>OY856414.1:570675803-571223303 GCA_963693085.1 Alisma plantago-aquatica | reverse complement strand
ATTTATTGTTAATTAATCTATTATAATCAATATCTGTTGCAGAGAGTTTTATTTCTCACTGGGACTCAGTCTCACCTGTGGGTCACTACATCTTTTTAGGTGGTCGCGGGCAATGAGGTAGAGGTCATACTGTGAAAGAAAACCAAATTATTGATCAATAGATTCAGAAGGTTGGTCAACTGTAGATTTTAGTAGTAGAGTCCTAGTGTCATCCATGTACTCTCAGGTCCAGGTATAGGAAGTGTTTTCTAGACAAGATCATTGTATCGACACAAGATATTGACATTATGCCAGTGTATGCATATATGGCATGAATATTTAAATGCTTCTTTTGAACACATGATGTGGCTGAGGTCACTGAGTATAGATTTAAATTCCTATTATAATGTATGAGAATGGAAAAGATGGATCTTTATGTAAATATTGTAGAATTAGTTCATGATGTAAATTTTTATTTTTAATTATTCTGTATTTCTGACTATGTGATTAATTGGTGTTTGATCATATTTTATGTTTTGAGTAATCTTATTTAACATCACGAGCTGTCACAATAAGAGTTAGTTTAGTTGTCCATAATAGGCTAATAATATCTCCTTCTAGAAAATCAAGAGCAAACTATATTATATAAATTCGTAGCTATGAAAAAACTCATGAAATTTGGAGGGGAAGTTCCTCCGCTCTACTGTGAAGGAATGACGAACGACTACTGGTATGTCAATCACCGCCACTGTCACGAGGATGCTTTCCAGTACCGTCGTGAGCAGTACACTGTTCACCACCACCGTCACCCGCCACAAGTTGCTCCACCATTCCACGCCGCCCGCTACCACCATCTGCTTGCCTCCACCGTCGTGCGTAGCATACGGTTTTCCGCCCCCGTCGCATACCGATTGCCTCCGTCATAGCACGCTGATTGCCTCTATCGTCGCAAAGAAAGGGTGTGCATCAGCCGCACAAAGATATACTTTGATAGATCTGCCCACTTCAATGAATAGGGATAGGGCCGTCTGAGTTGTACTGACTAACTAGGCAGAAACCCGTGCTACGCACGGGCCGTAGATGCTTGACGAAAGTAATTTCAAAAAGTTTTCAGTTGTAGCACCAAATACTTTAATCTCATAACAATATAAGCAAATTGACATGCAAATTTTGGGTAGCTACTAAGCTATATGGATGCTACAATATAGTTGTGAACTTCGTACACGTCGAAAGGTGTCATAACTGTAAGCATATTATACAGAGTCAAATTGAACCAGATATATCAAGGAACATAGAAAATAGAGATAAGTTCCATAGGCAGGTTCATAACAGTCGATATTTAGATTTACATAGGCATGTTTATAATATTTGATATATAGATTTACATAGGCAACTTCATAATATTAGAAATATATATTCTATTAGTTGTGGTGAATTCCTTCAGAGTTTGATGGTTTAACTTGTCAGTGTTGATAGAGATCTACATCTGCTACAGTTTCATCTTTACGAAGGTGCTTTCAAGGAAGAATCGATTTGTTCTGATGAAGATGCATACTTCCTTTGTCGTGGATCTTTGCTGAGCTTGTTACTTCCAAGGTTCATAGTCTTTGTAAGGATTATCTTGTCAAAAATCTTTACTCCTGCATGAGATTGTATAACTTGAAGTGACATGATAATAGTAATAAGTGGTTAATGAATGCACACTGTGTAGCTTACAGGTATGAGACGAATTCATAGATATCTAAAGAAACAAACATATTAAAATGAATTGATGGCCTAACATTTAAAATAGCTCTTTACTGGCACACTTTGTTTATTTGTTGGTTTAATAAGTAGTATTAGGTCCAAATTGAGATAATTATGGCTGTAAGATCTTTGTTATAGGAACAAAATGGACATAAATCCTTGCTGAATTACATAAAAAATACCAGAAAAGCTTAGTAAAAAAAATTATAGCATTTTAAAACAGTAAAACATTAGTGAAATCAACTGGAAAAGTCACAAAAACTGAAATTCTGTAGCAGCCTATTATATTGGAAGAAGTAGTAAATCAATAGAATCTAAAAGTCATTAACCTATTGGTGTAAAGGTATGGGTCCTAATTGAGCTATTTATGACCCAAAAAATCTGTCATATGGAAAAAATATACATAACACCTTGCTGAAATATAGTACAACTACCAACAAAAGTTGGTGAAAATTTTTATAGTATTTTCAAACGGAAAAATAAAAGCAAAACTTACTGAATGTAACTGCTTAAGCTTTAAATAATCAACAATTCTTTCAAATTTCAGGTCCACAGGTAATTTATTTTCATAAATCTATCAATTATGTACTTGCCAACAAAAGCAGACAACACATTAATGGTTGGTTTTCATGAATCTTGTTTACATAAAAGTAAACAATTCTTTAAAATATAGATGTCTTGAGATAACCCCTTTAAAATCCAACATCCAACACCTTGGTATCTCAAGGTAAAGAAGGTATATGTATTTGGCAGTGCAAGCATGACGATGTAAAGGCTAAAGGTAATATTTAAGCAGTTTATAGTGACCGAATCCTTAAAATTTAGTGAATTTTGTCAAGTTTAAAAACTATTTTTCAAATGTGTATCACAGTAAGAAGACCAGCGATAACAACAAAAGGACATAGAATAATAAATGTGTATCACAGTAAGCATTTTGGATGTTAGTTTGTTGAAGTTTTAACTGAATTTAAAAACATATTATAAACTATATGGTACTGTTTTCAATTATGCAAAGAGAAAATGCGTACCAGATATAATTTATTCCTTTGCTTCAGAAAACGTTAAGATGGCCGACATGATTAGTAGGCTCCTCTCAGTAAGCAACTTGACTGTTCTACATTAACTTGTCAAAATGAAGTCATGCCTTTGATCTAAAAATTGAGAATCATCTAAGTGAAGTTGACTTCTTTGTTTTAAACAATAATATAGAAGGAATAAGTGTTGGTTTTAATGACTGTAATAAGTGAAATCAGTTTTTAAAATTATAAAGAATACCTAAAGGTAATCTTGTACACATGAGCTCACTTTAGATGACCAAAATGGTATTCTCCATATAGAAGAAGTTAAGCAGACCAGCGATAAGAAAAACAATAGGATATGGAATAACAAATTTGTATCACAGAAACGATTTTGGATGCTAGCTCGTTGAGGTTTTGACTGAATTTAAAAATATATTATAAACTATATGCTGCTGTTTGCAATTATACATAGAGAAAATGTGTATCAGATAGAATTTACTCCCTTGCTTCACAAAAAGTTAAGATGGTCGGCATGATTAGTAGGTTCCTTTCAATAAGAATCTTGACTGTTCTATATTAACTTGTCAAAATGGAGTCATGCCTTTGACTTAAAAATGGAGAATGATCCAAGTTAAGTTGACCTCTTTCTCTTAGACAATAATATAGAAAGAATAAATGTTGGTTTTAATGATATGAGATATAATTGAAGATTCGAATAACATGGTCTTTTAATGGTTAGGAATATGTTTTGAAGTGTTCAACTATAAGTTGTCTGTAATTAGAAAGTCTCTTTATTGTATGGCTATTGTATATCTTACTTACTATAAAATAGTATACATCTTGACAATTAATTTAATTGCGCTGGGTAGTTTTCTCTGTGCATGGTGTTTGCCTTTTGTCATTTAGACGATTGATGTGATGCTTCAAAATTCTTTGGATAAAGCATGAGCTTGCCTGTCCTCATAAGAGTAATTAGCATAACAGGAACATCTGTCTTGGCTGCAATGTTGAATGAAAATATAATCACTACATTCTAATTGGTAGCATGAAATCATACTTGTGGTCCAGTGGATGCCTATATAATCATTTTAATATTTTATTGCAGAAATTATTCATATGTTATGGACTATCATCCATATTGGAATATTTGAATTTACATCATAAGCATGATAACACATTGTCAAACTAAATATATAAGTTTTCAGCACCTTGAAATTCAGGAAGATAATTAGAATCATGGGTAACATCCTGTTGGTATGTATGCCCTGAGAGCCAATCATGTGATAATTGGTGGGATACATTAAGATTGATTTGATAAACATAAAAGGCGAGCTTCTAATTCTTTCTGGTTCAGTCATATGAGATAGTGATAGAACAAATTGAATGTCTAGAGAATGACAGTACTCAATGACGTATGCCTTCAGGTTCATGACCTGAACGATGAGATCATACGGATGCTAAGAGTTTGTACATTCTTGTTATGTCCCTAGTCGGATGTCATTGTGGAAGGTAGATAGACAGCAATGACACACAAGACTAGATTGTGGTGTTGGTTGATGACAGAATCTCATTAGTCATGATATAGAGATATCAAACCAAACACATAGGTACTTGTTAGAGAACAAGGTACCGGACAGACCCACCGTGAGTTTGACACATGGAACCATGAGATGGTAGTCACAGTCAGTACTCACAGTGATGGTGGTGAGTGTGATTCTTAGACCTGAAATCACTGCACTCAACACATGTCGTTGGGCACACTTTGACATCATCAAACGCAGTCCTGAAACATGGGTTGTTATAAAGGTGATGATTGGGTGGCTTTGACACATGGGGCTTTTGAGGGGCGAGTGATAGATATGGGATTTGTCCCTCCTGAGGGAGTTTGATATCCATGGCCACTTGATGAGTAGGATTGAGAAAGGCGTGCACGCATGTGTGAATCAGTATGTGATATTGATGTCATACATATCTCTTCTAGTCTACTCTGAGATCAAGAAAGTGAATGAACGTTGACAGGATGACGGATCCATGCCTCGAGTTCATTCGGGATATCAGTGACAAAGGAATTATACATTCGCTGTAGCACCATACACGGATTGTAGGATGAAAGTTGTTCTCCAACTTTCTACTTTCACTTGGGTAGAACTGATGTGTGACTAGGCACCGCTCTGTGCTTGTGAAGCCATAAGTGTTATGGACTTTCACTGCCAACGTGAAATGGACCTGCAGGGTCACACACATAGGATTTAACATGGAAGAGGAGTTTTTCCACAAGCAATGTTTAGATTGATTACTAAAGGAGTTTAGTAGTTCAATTAAACACTTAATCAGTCGATAGCTCAATATCGTATGGTTCAAGGTGTTGGACGCATTGATTGGAGTATCGGATTGATTGAAATCGCATTTGACTGATTTTGCCCAACCTGTGCTCCCAACCGATCGGCTCATGTGATGAACCGGTCGGCTGAGGTTGCTGAACCGGTCAGCTGGAGTGTCCAGGCCGATCGGCTCATGCCCAGGTTGAAACGACCGGTTCAAGGGTTGAACCGATCGGCTCAACTGGTGCAACCGACCAGTTGGGAAAGTCATGTCGGCAAGGATTTTCCTTTCGTTTCAAATTGCCCAATTCGATTGGGAATAATATTGGTATTCAATACCAATTGGGAAAGAAACAAGGAAAGTCTTTTTGAGCCGGATTAGGACCATGAACCGATCGGTTCAGGGCACCAACCGATCGGTTGGAGTGCCCCAAACGATCGGCTCAGGTCCAACCGATCGGCTCAATGGCCGAACCGATCGGTTCAGCAGTGAACCTATCAGTTCAGGTTGCGAGATGGTTGCTTTTGGTGGAAAATTCTCGAACCCTTCTACTCCTGCATTAGTCCCGCATTGCCCGAGATGGAGAACCCTGTCCCATGACTCTCCTATATATATAGGGGTATTGGGGGCTTCTCAAAGTACAGCTCAGTGCAACCAGTTGCTCTGCAAGTTGTCGTTCTCTCTGGTTTTGGTAACCGTGAGAGAGCCCGAGCAAGTGCTTCCCGCAAAAGGGAGGTGTAGCAAGGAAAAGGACAACTACAGTTGCAACAGGAGGCCGGAGAGCGTGTTGGTGACTAGTACGTCAACAGGAGGGTGCGACTCCTTCCACTTCCTTGTGGGACAAGAAGAGTGGAGTTCCAGGTGGTCCGTGTGGACTACTACAAAGGCGGGAGGACACTGCCGCTTAGGAGGACAACTGTCATCCGACAGTCCGGTTCGAGTAGGAGTTGTCAGTCCCGGTGCGACCAGGAGCTGCACAGACACCGTCGAAGTCCGGAGTTGAAGACCGCGCATTGCGCGAGGTATTGTCGCCGAGCAAGCCTCGGGACAAGGTATGATTCCGCAAACCATCCTTTCCTATTATATAGACGTTGACGCGTTTCCTCGGTATGGGTTTGGGGAGAAATTTTTTTGTTTCCGCTGCCTTCTCTGTCTCCCCTAAAACCCAACAGTGGTATCAGAGCCACGTCAGCTGTTCTATATTTTAGGAATATCGATATGATCGATTTTGGTTTGTCGCCTTTATTTATTTTATACGATGCGAATAATATCGGCTTTATGCATGTCCAATCCTAAATCCACAAATCCCTAATTACATATATGATATGTATTATTAATGCACTCGATACGCGTCGCCCTTAAACGAGTTTTATGGTGGATGTGTGTTGCGTGATTATGGCCTATAAACCCCTATCTGTGTGTGGTTGTTTGTGGTTTCTTGCATCTTGGTCTGCACACCGATCTTCCCTCTCTTATTCCTGATGTAACTCGAAATAATTCGAGATTCTTTCCTACCTTTGCTCCCCCCGAATGTAACTCGGGGTTTCTCCTTTTAAAGCAATGTAATAAATAGGATAGATTTTATTTCCTGTTATGTCAAAGACCGGCGGACATCAAGACGACTGCTCAGACGATCGGTTCAAGGAGTGAACCGATCGGTTGACCTTCCAGACGGTCGGTTCAAGGAGTGAACCGATCGGTTGATGACCGGTTCGAGGAGCGAGACGAGCGGGTGGTGGACATGACGAGATGCACGACGACCAGGCGAACCGATCGGTTGAAGGAGCCAACCGATCGGCTGGTGGCACCCAGACGACCGGCTGGAGAGTACAAATCATTCATGCGATGAGTTGATCAACTCGGATGGCAAGGCACATATGTTCATCTTGTACAGGTTGCATGTGATGTAGACCTAGATGACCGTGATTCCTCTTGGTTTGAGGAATCACATTAGGATGGCCATAATCATCGCTTTTTCATCGTTTGTGCATGTTTTCTGTGGGATATAGCATGTGTATGATACGTACTATGTATTGTGGTGATTGGATATATATATGTATATAAAACCAAATCCCTCATTAAAATATTAAGTTTTAGATGCCTTCCAAATGCGACACACGTGAAAAGCTTGTTCGACCAAGTGTTGGCACGCCCTAGCGTGGTGCACCGTCTACCTCGTGGAAGCGTGAAGGATGAATGTGTGGGTCTGCCCTAGCAGGGTGCATGTTCATCGTGTTTGCTTTGGGTCGGACTTAACAAGGTGATCTAGATGGGATCTAGTACCTTGAGGCATGGAGATGATCATTGCAAAGAGTTGTATATGACATCTTATCAAGAGTTGCATATGATGCAATTGGCAAAAGTTGCCTACTTGAGAGATCTATGTTGTGGGTGACAGCCCTAGCTGGTCCATGGCTTAGAGGATTTCAGGATCTTGCCCACTAGAAGGTTGTACGCTGCAATCTTCCGAATTGATGGTGAGGGCTATCAATTTGAAGTAAAATAGTGGGAGCGATAATTAATTAAAGGCCTAATTATATCGTCAAATTTTCAAACCAATCAAATAAGTCAAAAATGAGTTTTGGACTAAAATTGCATATTTTCTTTTTGTAGTTCAAATGGCAACAAACAACAACAACTTTTCTTTGCAATCGGTCCTTGACAAGGACAAGCTAAATGGGACAAACTTCCACGACTGGTATCGGACATTGAGAATTGTTCTCACTCAAGAGCGTAAGCTCTATGTCATGGATACTCCAATTCCAGAGGAACCCGCTCCTAATGCACCAAAGGCAGAAAGGGATGCTTACAAGAAGCATTCTGATGATGCCATTGATGCAAAGTGCTTGATGCTATGTTCAATGAACCATGAGTTGCAGAGGCAACATGAGAACATGGGTGTCATAGAAATGATTCTGCATCTCAGGAACATGTATGAAGATCAGGCACGGCAAGAGAGGTACAATGTTTCTAGGGCGTTGTTCAAGTGCGTCATGACAGAAGGAGATCCAGTTGGTCCTCACACACTCAAGATGATTGGGTATGTGGAGAACCTGCAGAGACTGGGATTTCCACTGAGCCAAGAGTTGGCTACTGACGTGATACTGCAATCATTGCCAGAATCTTACAGTCAGTTTGTGATGAACTACAACATGAACAACTTTGATAGGCCACTGTCAGAGTTGTTGGGCATGTTGAGGACAGCCGAGTTACAGATGAAGAAGGACAAGCCTAAGTCCGTGATGGTGATCACGAGCAAGAAAGGCAAGTCCAAGCGCAAGGGCAAGGGCAAAGCTAAGAAAGGTTCTGAAGCTAGCCAGGAGTCCAAGCCATCTTCAGCTCTCAAGGCCAAGGGAGGCGTGACCAAGAAAGGAAATTGCCACCATTGTCAAAAGCCAGGACATTGGAAAAGGAATTGTCCTCTCTACCTGGAAGAACAAAAGAAGAAGGAGGCGACTGAAGCCTCTACTTGAAGGTGTCATGTAAATAAACTTATAACACTTTTTTGAGATATATGATATCAAGATGTAAAGTGTAAATCATTCTTACTTGGGGCAAGTGTTGCCTTTATAGATAGGAATACTTTAGTTTATTTTCAGCCAATAAGGCATGCAATACAGTTATGAACTGTTATTTCATACTTGCCAATAGATAGAAACACTTTATTTTTGCATATTGTATGACAATGATGGCAATTAATAAAGAGATGTTTCAATTTATAAAGATGTGATCTTTGTGGCAATGCCTTATTTATCTTATGATATTTGATATGCATAAGATAAGATGATACCTAAAAGTTATAGATAACTCAAACAATTTAATTAGCATTAATCATGAGAAATTCATTTCTAGTTTCCATGTGATGGATAAATCTAGACTCTTTTGGTTATAGAACCAGTAAGAGACATGAATATCTTGGACATGATTAATCAATCTTCACTAATGTAGTGGGAGAGTGATTATCCTATTAGGTATAATACATGTGATGTATTTACATACCTATTGGAATAAATGCTAATACTTCAAATGGTGTTTAGAGAAATACCAATATGAATATCTTGAAGTGTTCAAGATTATCATAAATGAAGTACAAATTTGGTAAAGTATTAATTCTTGATGAGATCAAGGAATGAAATACTTGGACCAAATGTTTGAGATCCTTATGAGTGATTATGATAGTGTATCATAGTGAACTCATGATTAAGGCATGGTGATGTCTGAATCAAGAAGGAATCATACTCTAAGGAGTTAGAGAATGATTATCAAATAACTAAATTCTTCTTAATAAAAGAATACCCCACACTAATAAAAGAAATTAAGAATCACAAGGGTTGTGAGTTCTTATATCTTTAACAGATACACCTCAATTATCTATGTGATGAGTTGTTCATGTGATGAGTCAACTATCAAGATGAATATGAGGAACTGAATCTTGAGTTATGGTTTATGAAACCATTACATCCTAAATGACTTCCATGTGAACCATAAGGTATGACCTTGATGGTAGCACTCATTGGATCATATCCATAAGTGCAAATAAGTCTTAAATGTTAAGACACATGGATAACATTTTGACAAGGATGATGCTTGTTGATTGCAACTTAATGACTAAGACATTTGGCATATGGATACTAAAACCGCATTCCTATGAGGAATAAAAACAGGATGTGTACATGACACAACCTATAAGGTTTATGAATCCACTAATGCAAATGAAGTCTATAAGTTACAATGGACCAATCAATGTGATTGATTGAGTACAAGCAACTCAAAATTGGATCTTTACTTTGATGATATAGTCAAAGGGTTTGACTGATATGTCAAAGATAAAGAAGGGATCTGTGATTTAGTGGGAGCGTATTCACATTCCACATATTGATGTGAAATGGAAATGTTCTAGATTGGAAATCCGAATGTGGAAATTATCTTTAAGGAAGATAGAGATGTTTCCTATGTGATAGGAATAGAGATCTATAGAGATAGTTCTCGAAAATCTCTTGACCTGGAAAGAGAGAGCATACATTGGCAATCTGTACTGAAGTATTCAGTATGCACAGATTCAGTGGGAGAAAACTTGTCCATATTACATGGAGTTAGTATCCCAAGGCCAAGTGTCCAATTCTTATGAAGAATGGGAACACTAAGAATAGATATGGATATATCATGTATGTATTCATCCCATGTATGACATGGCAAGAATAAAATGCATTCATCATATTGTATGTAGGACATGGCAATATGATGTGCTCATCCTGATAACTCGTATGTGGGACATGACGAGTGGATGTCTATCTGCTTCCAGTAAGGGTTACTGGAATACCATGATAACTTGATGAGTGCTTGTGAAGTACTAGTTCTATGGAGATAAGGAAGAGTTCGATGTAAAGAGTTACATTGATGCGAACTTCTGAAAGGACAGAAAATTAATCGCAATATATATACATAAGATGTATAAAAGTGAAAGTTTGTTGATAATTGGAAATGTTCCAATAAAGCCATTTAAAAAGGGGAAATGCCGAGTATCTATGTGTTAGTAAACAACAGTGGATACTATATGGATCTGAAAGTTCATAGGATGAACTTATATTCCACTCATTGATGATAAGTCTGGAATCCTTGATCATGCAATGTGGCTAAAGGTTAGCAAAGGAATACTAGATCGCATATTACGGCAACTCCATCTCATACGTATGATGTACAACGAAGAGATGCGAGACATGCAATTTGTACAGACTTTGGCAAGGTGTTGTCATTACTCACTATGTTGGCACTACAACACGGTAACATGTGGGACATGTTTGAATATCACTATGAATATGATTCATGGGTGATTGGCTCGCAGTGCAAGTGGGAGTCTGTTGGTATGTATGCCCTGAGAGCCAATCATGTGATAATTGGTGGGATACATTAAGATTGATTTGATAAACATAAAAGGCGAGCTTCCGATTCTTTCTGGTTCAGTCATATGAGATAGTGATAGAACAGATTGAATGTCTAGAGAATGACAGTACTCAATGACGTATGCCTTCAGGTTCATGACCTGAACGATGAGATCATACGGATGCTAAGAGTTTGTACATTCTTGTTATGTCCCTAGTCGGATGTCATTGTGGAAGGTAGATAGACAGCAATGACACACAAGACTAGATTGTGGTGTTGGTTGATGACAGAATCTCATTAGTCATGATATAGAGATATCAAACCAAACACATAGGTACTTGTTAGAGAACAAGGTACCGGACAGACCCACCGTGAGTTTGACACATGGAACCATGAGATGGTAGTCACAGTCAGTACTCACAATGATGGTGGTGAGTGTGATTCTTAGACCTGAAATCACTGCACGCAACACATGTCGTTGGGCACACTTTGACATCATCAAACGCAGTCCTGAAACATGGGTTGTTATAAAGGTGATGATTGGGTGGCTTTGACACATGGGGATTTTGAGGGGCGAGTGATAGATATGGGATTTGTCCCTCTTGAGGGAGTTTGATATCCATGGCCACTTGATGAGTAGGATTGAGAAAGGCATGCACGCATGTGTGAATCAGTATGTGATATTGATGTCATGCATATCTCTTCCAGTCTACTCTGAGATCAAGAAAGTGAATGAACGTTGACAGGATGACGGATCCATGCCTCGAGTTCATTCGGGATATCAGTGACAAAGGAATTATACATTCGCTGTAACACCATACACGGATTGTAGGATGAAAGTTGTTCTCCAACTTTCTACTTTCACTTGGGTAGCACTGATGTGTGACTAGGCACCGCTCTGTGCTTGTGAAGCCATAAGTGTTATGGACTTTCACTGCCAACGTGAAATGGACCTGCAGGGTCACACACATAGGATTTAACCTGGAAGAGGAGTTTTTCCACAAGCAATGTTTAGATTGATTACTAAAGGAGTTTAGTAGTTCAATTAAACACTTAATCAGTCGATAGCTCAATATCGTATGGTTCAAGGTGTTGGACGCATTGATTGGAGTATCAGATTGATTGAAATCACATTTGACTGATTTTGCCCAACCTGTGCTCCCAACCGATCGGCTCATGTGATGAACCGGTCGGCTGAGGTTGCTGAACCGGTCGGCTGGAGTGTCCAGGCCGATCGGCTCATGCCCAGGTTGAAACGACCGGTTCAAGGGTTGAATCGATCGGCTCAACTGGTGCAACCGACCAGTTGGGAAAGTCATGTTGGCAAGGATTTTCCTTTCGTTTCAAATTGCCCAATTCGATTGGGAATAATATTGGTATTCGATACCAATTGGGAAAGAAACAAGGAAAGTCTTTTTGAGCCGGATTAGGACCATGAACCGATCAGTTCAGGGCACCAACCGATCAGTTTGAGTGCCCCAAACGATCGGCTCAGGTCCAACCGATCGGCTCAATGGCCGAACCGATCAGTTCAGCAGTGAACCGATCAGTTCAGGTTGCGAGATGGTTTCTTTTGGTAGAAAATTCTCAAACCCTTCTACTCCTGCATTAGTCCCGCATTGCCCGGGATGGAGAACCCTATCCTATGACTCTCCTATATATATAGGGGTATTGGGGGCTTCTCAAAGTACAGCTCAGTGCAACCAGTTGCTCTGCAAGTTGTCGTTCTCTCTGGTTTTGGTAACCGTGAGAGAGCCCGAGCAAGTGCTTCCCGCAAAAGGGAGGTGCAGCAAGGGAAAGGACAACTGCAGTTGCAACAGGAGGCAGGAGAGCGTGTTGGCGACTAGTACGTCAACAGGAGGGTGCGACTCCTTCCACTTCCTTGTGGGACAAGGAGAGTGGAGTTCCAGGTGGTCCGTGTGGACTACTACAGAGGCGGGAGGACACTGCCGCTTAGGAGGACAACTGTCATCCGACAGTCCAGTTCGAGTAGGAGTTGTCAGTCCCGGTGCGACCAGGAGCTGCACAGACACCGTCGAAGTCCGGAGTTGAAGACCGCGCATTGCGCGAGGTATTGTCGCCGAGCAAGCCTTGGGACAAGGTATGATTCCGCAAACCATCCTTTCCTATTATATAGACGTTGACGCGTTTCCTCGGTATGGGTTTGGGGAGAAATTTTTTTGTTTCCGCTGCCTTCTCTGTCTCCCCTAAAACCCAACACATCCAACAAAGCTCGAAGCCTTACTGACACAGAAAGTCAATTGTAATCGAAGGGATCAACCGAGTAGCAACCCATCATTTTTGTATAGGACTGTATTACTTATCTTAAAATTGTAGGATATTTACTTTACTATGTACTTTTGTAAGTCATGAGGATGTATTAGTTACCTAAATTGTCTAGGCCTCTTCATTTCCTTAAATACCTCCTTCATAGCTTGTAATGTTGAATCGATATGCACAAGTTCCACATCTTTAATGAAGGGGTCAAGCTTGTAGAAACCCTTCATTGTTTTGTAGGAATGTATTACTTATCTTAAATTTCTAGGATTTCTTCTTTTAGGAGAATATATTATTTACCTAATTTTCTAGGCCTCTCCATTTCTTTAAATATCCTTTATAGCTTGTAATCTTGCCATATTTTAAAATTGATATGCATAAGTGCCACATCATTAAAGGGATGGATTTGCAGCTATGTAGTAACTATGAAGTCATGAAGCTGCATGATTAAACATTACATGGCTTGATGCAAGGATGTAAAAAGAATTGTGGTGTAACTTTCTTCTTTATCATGTCTGGAGCAGATTACTTGAATTTTATAAATTATCTCTATGATTTCCTAATTAGCATGGGAAGATCTTATAAACAAAGATTTTGAATCTTACATTTTGATCATAATATGACCCATGATAGAGCTGAATGGAAATGAAGGATTCATGTAGTTGACTTCAACATAATTATGACTTAGGCTTATATGATGATGATGATGATCTTATATTAGACACTTATAATTGATTGTATCCATAAAGAGGATCCAAAAATTTCCATATAGGCAAAGACAAAAAGTTTTAAAGGTTTCATTAGCAAAGATTTAGATGGTACTTATCAGATACTCACAAGTGGAGTTGATTACAACAAATAGGTGCCTTCTTTTTGAACCTATTGATAACCATAATATAAAGGATAGGACCTAAGGTGGTGATCATGTAGTCCTGTTCAAAGGTTGTTGCAATGCATAATGGTTGTGGGTAGTACAATTGGTAATCATACTCTTTTTATTTGATACATGAATGTAGGACCTGTATGTATACATGAAAAGTGTAAAGTCCTTAGGGGAGCAATGACACACTTTACTTTATGCTTTAAAAGTGTTTGTACTATAATATTCGAATTAGGGAAAAATATAATACTCTTTGGTAGTAATCTTCAATATGATAGTATCAGTCGATCATTAGTCTGTCATCTAACTACTTAAATGTTATAGATCATTAGTTTGTCACCTAACCATTTAAATGTTATCATCAATTGAAACAAAAAACAAAAATTTATACAATTCTTTAAGGTTATGCCATTCTCATTTTTAAAAATTGCAAACTTAAATCACCAAAGTCATGATTTTGCAGTAAGGAAAACAATATGACTTAAGTCAGATCATGTTTTCGATCCTGTGAAATGAAGTTGGATTGGATTTGATAATTGGAATTGTAATAAGAAGCTTTAACATACTTAAATGACATATTTATGTCAGTTAAATAAATAGCTAATGAACTACCATGAATATGTAGGATGGATAATGTCGAAGCGTATGTGATATATGTTTGACCAAGGCTAAATCTGAGGAATTTCATATCTGATTAGTTGGAGAAATGGATTAACAGAACATATTTTGGATTATTTTAGGTCCCCAAGACAATTTTAAATATGCATGAATGTGAGGAATTTTAGGCATGATCAGTTGGAGAAATGGATGAACAGAAATGGATGAACAGAAGATGTTCCGAATTATCTTAGGTACTCAAGACAATTTTGAGTGTGCATGTAAACTTGGTATTGAAAGAGGACAAAAATATACTTAGAAGCTATACCCTATTGTAAATGAAGGCAAACATGGTGTTTATATTGTCATGTAATAGTGGTATGTCAGTTTTGAGATAGTTACTTACATGTGGCACACTTGCTAATGATAAGGAAAGATGGAGATAGGGAGATGGACTTGCAAGGGATTTAAAAAGGGATGATAGAAGCCACAATAAACTACTAATTATTTTTTCTTCATCACAAAGTGCTTTGGTTAATACCGAAACAAAGGAGTTAACAATTATAAATATTATATTACTACTTTTAAATAGAAGTGTCTAAGTTATGAGCACATAAGTATCTAGATCTTTGAATAAAGGTGGGTTGTGATTTGTACATGGACTTTCATGTCAGTTGTGAGATTGTTTTTACTGCTTCTTGAAGCTCAAAATGTAGCGGTGTGCTTAAATTAAAAGGTAGTTAGTATCAATTTCGTTTTTGTATGAGGTAGATGGGTGGAAGCAAAATTAGAAGATATGAATACTGTTAAATTAGTTAGCAACAATCTATAAATATAAGTAATAATGGAACGTTAAAGTACTTCTTTGAATAAGATGCATGAATGTATTAAAAATTTGGGGTCAGAAAAAACAATTTCTTTTTGGATGCTAATTTATTGAGGTTTTAACCGAATTTAAATACGTATTATAAACTGTATGCAATTATTTCCAGTAATACAGACATAAAATGCGTACCAGATTGAATTTACTCCCTTGCTTCACAAAAAGTTAAGATTGTCGGTATGATCAGTAAATTCCTTTTAGTCAGCATACACACAAAAGCCCTATTTGTAGAAGAATTAGTACCTCGTTATGCTACCACCAAAAAGCCCTATTTGCAGCCGTTCTGATCACCTTCCGAACTGGCGTTCTCCACCGGTATCAAATCCTATGAGCAATCACACACAAAGGCAGTAGAGAATTGCTTAGAAGAACCGAAGAATCATGTAAAATGAAAAATGATTAACTTGGAGATGCTACCACCCGAAGCTCTCACGCCGTTCCAGTCGCATTCTGAACCACGATCCTCCTCCAGTTCCAAACCCTACGACTGGCACAGAATGACGGCAGCGAATAGTCGAGAACTGGATCGACCCTTCAAGTTGGGAAAGTTTGCATTTTTAGTATTTTTTTCTATGCGGTCAGGGATACAACTGTCATATACATATTATATCTAACACATAGATCACTTTTCAAACAACTGAATAGACCTTACACTACACATCCAAACAGAATTTAATAGAACAATAATATGAGTTTAGTGTGTTTCTAATAGATCAGCATTACTGGTGTACATGTTATAGTTGACCAAATAAGATAGAGATCAGATCAATTTCCTAGGTGTATGTAAAGTACAATGCTAGACATTTTTAGACGCCAATGCTATATTTGGAGGATCTTTCCAAGTAGTCAAGGAGGTAACGTTGGTTCTATTGAGGCGTGATGATACAAACCTGGTTGAATGAGTAATAGGGGATCAGAAGCTTGTGCCACTGAGCGTACAAAGAAACCAGATTGCCAAGGTCCTCGACCTCCACCTGCAGTTCACATAAACGTATCAAGGATAGTACAATCACTGCACACCCAAACAAAAAACCTATACGGCTAGCAAGAATGAGACACTAAAAAATACGAGGCCAGAATCAGAGTTTTTAATGTCATGCCTTGCACAGGAATACAGGGTAGAATCAGAGTTCTAATTGCTTGCTTCCGAAGACGAATAAACGAAGGTGATGAAGAGGGTAAAGGAAGAAGACGACATATCTGAGTTTCCACGCAAAGAGGGTAAAGGAAGAAGAATCGTTGGGGACCTGACGAAGACGAAAGAGGAACAGTCGAAGAGGAAAATAGTGGGTCCTATTGTTACCAGCAGTGAACGAAGGAGGCAAAAAGAGAAAAGCAAGGACCACCTCACTGTGCAGACGACGTCTGAGTCAAGATAGCTAATCGCGAGCAGAGAAACCAGAGGAAACCGGTGGCGAGAGGAGGATCGAGAAGAGAAATAGGTGTCACACAAAGAGAGGGAAAGAAGAGAAGACCGAGCAGGAACAAATCACCAGAAATGGAAGAAACTCAATATCCCACCTCAAAGCCAGTACCAAATTTGGTGGCAGCGGTAACAATAATGGGAACACATCGTGTTACTAACCTGCTCGGGGCTTGTGATGGCGTTGATCTTCGCAATCTAGAAATGCTATCTACTGCAGAAGCGACGAAGCACCACCGGTCAGCTCTGTTCTTCCTGCTACTGCAACAGTAAGGCCGCCCTTACGGAAACCCTACCACAGGAAGTCGGTGGGCAAAACGGAAGAGTCGTAATGAGAGTTGCAAAGAACTCAAGTCAGTGGACGAAGACGGAAATATCATTGTGAAATTTGCAGAAAACCAAACAAATTTTTAGAGAATCGGTGTGCTAGGGACCAGCCAGAGAATCGGTGTGCTAGTGACCAGTGTGTATTTCTGAAAAATGATGGCGAAAATTGCAGCGACACCCCCGAACGGGCTTTTATATATAGTATAGATGAGTGTGTATTTTGCACTATATCGCCGGCGTAAAATGTATAAGATTTCAATGGAGAATATAATAAACCCTTACAACCGTAAGGCTGCACGACCGTCAAATCTGTAAATCCCGTCTAAACTTCCGTTCTTTTCAGTAATGTACGCAGGCTATAGCCACCCTCACTGCTGATCCTGAACCGATATGTGTAGGGCTTTGGTGAGGTTTGAAACAAGGTACGAAATGACAATTATGTCCGATTCATATTCTTCGTGCCCTCATGATTTGTTGTTACTGATTAAATAAGAAATAGGTTATACCTTGTTCAAGATGATGGCACTTGTTAATGAAAAACTACTAGAGGGGGGATGAATAGAGTTTTTGAATTATTTTAACAATTTATTGAATTCAAACAACCACAATTGAAATTAGAAGAAAGAGACAGGTGTTTAGAGTGGTTCCAACTATAGCAAATACTATAGTTGTCAGTCCACTACCCGGTTGCTTACCCAACCGGGATTTGAAAGTATTTATTTTATTACCTCTCGAGGATTTATACAAAATACAATACTTTCCTTTACACCCTTTGAACAGCCTTCACCCTGAAGTAGGTGCACCAACTTTGAGGTAGCCTTCTATGAAGTAACTCCAAGCTCCCCCTTGAAGTAGCCTTCCTCTCTAGAAGTAACCTCCCGTTGCACCAGCCTTCTGAAGTAGCTCAAAGTCTCCTTCTTCGCCAAGAAGATCTTCACCCTCTCCAATCCGCAACCTCCAACCTAGGATTAGCAAGGAGAGTACAAACAATAATAGGGAGCAAGAAAGGAAATAGAAATTACAACTTATCCTTTAGAGCCCAAGGCTTGATTTGCCTAGATCAAGCGTATAGATCTCCTAACCAAGTAGGTGAACTTGTGATTGCAGTGGGTAGGAGATACTAGCCTATAGGACACGAATTATGAGCTAAGGAATGAAATTGCCAATTGTCACAATGCTCAAATTGCTCACAAACAGATTGCACAAAGTATACTCAAAGGTTTCTCAAGTGTAGCAAGTGTAAACAAGTGAGTTTAGGTGTCCTATGGCTTGTCCTATTTATAGGAATGGCCTAAGGATGCTTAAGGACGTTCTAGACAACTTCTAGGGGTTTCTAAGTGCTTAACTAGCCGCTAGGTACAAAGTTGTTGCTTTAACAACGACTAATTAATTAATTCTACAGTTGCTGTCAGAGACCATCTCAGTCGACAAATGGTCGACCGAGACACCTACTCGGTCGAACTTTTGTCGACCGACAGGCTCTCTGGAACAAGTGATTTGCAACGTCTTTCATCAACTGCCAACTAACTTGTCTGTTGTGTCTAACGGCTACTTTGGATCTTTCTCGGTCGAGAAGATTGTCGACCGAGAGTGTCTCAGTCGAGGAGTTTGTCGACCGAGATTGACCCTGTTTCAAGGTTTCAATTTAGGCACTAATTATGTGTGTAAGTGTGCATAAGTAATCCTATTTGAATGGGATGACTTGTCTAACTGTGGTGTTTAGCTAGGGAGAATCTAATGCTTGATTTACATGCAATTCTAAGTACTTGTACATTATATTTTTGTACAAGTTTTTACAACAGTGATTACATTGCATGAAATTATAAATATGTAAGCTTGTAGATTTTCCCTTGTTGCTTTGTCATCCTGCACACTCAAGTAGCTCGTTAGATTAATAAGAATGAAATGTTTGTCATAATCAAAACAAAGGGATTTATAGATGTCCATTTAGCCAACAGTTAAGTGAATAAAATCCACACTCAATCATTCAATGGACAGGGACACGTATAAACGGATCACAAAAGGAACAACCTACACCGACGAGAATTAGTAACAGCGAATCCGAACTCTTCGTCGTGACATACTCCATAATGGAATCACGTTGGTATGACAGACATATACTCTAGCGGAAGAATTCCACCATTAATCCATTGGAAATTATTTGTAGCACACATGTTCTGCTAACAATCACACCCCAGCCTCAAAAATACGCGTTCCGGCCATTTTTCGCCCTGGGCGACCCATTTTTTCGCACTGTGCGACATGAACTACGAGAGCATGAAGATATAGTGGACCTGTTGTTCATGCGCTGTAATAAAACAATCAATAAAGCAATACATGCAACATTATTACGTGTATGCAACCACTGCATTAAAGCACTTCAGTGACCAATAAAGTAATACATGCAACCTCTACACCACTATTAGCATTCATTACTCCTCTTAAACACAAAACAACACATTTGAATTTTTTTCCACACTCCCTCTATTTATTGGCCGGATATACTATTTGATACAACTATGTACACATTTATACTCATTTTACGGCTAAATCCAGAATCAGTACTTGAATATGCTCAACGTAGTACCAAAATACATTAATGAATATATTAAATATAAACTAACATAGTGCATACAGTCTGAGATTGATTTGATTAGCGAAATTAAATACAAAATTGGTTGTTTATTATGCTTATATAATTCTTTTTATTCATTGTACACAATATGAAAATCATACCTAAGAATGAAAAATTAACAAAATCACAACGCCATGCCATAAATATGTTCAAAGCAGTACCAAAATCTATTAACAATCGGACCTGATATAAGCAAAAATAGTACTTACAGTCAGAACCCAATATTTAAGTGTATATAATACAATGCTAAATATACAATGGTAACATACTAAAAAATGCATATCACAATGCGGCACAGTCGTCAAGACGAAAATTCACTATTGCTGATGCATGGTTGCATGTATGTAACTGTTGTAACAAAAATAATAATTATATTGAACCACCCACCACCCAACCACTCCCCACTATGGTTGCATGTTGCATGGTTACATGCACGTATTGAACCACCCATCACCCAACCACTCCCCACTATGGTTGCATGTTGCATGCATGCAAATGTTGTAATAAAAATAATAATTATATTCACCCACCACCCAACCACTCCTTGCCATATTTTGCATTTGAATTCAATTTTTTTTTTTCAATTTCCCTCCACTTCTAGCTGACATTGTCATATTTTG
The DNA here is from genome assembly GCA_963693085.1 of Alisma plantago-aquatica. NCBI lineage: Eukaryota > Viridiplantae > Streptophyta > Magnoliopsida > Alismatales > Alismataceae > Alisma > Alisma plantago-aquatica. Next base: position 571,202,715 of record OY856414.1, on the reverse strand, counting down.
CTGCAAATATGAATACATAACACATTGATCCTCACTGCACTACCAAAAAATATCCTAAACAATACCAAATATAAATTAGAATTGTACTTACGATCTGAAAACTTTTGTGATTAAAAAATATAATAACAAAGCACAATAGACATTTATTATTATTTCAAAATGTTACATTGTATATGTATAAATCTACAATATTGCATAAGATGAAAAAATAATAACAATTTTCATTTTGAAACGAAATGAATACTCCTTAACAAATGTCATAGTACCACAATTTCTTCAATAAATGTCTAATTTTTGTACATTACAATGCCAAAATTAGGACCAACAACTAAAATGAACAAAAATTACAACACCAATGATGTGACCCAGGTGGCTATGGTCATAGCACACATCAGCGTGGTGGTGTTACGTTGATATTCTGCGGCAGAGGAGGTGGCATGGTCACGACACGACGAAACTCGATGGTGGATTAGGCTTGACGGAAATCCTTGGTGCAACCTTGGCCTAGAGGCGAGATGGATCTCACTTTAACCTGAGCGCGCTGCGGAACGACAGGGGCGAGACGGAGGGGGGCGCTGCGGCGGTGGCGGCGGCGGCGACAAGAGGCGCAACAGCCGCGGGTGGGCGGAGGGGGGTGCGGCGGCGGCAGGGGGTGCATCGGCGGCGAGTGGACGGAGCGAGACGGAGGGGATGCGGCGGCGGTGGGGGCACAGGGGCGGCGGCGGGTGGCGTAGCAGCGGCGGATGGGCGGAACGACAACGTGAGGGCAATAGAAATTGGAAGGAATGACGTGAAAATGAGGAAGAGGGTTGAGGTGGTAGCTTTTATAGCCCCAAGTTCGATTTTTTTTGAACCATCGCCTCTTCATCTTCTAGCACTATTATTTTTAAAAACTAGCACAGTGCGGACAGAACTTTGAGGATACGCGAAAATTAAAAACACAATGTGTGGCTGTTATTTGTAGCATGGTCCGGGTGTGAGTTCTGATATATATAGTGTGCTCTATATCATATCGGTACTCTAATCCATTAGACCGATAAACTGAAACTATCATAGATGTACAACATCATAGAAGTTGTTCATGAGCCATGTTCATCCTGAGCACAAAACTCACCATGTCCGTCCACCCGATCCTCCACACCTGGAATACAAACTCGATCATTTACTTGGTAGTGCAACATAACATCATAGTAAAAAACAAAGATGACTGCACCTATGGCAAATCTGTAGTGGACCTTGAACCAGTGCACCATGCCGATCGAAGCTACCGGTTCGGCTCCTCTAGTACCGCAACAAGCGACCTATTTCGCCAAAGCCAGTATCTAAGGCCTAGTTTGGTTGAATGGAAATACAACACATACCAAACCCAACTACGCTGCCGCTGCAACTCATTTCATTTGGTTGAGCGTTGTTGTAGATCCCAGATGGAAAATGAATTCCCGGACAGCTTTCATTTGCATGACGAACCAGTGAAATGGAACCACGCAGGTTTTGGGCGCGATTCCAACTCTCAACCGTACAGCTCACACAGCCACACTGCTTTTTCTCCTTCCATGGTGGGTACAGCTGTCTTTGGTACTAGTAACAGAGAACTGCATGGCTAATCAGCATCCAACCAAACGTAAACAAATTGAAACAGCCAGTTCTAAGCACGTCAAACCAAATAACAGAGATTAAGTTGCAATTCACGAAATCCGTTTTCCTGTTTCGTAACTACTAGTGTGTGCTTGATCTACCTCCAATCAGACAAGCCGTAATCTGAATAGCCTAAGTCGGCGCCTACCTGATTTTCGTGTAGGCATAGAGGCATCAAGTATGGAGTTGTTGCGTCTCCTGAAAGAAGCAATTGCAGCCACTGTTCACCAATGGAGGGAAGTTGCGCGAGCGCCGGGAAATTATTGGTATGAAGGTTCCGTAAACGTAGTCAAACTTTTTGTTATCTATGCAATGCAGTAGGAGGCGGGTTTGCATAGACAGACGTAGCAAGTGTGCAACCCTGATGTTAAATACTTTGACAAATTAGATATAGACGAGTATTCATGCTTGTAGATTGATAAAGAACTGGATAGTTTCGAAACTGATTTGTCTGGGTAATGCGGGAATAAATCCAAAAATTCGCGGGCATTCTATGTTTTTATGTAAGGGTTCCATACACAAAAGCAATCAATTAATTTCACATTCCATTGAAACGTAATAAATTTATGCGAATCCACGCCCAGTTCGTCAATAGTGAATTCTTTTATATAAGAAAACCACACACTTGATTATCGATTTATGGAATATTGTGCATTGTGATTTCTAAATACAATTACAAGAAACCATAGAATCCCAAAAATGTGTTCTATAAAGCCTAGTTTTCCTTGACTATATCTAGATTTGAGGTACGAATGAGGCATAAGTATGTATAAACGAGCACCTTTAACATTCATCTTACGGCGAGAACAAGAGAGGTGTAGGTAATGATTTTATATTTTTAATCTCATGCATTAGGTTAACATCACGAATGTTTACAACGGGAAATTTCAACTACTACTTAAATTTCAATAACTACTCATCCATCTAGGAAGAAGCCTCTCTAAACATTTAAATTTAACATTGCGTATTCCATCATTAAAAGGGAGGAATTGAGTAAGAATATATTTCATTCAAAATCATGATTAAGCCAAGGAGATTGAGGGTCCACTAGGAAGTTATCTAGAGCAACTGGAGCAGCCAACACAATGATCATTATAGAGGATGATACTGATGTCATCCCATAGACAATGATACGTGTTATGGTGATAGTGGCACATGTTGAGGAAAAGAAGTAAGAGATTGACATGTACACTTTCTCCGCATTAGTCTTTGAAATTTCAATATCAAACATATCAATGCGAGGTTGATCGTGGCACGATAGCAGATGTCGAGGCTCCACCATCCTTCCCTACAATAGTGTCATGTCTAGTCATATATAATGATCAAAACCTTAGTTGAGTCTATTGTGGAAGATGAACAACAAACTTATGTTGCATATCCGGTTGTTTCAAATGATGACGTACAACTAAACCATGAGGTATACATACCACCACTTATTCATTTTTCTATGTCTTCTCATGTCCTTATCCCTATCGAAACCTTGGATTATTTTGGTGTAATTTATGGAGGATCTAGAGACCCATGTTGATGTTGTGAAGGACTCAACTATTGTTGATGTTGATATTGATTTTATGGTAGTCCAACGAAAAAAATATTTACCATTCTAATTATAGAGAAGAGGATGTTCCTCCTATGCTAGAACCACATTTTCTATATGAAGAATTAGGTGATGAGAAGAAGCAATCCAGATCCTCCACATGATTAAGCACAATTGAAAATACAAGTTACATATTTGTTACATAGCACTTTTATCATAGGAGAAGTTAGTCCACCTCCAGTTTTCACATATAAGTAGATCTTCATGCCACTAGAGAGGCACCACTCCTACTTTGTGAAACATCTTGTAGATCCACACATTGCTACTACCCTACCTATATTGATGGAGGAGTATAGTGAATCCTAAATGGATGAATTGTTGGGTGAAAGATAATACTACTTTAGACATCCTGGTAGTACATTTGAGCTACCAAAGCCATCTAATCATATATTACACCATAGAGCCCCCATGTTCAAGGTGCCAACCCTTGTTTATATTCCTTTCAGTTGAATGAGTTGGCATGACCACCTGGATGAGCATCCACGATTCTTCCTCTCCATCTTAGGTTTACTGTTTGCTTAGGAATGAGAAAATTTTTAAGCTTGGGTGGAGGTTGGGTGGTACTTACTCCTTTCCACCCACACATATTTGTTTTTTTAATTCATCATACTAGTCTTGAATGTGAATTGCTTTCATTGCATAAAGCTTAAAATGCTCTCATTTTAGTTCTTAGTTATTGCAACATTAGTTAAAGTCATTATATAGTTGTCTTAGTTTATATTCATATTTGCATATAGAATTTATTATATGCCCCCTTCATTTGAAGTAAGTTCTTGATGTTAACTACATTTTAAAAAAATATGTCAATGGTTAGAATTCACCCTTCATAGCCAATGAATACAAGCATCATGTTCTCTAGAAAGGATGGTAGGTGTTAGAGTAACCTATAGGGATCAAATGTGACAAACCTCCTACTAATTAGTTAATCATATATATAGAGATTCCATGCATCCCCTTATCATATCATTATTTGGGTGTAGTGAAGTAGAGGAATTACTAATATATTTGGTCATATTAACAAGTATTGCACATGATCCAAGCCCTCTTCTACACTTTTTCTTCCATTTTTTTTACCTTCCATCCACCAAAAAATGAAGAAAAAGAAAACAAATACATAAAGTGTGTTAAACTCTAATCCTGTTTTGACACACCCTCCTTATCTCTCTAGTGCTTCTTCAATACCCCTATCTATGTAGTAGGGTTGTATCATAATAAAACAAAGAAAAAATGATGCCAATATGTACAATAAGAAAATAATGCAATGTATGTATATGCACAAGTAAAATGCACAAGTAAAACTATACTCGTTACATTTTCCACCTAAGACATCATTACATGATCCATTGATATCCACTGGAAGTACCCCAATGTTGGATTGTGTGAATATCAATGATTTGTTTAGGATCCACAATTTCTTAGGAAATCCTTATACATATGCATGGTATTGGGTGGTGGTGATGATGAAGTGGTGTTATGAAGCTTATTCAGAAATTAGGATATGATAATATGGGTTGAGACCTATGGAGGATGGTTTTTTTATTGGTGGAAAAGATTCAAACATGATGTGAGTATGATGCATGTCAATTGGCTGAAACTATTCATTTGGAGAGTGTTTGAATTTCATGTTACTCGAGGATGAGAAACACTCAAGCTCAAAGTTGTGATGGATTTATATTCATAATGTTTCTTAGTTACATTACAAATTTAGTTTTTGTATTCTTACATTTCACATGAGATTTCACTTGTTTTATCTTTGTAGTTGTTTATGCAATTTATTTGGTATTTAATTAGTTTTATGTTCAATCTATAGGTGGATGCAATGAGAAGATAAGAAGTCATCACCTCTCTATTATATTTCGAATCAAAAAAGCATAGCATTTATGTAATAAAAAGAGGAAAATTGATAAATGCACTAAGTGTGTCCAAAAAAATTAAATTATCACTCCCAACTCCATCAAATGGAGAGATAATAATTAAAGAGGACCCAATTAGTAAAATTGTTCTAGATTTCATACTAGGTATCAAAATTGGGCAATTGAAAATATATTGGATGTAAAATTCAATTATCTACCAAATGAGTATATTTAGTGACCTCTTTCCATTCATGAACATGTTCTTAATTTTCTCATTTTGCAAATTTTCAAATCTGCACAAAATTTTGCATAGTCATTGTATTATGTTATATCAACTAGAAAGCTAGGGGCATTTTATTAAAGCACAAAAGGAGAATCCACAGATGACATCTCGTTCCGTACAACATCCATTCACATCCTAGCCATCACTAAAGAAAGTCGAAGATAAAATTCATAGACTTAATGTGAGGATGCGCTCTGCTGAAGGACGTGGAGGTTGAAGCTATTGTTTGGAGGGTGGCTTTGCAAACTACAAAGATTCTTTTATACATCACTGCCTTCTGTATGAGATTCTTCTTATCTCTTTTATATTATATATTTATCATATATAGAGAGTATTTCAGTTTATTTGGGCACGAGGTTTAGACCTACTTCATGTATTTGTTACTTACATTGTGAACCATTACTTGCTTGAACTATTAAATTTTTTATTAACTATTTGATGCATGTTTTATGGATTAGTTACCATATTGTGTTTCTATTGCAATATTAGGCACATAGATAATAAAATCTAAGATTAGAATACTAGTTAATCATAGTCGAATCCTAGATAAGACCGTGGAAGGGCATTTTTGGGGGCTATGAATTTGAGATCTATAGGTAAAAAGACATTGAGCCTATAGTGAAAAATGTCCTTGTGAGATTGTATGATTGAAATTAAATTGAATTTCCTTGACTTCAGTCTAGTAATTTGGTGAGTAAGTGATGCAATGTGAGAGAGCTGATACATACGTAGTGGTAGTAATACCTATCATCCTGGTGATTTTACCATTCTTAAAAATCGATTCTTTCATAATTTTAATTTATTTCTTGTTTTTTTAATTTAGTTAATCAAACAAAAAATCAATCACCATCCTTTTTATGTACTTTATTTGATAATATTAAATATTCAACTTATGCTTAGAATGTTGTCCTTTGAGTTAGATCCTTAAATGTAATATAGTAAGACCCACCCATTTGCTATTTTTCATGCAATTTTTCTGGTAAAAATAGATTTCATATATTAGCGAATTTGTGAGGTACACAAATAGCACATCAAGACCCACAAAGTAGATGTGAATCCAAGACCGAATCAAAACTTCTCTTGTAAGCCCTAAAAACACTTCTAACATATCATCTCTTTTTGAAGGATTAATCCAAGGTGCCCATTATATGATATTTAGATAGTATTCTCATATTTTACCGCTCCAATGACTATTCATGGTATGATCTCTCTATTATTAGTAGACTATGTATGGGGAAAAACAAAATCTGAATGAATTTGTACAAGTTGACTCAAATCATGATGGTTCCCTAATCTAATATTGATTTGAAACTTGATTATAATAAATGGAAGTACCCTTGATTATGCACACATGTACACTCCTCTATTCACGCAAGTCCTTTTTGCCAAATCAGAATGTGTGATTCCTATGTTTGAGGTAAATCATATGGATCTTGTATACGATGTAATATGTGGAACTCATACTTCAAACCTCATGTTCAAATGTCCATGTTGATTAAACTTATTTTGTCCCTATATTCTCTATTAGCCACAAACATGACTAAGCAAACCATTCTCTTATCACAATTGGCCACACTTCATCGTCGAAGTGGCTATGTCTTAGGACACAAAAATCATGATGGAATGAATTATTACAAGATGCAAAGCTTTATTGATTATAATACCTCTTGGTAAGACTCAATTTTGTATAATTTAAGAGATCTATGACCTCAACCCAATCTTAAGATGCTTTCTCTATTTAAAAGTTTATATGGACTCCATCTATTCCTATGTGTACCCATTTCTATGATCCACGAAAGAAATGAAGTGAAATCATGGTGTTTAATACATCAAGAACACAAACCGTATTCACACTATTATGAGAACTGGTCTTTGACTCCATGACCTTTTGAAATGCAACTCCATAATCACTACTCTTCCTATTTGTTCATCTAATACTCTAATGATATGGGTACACCCATGCTAATACAATGTTGTCAGACCAAGATGTGTAGATTAGGGTAGTAGTTTGATGCATTACTACCCTAACCTATGTCATATACCTATTATGACTTTTTGTCTTAACTTTATTTGATATTTGGAAAGGTAATGCTTGATTAAGATTTTCATCGCTCTATACTAAAGATTTAGTAGGAAATATCTTATCATGTTGTCAAAATTCAAATCTTGTATTGATGAAAATCTTGAACATGATCATGTTGATTATAAGCTTATGATTACATTTACTAGAAGGACCTACTCTAGATCATTGTTCAACTTTGAGTTCTATGATGATAAAATATATGTATATATCATGAAATGTTTCAAGATTTGTTGTTTATGGATTAATGATCACACCCACGGTCTAAATGGGAATTTGTACCCTAGCTTCTAAACTTTTGGGCCCATGATTTTTGATGTCCAAATCGTGACTCTTGGAGTTTTCTCTTACAAGATTTATCCTCATGTGTTTTAATCTTGATATCTATTAAAATCACATTATTCCTCTATAGATATTAAGATCACTCTGAAAAAAATATATTTTCTATGACTTTCATATCTTGAATATTGAAACAATGGATAATCATCGTCTGGACCAATTCAATTATGGTTTAGGGTTAACTCTGATGTGCACTAGGTATGGGACCTTCCTTTCACTTTGATATGATGTTGATTATGATACAAATCTTGAATATTTGAAAATTTGAAGTTTTAATCATGAAATGTAGAACAACACTTGGGCCAATGCTTAAGTATAAAACTATAATGCTAGATTTTAAAATTAGGATTTATACTTGATTAAAAGAGCCATGATCCTTTATTTTAAAAAAAATATCTTTCTAATTATGTCATATGAAGAATCATTATGGATATGCTTGGAGGTGTTTTTGGTATATTGGAGAAATGAGGATGATAATGTGATGATGATGCTAAATGGTTGACTATGGAGATATTCTGATGAGGTCCCGACCAATTTTAAGAATTACTAAATTTTGGGGGAATACTCTTTTTGAAGGAGGTAAGGATGTGACAAAGTGTTATATCAAAATTCTTCATTCACTTCTATGATCATAACATGCTGGAATTTTTTATCAATAATATCTCACTCGATATCTAACATAACTTGACACCACATGTTGCTTAGTGATCTATTGATGCTTGATAATATTACTTCAATTGTATAATTTTGAACACATTAAATTCTCTTTGAAATTGTTTGATTCATTGACACTCTTAAACATCATCAACTTGATCCCAATATATTTTGATATAATAAAGAATGTTTTGAACCAATGGTGAAAATTTCATGTCAATTGGCCTTATGATGTATAATATATGAATTTTGCAACTTTGAACCTTTTTAAATCCATTTTTTCCCTACCCTTTTTACTTATTTTCTCGACACAACCTTTGTAGGGACAAATGATTTGTTATCCAAAGTCTGACATAGTTTAGGGGGCTACCATCTATGTGTAGAGGGAGGGGATCACGCCTAGGAACTCGATCATAGGGTCAAAGGTCATGCCCTAATTAGACGGTTGTTGTCCCCTTCCTCACACACAACCACAAAACAACCATGACTATGTTGTGAGTAGGATCCTTGTACCAAATCGGTACTTCATACACATTCCCTGCTGCCATACCAAGCATCCTTATACCTTGTGTATGATCTATGGGCACAAGAGAGGAGATACCCAAATCCCTCTTCAGTGCAAGCCACTGCCACCATGACCTCAAACCCTAATACCTTTTTGCACCTCCTATTGACATATTAAAGGGTCAACTCCAACTGTGAGGCTTTGTTCTTTCATTTACCCTCTTCTCTTGAGCCTCAACACCCTTGAAACTCACCCCTTGTTCTACCTGGAGTTGAGCGAGAGTTGTTTCCTCAACCCTAGACGAGGAGGATGATAACCATGGGCCATGTATTAGACATCTAGTGGCCCACACCCCTCCACATTCCTCTATCTCACCCTCACTTCTTTTATCTAATGTGGAACAATTTAGTGGAGTGTCACTCATGTCAATACAATATAATGCTCAGTCAAAACTTGACTCGTGATTTCTACAAAAGAGAGCGTCATGTAGCCTCAACATATAGCATGTTTGCCACTCGATCCTATCAAGTCCACATTGGACCTGAGATGGGTGGATCGTTCCAGATTGTGTCAACACTTCTCAAGCAATTTGATCATCTTGACCCATCACGGACCCAAGATTGAACACCAGGAATGTGCCTTGTCTCCTTCTCCTCCTCAAGTTGTGCTAGTGGAGCTGGCTTCCCTAACCCACATGATCATGTGGTTGGCCCACTTTGGTCCCTTCATCCATGACCCTCTCATTTTCATGAATAAAATGGAATTCCACTCTCTAATCAGGTAATAAATGAAATAAACTATTCTTCAGAAAGAATCATAATAAATTGATACTAGCTCCAAATGAGACATGTATACATTATTTTGATAAGAAAAAATGAGTCCACTAAACATAGTCTTGAGACCAAAATCTACTCAATATTGTATGGACATTGTTGAAATTATTTATTTTACTCTTTTGTGGATTATTAATACTCTATTATGCATAATTTCAATCTAATGATTTCTAAAACTTTGTTGTGGCTATTGATAAGTAACTTAAGACATATTGTCCACCTAAATAGGACCAAATTCTTTCTTGATACTAATGTTGACTAGGTAACATGAAATGTAGCAACATATGGACGTTTAATGCTAGATCTTAATATCTTATACAAATATTTAACTAATGATGTTTCATTATATTTTGTAACTCTAAATCAATAACAACTTATGACTTGTATAACAAAATGGAATCATGATCACTTTTGTACACTATAGATGACTACATGACATGAAATACATAACAACCTCACTTTTCAGCATCCCCCAATTAAGGAAGGACCCAAAATGTTGAGAGCCATTACCTAAAATTCCCAAAGATCCATATTTAACCAAATAACAAATAATAGTAAATAATTTCCATTAATTCAAATATTGTTTACAAGATGATCCTGGAGTTTCATGAATTTCTTACACAAGAATATTACATATTAGAAGAAGTATCTATCTAATCCTCCTTACTTATCTTAAATTCCTTCATGTAATTTCATCTGGTTTATCATGTCTTAGTATCTTCATATTTCGCATGTACCCAAAATGACATGAAACAAAAGCACAATCAGTATGTCAGAATATATTGTGTACATGGGGAACATGCAGAAGTGTGAAAGTACATAACAACATATAATCAATTAATTACTTGAAAATACTAACTGGCATTTTCTTTACATATTCTAACTCATACTTGATGTGTCATCGTGGGTGTCACCACTATCCCTCCAGGGCTCATGTGCATCATCCCATGATGCATGTCATCATAGAGTTCAGAATATGAAATCTTTATTTATGTGATACTCATGGTGCATTATAATTGAAGTACTGAACAATTTATTTCAATGATTCTCTAGAAATCCTCAGAAAACACCAATAAACTATATTGTGGGTATTCATAAGCATAACCACTTACCTTTGTAGAAACATGTATATCTTGTAGTCATACTTTAAGCATATTATCCAATCAAGCAAACAAATCGAGAAGCAACATTGAATCTCCATGATTCATACACACACTCATGAATCCATGGCCATTTAACTCTGAGTCTTCTCCTACCTTGTGAGTAGAATCATCCCACCCTTAGATCTCAGGGGCATGGTTGATTCCCCTTTTCCTGGGCTTCAAAGACTAGGCAAAGGCCCCCGCACCCTAGGCCACCTTGCTTGGACCTTGCCATGAATTGAGTATCAAGATGGTGAAGGGCATCTTAGCTTCCCTCTTGTTGATGGACGTGACCAAGAATGCAGGCTAGGGTGTGAAACTACATGTCTCATAGAAAGTAGAAGATCATCCATGATTCTTGCTCATTGTTCAGGGAGTCTTCCACAACTTGACTCTATGGTTCTTAGTCTAGTCAATCGTAATCAGTAGCCGTCATAAATTGGATATTGCTAGAGAAAACTAGTTGTCATGAAGATTCTCCTCGTGACCTCAAGGAGTTGGAACCTATAGCATAGGCTTGGAGACTATGTAGCAAAGGTTGTCATCTATAATTAGGCTACTAGGGACCTTCTCCAGCAGAAAGACATGTTGTTCGTCGATGCAAGACAACTAAAGAGGGGTTCCTTGGGTGATCATTTCCTTGTTGCCAACCTAGTAGGAATGGTTAGCCAGACCCGACTGTGGCATCTAGGTCTTTGCCTCATGTCTCTCTGGACGAAAGTCATCATCCCCCTCCAAGGAGTCTCCCTTTCTCCACCTCTAGGTCTAGGGAAAGCCACAAGTAAGGGTGGAGCCCTACATGGGTTCGTATATACACTTTCTCAAGAAAACCTTTTTTCGATCCTACCTTCTTTGGGATTTTTTCCTATTGTAACCCATAATGACCTGTCGGTACACTTATTTTGATTTAGCAAGGTTTGTTGCACCCGAGGAATACCTTTTATTTTTCTAATCTCTCTCTCATGGTTGTTAAAAGGAACTTATTCAATAGATTCAAAATATAGGAACTTACATATTCATAACATAATTGTCAGCTTTACTTGATTGACACACAAAAAGACGTAAAGGTAAACATATAAATACATGGCACATTATTGGCTAATTTCTCATGAATTCTAGATTATTCTTCTACCTATCTCTTTGATATATTCCTCCAATTAATTATCATTATTTCAAGGAAAACCCTTAATATATTTTCAAAGTTATATTTATTAATTGGATTTTATTGGGATTTCTTTCCCACACAAAACATGGTCTTTTAAGCATCTCACTAAAACAAATACCATTACCTCATGAAAAGTCATTTTCCTCCCAATTTCTAGAACTCTCTTATTTCCATTATTATCTTTGAATACACAAAAATCATATTGAAATAATATCTCCAAACCCATGTTGCCAAACTAGATTAGATAATTACTCCATTAATTATCTAAGATATCATAAATCTTATTTTCTTTTGGAAACTTGTATATTATCTTATATTTTAATTACATATCAAGCCATAAAACCATTGATATTTATTTATTGCATAAAATATCTTATTTTTTGTCTTGTGCTCCTAAGAACTATTTGTCAAGCAAATAGTCTCATGGGACTTTATATGGGCCATGGGATGCATCCATTCCACAAAGATGATTTTATTATTTAATATGTAATTCAGGAATTCGCTTAACAAATAAAGTCATATATATTTCATATTACTATAATTTGAGGATATTACATCACCCCTTCTTAAAAGGAATTTTGTCCCCAAAATTCAAATGTAGTGAGGTTAAGGTGAATGATGACTAAAAATAACCTTAAACCTTAAGGTTAGCAACTCGTCTTAGATTATCTTTCACATCTTTTATTTATATGCCAATTCCTCATATTATTACTAAGATTGGTACTTGAATTTGATTCACGGTATATCCACATCCTTAGCATTTACATGATATCATCTCTTAGTGATTACATTCTCATTTTTTATTTCAATTTTGCTTGGAGACTACCTTTTCACCTAGGTTTCCAGCCTATTATTCATCTATCTTCATATAAGGGTGAGGTAAAACCTCAAACCCTAGATCATGTCATTAAACTCAACTTAAGGTATTCATCATCATATGCAAATTTTAAACATAATATGTGTATTTCCAAACTCTCTCACTCATAATAAGATGAATAACCATTTGGATGCAACACATAAACAAAGTTTATCTCATTCTAAGAGTAGAGATGGTGTATCCACATATTATCCTAAAATTTTGAATTTTAGGTCTAATCATTCTCAATAATGACTCCAAACCGTAAAATACCCTTTAAGTCCACAATATTATGATTTCATGAAGTCGAGTGCCTTTCTTACTCTTGAGTTTGTGCACAACTCCTTTAATATTTCATTATTCCATAATCTCTTGTATCATTTATATTTACACCTCATGTATTATGAGCCTTAGACACTTCCTCGTGGTCTCTAGGGGTACATGTACCTTTGGAGTGATCTCATCCTAGCCTTGTGGGCCTCAAGCACTTAGGGAGTGCCTTCATATTTACCCCTTGGGCCTCAAACACATGAAGGTGGCCAATCTCATGTCTCATGGTCCTCGGGCTAACATGGATGTCTATCTCCTAACCCTAGGGTCTTATTAATATAGGACAAAATCACTTTCTAATGTCATCAGTATTATGTACCTTTAATCCTCCCTACTTGACCGTAGGATTGACTTAGGGCTCTACCTTGCCTGGGGTTTATTGATATTTCACATCTTTAATTTTCCATGGTTTAGGTGGCATTTAATGTTACCTCAATTCTTAAAGTTGATTTGTGAACTCACCCATCTAGGGAAGGTCCTATCCTAGGGTGTATGCTTGACTCTTAGGAGGAGGTTAGTCTCTCTACTCACAATCTGACCCCATGGGTTTAGGGTTTTTCCTTCCCCATAGGTCCTTTTCCCCACTATATGATTGACCCACCCCAAGTTGGGACACCCACCCTAAAAGTTGAAATTTCAATTTATGTATCCATCATATGTTAAACATACATTTTATATCATAACTTCTCAATCGATACTTGCTTAGTCTATGTGTATACCCACTCACTGGGATATTCATACTCACTCACTAGGATTATTTCAATGATGTACCCACTTGTTGGGGGTACTCTCTAATCATACCCACTTGTTGGGAGTGTCCATGATATCATACTCACTCGCAGTGAGTATTTCAATGGCATAACCATTCTTTAGGGGTAGCACACTCACTCTTTGGGGGTTCATTTCAATGGCATACCCACTCAATGGGGGTATCATACTCATTCTCTAAAGGTAATTTCAATAACATACCCATTTGATGGGGGTAGTTTCATTTGCATACCCACTTGTTGGGGTTAGGTTCAATAACATACCCACTTACTATGTGTAACACCCCTCCGTAGGGTTTCATACATAACCAGCGGAAGCACAACCTAATCCCCAACATTATCCATAATGTGGGGTACTTGGCATTTTAGGGAGGGTTGTCACAAAAAAAAGTAATCATTGCAAGTAAACAAATAATTCACCATTGAGATTCATACATTATTATATGAATAGGAAACTACAAACAACAAGTCTAGAATTCTATTCATCCCTCAACATGGGAAACTAAGCATAACAATATGCACCTCTATATGATTGGATCGCCTAGAATGGATGGCACCCCACCAGATAGCTCTTGGATGTCTTCTAGTCTTGGATTGCTCTTCTTGAGTCCTTACTTGCTCCAAGTCCTGGGGACATCACGTCCCCAACCATGCAAAGGGAAAAACAACACATCAGTAAATGGTACTGGCACTTTATAAAATGAACAAAGTAAATATACTTGAGATGTAAGGGAATTGACATGAATTAACTTTAAGCATTCTCGAATCATCATTATTAACATAAAGAATTGAAAAGAAATCTTATGCATCCCTCTGTGTCGCCCCCTTAGGAGCACATGATTGCTAGGAAAGCCCTTGATGCTAGGAAAGCCCTTAATGACCCTTTTGAGGTCCATGATCGGGAGCATAACAAGACTATTTCAATTCCAATTACTTGACCATTAACATGATATTGACATTAACATAAATCATGATTCTCTAATCATAACATGAAGGGATTTCTCCCCACTAACATAATATTTTAAACATGATGGGATTTCTCCCACTTGATTATTAACATGATTTTCATGATTCTTTAATGATAACAATAATCATGGTGAGCATTATAACATAAGTTATATCATGTGGCAATCAACAAGAAATGATATATTGAACATGATTATAGCATTAAAATTGAAACAATAATGTCTATTTTATATCTAACATGCAAGCAATCATAAATATTTGTGCTCAGCAGCATGGCCCATTTACCTTGGAGCAAGGATGATCCTTGAATTAGATCTAGGTCAAACCTTCCCTTGACTTAGCTCTACAACCTATTCATAATCATTAGACATAATTAATCAATACATAGTATTGATCTTAGGTGATTTAGGGCTAGAGTGCATGTGGATTAGTCTTATGGATCAATCATCATTATATTAAGAAAATCTAGGTTGACCCAGGTCACATTAATCATGTTGATGCATGATTAGGGTTTCATGAGTCCAAAATATCGTTTCCTACAAAACATCAGAACAAGAGATCAAAACATGATCTGGAAACCTTAAAATCGTATTCTTCTCAAAAAACCAAATCCAATGACTATTTATTCATAATTTTTTGACAAACGGTTGAATTACTATGAATTTTCGAAATTCTAGACAATGAGAATTTAGGAAAAAGCCATATGGATAAAACTCGACCCAAGACAGTGGGCCAGGTCTGAGTTGGACCAACCAGGCTTGGCCAACTCAGCAACAAGGAGCGCCTCTGAGGCTCGCGATCAAATAAGAGTAGATAGGCGAAAACCCTGAAATACCCTTGCGGTGAAAATTGTCAAGTAAACCAAGGACAGGGGTACTGAGGTCATTGCTTATCCTGGTTTCTTCCCTCGCGAGCCATGGATCGAGCAGGAAGGATGGAAGATCAGACCTAGGTCTTGTAAGCGGAAGACCATTATTCTTGGAGAACTGCGGTTCTCTATGGCTTCCCTATGTCAAGCCGAAACCATTGAGCTAAAGCTCAGGTCTAGGGGTGATCTTGAGCTTCAGGAGCACTTCCCACCATGGCCGAGGGTGGCTCCTACATCCAAAAGCTGAAAAAGATGGCGAATCCAAAAAACAATGATGCAGGAGTACTCATGAACCCAAGTCGGAACCGAAGGAAACATTGCGTGCGAAGAGCAAGGTCAGATGACCACTACCTCACCGGAGCACAGAACCTGAGGTGAAAGTCAGAGGTCGTTTACAGGACCCGTCGACCACTGGGTTATCGCGACAAACTAAAAACGCGGAAATGAAACCGAGGTGCCGAGGATGCTCACCGCGGTCAGAATTGGACCGGGGTGGTCGGAGAATGCTGGACAAAGCCAGAGTCATCCGAGAGATACCTCGAGTAGGTCAGGGAGTCTCGGGGTCCTGGGGGTTCAATTGAGGGTGAAGAGACAATCTATGGGGACTGGCGGTGCTTTAGGAGTGGTTATATAGGCATGGGGGCGCCTAAGGTTGTCTCTGTAAAACTGGGACGGCGAGGGAGGTGCTTGCACTATTGGGTGTTTCGTTAAACGGGAGAGGCAGAAAGTGAGTAATGGCTCATTAGAAATGGGAGAGAGAGACGAGCAAGATGGAGGAAAAACCGTGCGATTTGGTGCAGTGACGAGGGAGATCGGGACTGAGAAAGGAATCTTAGTTAACCATTCGCAAACCAGTGTGATAGCCGGAGGAAGGGGACGATCGAGGGCTCGTTAGATTAAGATCTGACGGTGAGAAAGGCATGCGTAAAAATTAAGTGGAAGAGTAACACGTTACATGCATTAAATCACATACTTTATGTCTAATTGCTTGTATTAAAAGAAATCATATTCAAACCTATATACAAGTCTTTCAAATTCGATTTGGATGGTCAAACAAGGGTCAAATGAGTTCAAATTTGAACCATAGGCCAATTAGAAGCTCTAGAATATTCCTGTGAAGCTATATTTCGTTTTTGTACATATTATAGTCCATAACTCCCATATCTTAATTAAAATTCCTTTAAAGGTAATATAATTTGAAAAGTATCCTATTATTGAATTCTTGAGTCATAAATCCAAGATTACTATAAACTAGTCACATTTGTCACCTTATAACCTTTCTCTATGATTTATGGCCATTTTGTAGAGGAGAGAAAATGAAAGGAATTATTATGAGTTAATTGATATGCATAATTAAAAAAAATGAAATATGACTTTGGGTCTTTTCTTAAGTTTCCTCATCCTATATTTGTAGAAAGACAACCATTCCAGATATTTTGCATTAGAATCCCTCAATTATTCTTATTTAGGAAAAAGCTCATACTTAGTTTAAGTTAACCATGAAAATTGGGATGTGACAATTCTACCCACCTTAAAACAAATTTCGTCCTCAAACCTAGGGTACTACCCACCTTAGGATTTTTATTACTTCTTCATATAATTAAAATATTAATAAAATTTGCATGGAAAGTGAATTTATCTCATAAAAAGGTTCAAATGAACGTAAGCTAATTATTAAATCACTTTTCATCTTCCTTCTCTACTTCCATAGTGAAGATTCTAGCTTGTCTTTTGGTAGGTGGAGGGTGGCCCTTGTTCTGGTCCTGGTCCTTCTTTGTGAGCTTAGGGCAGTTTGACTTGAGGTGTCCAATTTCTCCACAATAGTAACATGCACCCGTACCATACCTGCATGGGCCTGCATGGTTCTTCTTGCATGTCGGACATTGGGGCTTCTCAGCTTCAACTGTAGGTTCAGGTACCTTCCTCTTAGGGTTGTTGGGAGGTTGGTATAGGTTGTTCTTTTGAGGAACTTCCTTCTTGTAGGATCTCCCAGGGTGATCTTCAAGCTCTAGGGCTGCATCTAGGGCTGCCTGGAGGGTTCTATGGCCTCTTCCTGACAAGGCAAAACTCAAGTCGGGCTTGAGTCCTCAGATGAATTTCTTTGTTCTACGTGTCTCATAATGATCATGGCCATACTTTTGGAGGACCCTGAACTTCATGGCGTATTGGGTAACAGTCATGTCACCCACTTGAGCCAGGTTGGCAAACTCTAGCTCCTTCTTCTCAATCATTGCTTCAGACACATAATGCCCCTGGAAGGCTTCGACAAACCCTTCCCATGTGAATGGAGGTGCATCAGCTTCCCTTGAGTTGAGGAGGTTTTCCCACCATGTGCGGGCTGCTCCCTTGAGCATGTGGGTTGCAAAACGAACCCTAGAGTGTTGAGGGCAGTCCATGTCTCAGAAGCAATGCTCCATGCCTCTCATCCAGTTCATATAAGTATGGTTATCTATCTCATCCTCAATGCTTCCTATTTCCCCAGATTAGGGTCTTTGGTTAGGCTCAGAGTCTACACTCTACATCTTCGGGTTTCTATGTCCATTGACTCACTAGGGTATTTCTAAACCAAACCTAGTTCTATCTAGGGTTACCCTCACATGGAAAAACACATAAAACATTTTTTTCTTTACTTCATCATTATTTCCACATTACATGTATGTTAATTGGCAGAGGATGTCTTAATCTTACTTCTTCTCAAAAATCATAAAATGAGATGAAGATGGAAGTATCTTTTAGGGTTTGTTAAGCAAGAGGATGACAACTGGATGAAATTGGAGATGAGGTGAATTTGAGGAAACATTACTTCAGGAAAAACCTAGGTTTTGACCAGGCAGGTATCACTGTGGCTAAGGGAGTCCTCATAAACCAACTTAATGTGTACATGAAAATATTTCCAGTCCTCAAATTCATGGCCCCTTCTAGACACCATTACAATCAAGTCATGCCTTAAGTTTCCTTATATTTTTACGAATTACTCAAAATTATAAACTATTAAATATTATTTGAGAAATTTGGGGTTCGGTTACCAAATGTAACAGCCTCACTTTTCAACATTCTAAAATTAAGGAAGCACTCAAAAAGTTAAGATCCACTACCTAAAATTCCCAAGAATCTAGATTTAACCAACACACAAATAATACAAAATACTTTCCATCAATCCAGATGTTGTTTACAAGATTCTCCTCAAAGGATCAACATGAATATATTACACAAGAATTTTACATATAAGAAGAAGTATCTACCTAATCCTCTTTACTTAGATTAAATGCCTTTACATAATTTCATCTTATTTATCATGTCTTGGTATCTTGATATTTAGCATGTACCTAAAATGATTTGAAACAAAACCAAGGATCAACTTATCAAAATATACTATGTACTTGTGGTGCATGCAAAAGTGTGCAAGTATATTAACAACATATAGTCAATCAATTACTTGAAAATAATAACTAGCATTTTCTTTACATATTCTAACCCATACTTTATGTTCCATCTTAGGCGTGATGACTGTCCCTCCATGTCTCATGTTCATCACCCCTTGATGCATGTCATCCTTGGGTTCGTAATATTATATCTTTATTTATGTGATACTAATAGTGGCATTATAATTGAAGAGAATGTAAATAAATGCTCAACAATTCATTTCAAAAATTCTAAGAAATCCTCAAGTAAACTGGCAAATTGTATTGCAGGTGGTCAGAAGTGTAACCACATACCTTTGTAGAACCATTTAGATCTTGCAGTCATACTTTAATCATATTATCCAATCAAGTAATCAAATCAAGCAATCAACATGGAATCTCCATGCCCTCTTACTTCATACACGTACCCAGGGATCTTTGAGTCATTTCACCCCAAGTCTTCTCCTACTTTGAGAGGAGACACGTTCTTCTCTGCGATCTCACTACCGTGGTTGATTCCCCCACTCATGGGTTTTGCAGATTAGGCAAATGCCCCCACACCCTCGACATCCCTACTCATACCTAGCTAGGCACCAAGTACTGGGGATGGTGAAGGACATCTTAGCTTCTCACTTGATGATGAACTTGACCAAGACTGCAAGCTAGGGTATGAACCTACAGGTCTCGTAGAAAGTGGAAGATCATACACAATTCTTTCTCATTGTCTAGGGAAACTTCCACAACTTGCCTCTAACGGTGCTCAGTCTAGTCGATCTTGTTGTGAATTGGAGATTGTTAGAGAAAACTGGTTGTTGTGGAGGTTCTCCTATTGACCTTAGGGCATCAGACCCTATAGCATAGGATTGGAGACTCCATGGCATAGGAAGCCACATATGATTAGGCAGTTAGGGACCTTTGCCAGCAGTAAGACATGTTGTTCATCGGTGCAAGACAACTAAAGGGGGTTCTTTGGGTGAGCATTTCCTTGTTGTCGATCTCGATAGGAATGACTAGTCAGATATAGATATTGTTTTGAGGTCTTTGCCTCACGTCTCTCAGGCTAAAAGTGGTCATCGTCCTCCAAGGAGTCTCCCTTTCTCCACTGTCAGGTCTAGGGAAAGCCACAACTAAGGGTGGAACCGTACATGGGTTCATATGTACACTCTCTCAAGAAAACCTTCCATCAATCCCGCCATCTTTGGGATTCTTCCCTATTGTGACCCATAATGACTTTTTGATCCCCTTATTTTGATTTTGCAAGTTTTGTTGCACCCAAGGAATACTTTTATCTCTCTCTCATGGTTTTTAAAAGGAACTTATTCAATAGATTCTAAATATAGGAACTTACATATCCATAACTTAGTAGGCAACTTTACTTGATTGACACACAAAAGCCATAAAGGAAAGCATATAAATGCATCAAACTTTATTGGCTAATTGCTCATGAATTCTAGACTATTCTTCTACCTCTCTCTTTCATAAATTCTTCTAATTAAATATCATTATTTCAAGGAAACTCCCTAATACCTTTTCCAAGTTATATTTAATAATTGGGATTTATTGAGATGTCTTTCCTACACAAAACTTGTTTTTTTAAACATCTCATTAAAACAATGACCATTACCTCATGAAAATTCATTTTCTCCCCAATTTTTAGAACTCTCTATTGGTATCTATTCCTAGAGAGCCAATCAAATGATGATTTTAATGGCATAACTTGTAATTGATTTGATTAATAAATAAGGCAAGCTCCCAATTTGTTATGTTTAATTCAGGTATGAGATAATGATGTAACATTATATATGTCTAGAGAATAATATTACTCAATGAGTATGTCTTCAAGTATGTGACTTAAAGAAATGAAATGATATAGATGTTAAGAGTACATATACATATTCTTATTCTGTCCTTCACCGGTTGTTATTGTGGAAGGTTGATAAACAAAAATGACACACAAGATCAGAGTGTGAGTTGGTTGATGACATAATCTCATTAGTCATGATATGGCTATATCAAACCAAGCACACAAATACATGTTAGAGAATAGTGTATCAGACAGACCCACCACGAGATTGACACATGAAAACCATTACCATGGTAGTCATAGTCAACTCTCATAGTGATGGTTATGTTTGTGGTTCTTAGACCTGAAATCACTGCACTCATCACATGCCATTCGATATGTTTTTTGACATAATCAAATGCAACCCTAAAACATTGGTTGTGATAAAGGTGATGATTTGTTGATTGTGACACACATGGACTGACTGTGAGTGATATAGATGGGATTTTCCCCTCCTATAGGAATATGATATCCTAGGCCTCTTGATTAGCGAGATTGAGAAATACATGGCCATGAACATGTGAGTCAATATGTGATATTAATATTACATATATCTCAAACAATCTCCTCTGGATCAAGAAACAAGATTGAATGTTGATTAGGGTGACTACTCCATGCCTCGAGTTCAATCTGGATATCAAAGATAAAGGAATTATACAAACAATATAACACTAAGCAAAAATTGTAGGTTGAAGTTATTCTCCAACTTTCTATTTACTTGGGTAGCATCGATGTGTGACTAGGCACCGCTCATTGCTTGTGATGTCATAAGTTGTTATGAACATTCACTGCCAACGTAATGTGGGACCTATAGGGCCACACACATAGGTCTCAACCTAGAAGAGGAGTTTAATCTTGAATGATGATTGAATTGATTACTAAAGTGTTTAGGTATTCAATTCACATAATAGATCAGCTGAATGCACTGCCAACTGATTGTCTCACTGGGTGAAATGGCCGTTCAGAGTGCCAAACAATCAGCTCAAATGTTGAGATGGTCGTTTTGATTATCAGGCTGATCAGAAATTGAATTGGCTAAGTTATGCCCAAATTGAGGTGTGAACTGACCAGTTCATGTTTTTGAACTGATAAAATCACCTCCAGTCCCCAGAGGACCGACTGGGTGAGCGAGATGACCGTCTTTCATGTGTGAGATCGCTTAGTTCGTGGGAAATTTGACCGCATCAAGGAATTACTGATGATGTCATGTTGTGTTAATTGAATTTGAATTGCCAATTTTATATGCGATTGGGAAACTACAAATAGACCATCTGGCATTGCCACATGACTGTTTTGGTGGTCAGAGGTTGTGAAAATTCAAAATCTTTGGTTCCCTTCCACTTCCACATAGATGTTGGGTTTTGTGGAGAAAACATGCGCGGTGGAAGCAACAAAAATTCCACTCAACCCGAAATAGGATCTCATCGACAACATCATATTTGGAAGGAGTGTTTGCAGGATATACCTTATGGCAGAGAAAGTCTGGCGATGTCCCACAGCACAATGGTGTGCAACGACGCTGGCCTACATGGATGAAACTTCTCTCCCATTTGCTATCACAGGAAGATCCGGCGACGCTCCTTTCGTGCGGTGATGTACACTACTTGTAACACACACGGATGGCCGTTGATGTCCTCCAAACACAGGCATCTCAACATCTACATCTCTACTTCGTCCATGCGGATGGACTGGAACTCCACGTCATGCTTCCTAAGCCGGAGGGAAAGAGTCGTGTCTATGCAGTGGCATGCTAGCGGTGCGTTGCTCTCCTTTCTCTCCTAAGGATGGTGACAACTAGGGTTTATGTATGTGAGTGTAAACTGAAAAGCCTCTCTCGATATCTTATATAGATATCGACCGTCAAGCTCCATTAAATAGGAGATGAAGGGAAGTAGGGTTTCCTAAACTCATTGGTAAACAAAAACACTGTGTTAATTAAAACACTCATAGATTAATTAGAATATTCTAGAATTCATTAATTAACCAAATAATCACATTAACTGATTAATTAATATCTGAATCCATGAAATCGCTTGGGATGGCTCTATGGGCATATATGCCAGCAGACTCCCACTTGCACTTCGAGCCAGTCACTCCAATATTATTCTAATCAATTACATAAATTTTTTAGTAATCAATGTGATTCGGAGCAATTCTAATCAAATCCACAATTATACTCCTATTCCAACACATCCTATGCGTGTGACCCGATAGGCTCCAAATTATGTTGGAAGTGATATCCATAATCATATTATGATTTTACAAGCAATGATTGGTATCTAGCAAGACTTCATTTCCACACAAGTAATTAGAGAAGCAGGAGAACAACTTGACCTATCATTCATGACTGGTGTTATAGTGATTGTATAGTTCCTTTGTCACTGATATCCGGATTGAACTTGAGTCATGGAATTGTTATCCTCTTTAACATTAAATCCATGTTCCTTGAACTAGAGTAGACTGTCTGAGATATATGAAAGCTCAATATCACATATTGACTCACATCAGCATGTCCATGCATTTCTCAGTCTCGCTTATCAAGTGGCCGGAATAGCAAACTCCTGTAGGAAGGACAAATTCCATCTACATAACTCATAGTCATCCCCATGTGTCACAGTGCACCCAAGCACCATCTTTATGGCAATCCTTATTCAGGACCACTGTGGATGATGTCAAAGTACACCGAACAACATGTGATAAGTGTAGTGACTTTAGGTTTAAGAACCACAATCACCACCATCATTATGAGATGTGACTCTAACTACCAATCATGGTATCCATGTGTCACTCTCGAGGTGGGTCTATCCGATACACCGTTCTCTAACAAGTATCTATGTATTTGGTTTGATATCTCCATATCATGGATAATGAGACTCTTTTATCAACCTACATACATTCTAATCTTATGTGTTATTGATGTCTATGGATATTTCCACAATAACAACCGATTAGGGACAAAACAAGAATACATACTCCTAGCACACATATGATCTCACTGTTCAGATCATCAACCCGAAGACATATGTCATTGAGTATATTATTCTATAGACATCTATAAGTTGTATTGTAACATCCCTGACCTGGATTATGCTTTAACCCTAGGAGTTTTGATTAATAAAGATGGTTATATGCTTAATCTTATTTGGTGAAAAGTAATTAAGGCTCAAGAGGAGCTTATGTTTCAATTTTGGTCCTGATTGAATAATGTTGAAGCAATGTTCGTTTATTTTGGACTAATGTGCAAATTACCTAAATTAAGGGGTTAACTTGCAAATGTTACATAAAAATATGTTCCTCTAATGTTGATACATCCTAATAATGAATATGATGTAGTGGTATGGTTTCCACAAGCTTGGACACCAAGATAAAGCTTGTAGAGCAAAGTTTGTGCATTAAAACCTAGTTTTGGTGTAAAGTGCAATTTACCCAAAACTTCAATAAGGTCCCTAATGTTTCTTGACATCATTTAGAGAAAATAAAATGAGAGGGGTGCCTCATTTGAATAAAGTTGGAGGAGAGAGTATCTTGATATTAAAATAATCAAGATTTAAGCCTAATTGAAACCCTAATTCGATTTAATGCAAAAATAAATAAAATAATTTGAAGGACCTTCAACCAAAATTAATATGGTTGTATTCAGATGTGTGTGGACGAGCTTAAGCCTTGCAAAGGCATGAACATATCCTAAGGAGGTGAAATTCCACTCACCATTATTATAAGAAAAAGAAATTCCACTAAAAAATGGATATTAATATTATAAGGGTTAAGGTGCTTAATTTCTTTTCCCTGTATTCTTGGATAATAGAAGGGAGCTCGGCGGGGATAGAGATGCATTTGTATACAAGAAACCAAGGGGGATAAGTGACCGGCCTAAATCGCGCATCCTAAAATTGGAGGCGGATTTGAAGTAGTCAGACTTTTACATTTATAACCCGAAACCTTCTAGGCCCCCGCAACTTTGTTTACGGGATCGAAGTAGATATACATGGTCGAACACAGGGACAAGGGTGGTAGTGTTGAGAACACGGAATCAACACGCTACACTCCAGCAAGGGTAAAGAGATGATAAAATTCCACAAAGGAACAACAGGTTAAGGTCGATAAAACAAAAGAAAACTATCTCCAACTGGAGCTACGAGGAAAATTATGGTTTTAAGCATTTATCAGTTTTTAGGGGTTTTCGTGCAACGGAAACAGAGGGATAAAGCTAAAGCTAAAGCAAGGAACGAAGGAGAAAGCTTTGGTAAAACAAGCTGCAGTGGGAACATCCTGTACCCCTCCTCTCGGAGCGGGTACCTCTAACCAAGCATCAACACCCCTCTCGAGGTTGCTGGACTTAAGTTAGAGTGGAAAGGTTACTAAAGAAACTCCGATTCCGGGCACTCTCGTACTCCAGAATCTAGGCAGCGACGGAGACCTTCGTGGCTGCCTTCAGCGCGGATGGTCATCTCCCCTGTTCAGCCTCTCCTCGATCACGTCGAGGCGTTGGAGGGTTTGCTGAAGCATCACGTTCAGAGCCTCTAATTGGCCTGGGAGGCTACCTAGAGTCAACAGTTCCTGTTCTTCGCTATTCAGCTTCTGCTGGAAAAGGGAAAACTTGTGGGTTAGAGAAGTTAAGGTAGCCAAGTTGCTTTCTGTTACCTCCCGCAAGTAGTTGAATTCATGCCCCAACATTTTCCCGAGCGACGAAGGGGTTCCTGCGGGTCGCCCTCTCGTCCCTGTGATATTTTTCTCGCGTGATGGTCTACCAGACGAGGTAGAGCCTATCTCAATTGTTCGCGAGGTAGATTCTGCCGGACGAGGTATCGACACTCTTGCGGCTGCCGCCGCCTCACCTTCTTGTTGTGGTGGAGAAGGTCGCGGTGTGGGTGGATACTGCTCCACCTCTACACTGATGGCGATCTCTTCAGCAGCTGCTACAGGGGACATTGGCGGCAGTGTCAGCGTCAGCTGTGCACCTTCGAGCTCCATGGCTAGGATCTCGGCGAACACCTCATTATTGGCGTCCAGGTATGGTTCTTTCTCTGTCTCTACAGGCACTACATGGATTTCAGGGGCTGTGGCTGTCTCTTCCGCGACAGCTCCCGTAGTTGTTGCTTCGGCGATCTCAACGATCACCAGTCCTTTTTCAGCCACCACCGTCGTTGTTGTGGTTGTGGCTGGTATAGTAGGAGCGACGACAGCTCTATCAACTGCTGTTGTTGGTAGCTATGGAATCGCGGCTAGCACGATATGGGCGTTGAAGCTTTTTCCTACCTTGGGTCGAGAGGAATTGATTCTCCTCTGGCGGCCGCCCTTTCCTGAATTTTGGTGGTGGCGGCGTAAGCTGTGTCTACTGCCACAACTTCTATCTCTACTACCGTGAAGACCAGCTTTTCTGTGTCATAGGTGGCGTAGTGAGGCAGCGGGAGGAGGGTGTTTGTCCTTGCAAACTTGTAGAAATAGCACCTTCCCTCCTTCTTTATGATGTTGGCCCTCATTAGGTACTTGAGGCCGATCAGCTCATCGCCCCTTGTTCTCGATAGACTGCGCAGCTCCTTTGGATACCCGAGCCCAGCCGCGATCAGGTTGACGATGCTAGCCATACAATATTTCTTGGTGGCATCCTTTACTAGGTGTAGCCTGTTTAGCAAGAACCGCCCGAGGTTGATCACTCTTCCCTCCATCATGTGCCACATGATGTGGAGTTCTTCGGTGTAGATAATGCTAGACTTGTTCTTGCTGAACAGCAAGCATGCCACTAGTTTGTGCACTATTCTCCAAAAACATGAGTGCTCGTCCGCCACCTTGCTTCCCGGCTTAAACGATGACTCGTCGGTCAGCCTATTCCAGAGCTCCACAGGGTTGAACCCGTCTCCTTCGGTGATTCTTTCACCGTTGTTCATCAGATTCTTCTCCTCCTCGCTGGAGGAGAAGATCCCGTTGAGTAGCTTCTCAGAGATGGTGTGATCTGAGTTGTACAACCGCGCTTGTAGTCGATCTGCTCCGCCGTATTCTTCTTTTTCCGCAACAGAATTCTTCGCTCGGCAGAGAGAGGACATGAACTCCTTCGTGAGTTCGGTGTAGGAGGAAGATCGGATAAGGCAGATCTTCCTCAGTCCTGCCGCGGCGAGGACGTTCTCCAGTCTTTCAAAAATGCCCAGCTGAATGAACTAAGACTGGTGGCAGAACCTGCTCGGCCTATAGAGCTTGGTCGCCAGTTCTGCATAACGGAATCCGTGCTCGTCATCTCTCGGCACGAACCTTCCTGGTGTGTGATCCAGGGGTTTTTCCGTTGCTGTTGGTGTTGGAGCCGCCACTTCTCCTGTCCTCATTCTCTTTTCTGCTGTAGACTGCCCAGCCACTTCTGGATTCGGGCATTTATGCCCGACAGTGGTTGCTTAAGCTGCGGTTTCAGTGTTGATTCTTCTACCATGCTCGTCAACTCGGACAACAGTCTGCTTGGTACAAGCCATTTCTGTTAACATATAACAAATTCATTGGTCAATTAAATGTGCCGATGTTTAAATAGGGAAACTGAATGCACGATAATATTTGACCCGATACAAAAATGATCCCACACAACTGTATCGGGCGATATGAGGCTTTCAGAGATGTAGGCTCGTGCCCGATACGTGATATGGTATCGTCCGTCATGACGAAAGCACTTCTTAGGCGATATAGAACAAGATGATACAACGATAACTGCGCGTCAGGCTAATCGCCCCACATGGGTGTGTATCGAGCGATACGGTTGCGAAAGACAAAACGCCCGACATGGGTCTTCCTGAGAGAAAAGCAACGTGTCGCCCGACAATAAAACAAGCGAGGCGGCGCGAGAATGGGCAACACGGTTATCGCCCGATATGGCGTATCGGGCAAGCGTACCAAAGACGAGTCGCGCGACACACGTGCCGGGAGATACGAGGAAACTCAGCTAAAGCCGTTAGTCTGATAAGTTATGCGCGATAGGAAGGTCGTGTCAGGCAAGCTGGGACGATACAGCTGTCGGGCTTATACCTTTGCTATTTTCTTAAACTTCCGCGCGGCACGAGAGAAGAAGAACATTGCACGACACGGAAGCAAACTCAGGAAATCACAGCGCGATACAGGTAGGTGAAAATAGTAAAGGAAGTAGCCCAACACGGTAATATCTCAGTTCTTTATATAGCAATCCCAACCGGGGGTAAAAGTGGTAATTCCGGGGCACGCGTCAGCCGTTGGGGTAAGTCATTCCCGAGACGGGTAGTCCATCCGTCGACACAAGGGTAATTACTCCACTTGCACGATACGAGTGTACGTCGCCTAGGCATGCTATCTGTCACGACCTTTGCGATGCCCGAAATACCATCGCCCGACATCGGCGCGTTCAGCGTACCGGTTGAGCTGCTGCCCGATACGACCCTTCAGAGCAAAAATCAGGAAGAAAATCTTAAAAACAAAGTGGGAAAAAGGCGGTCAATAAGTAAAACATCATTGGCCTAAGGTTAAGATCTCGGCCTCAGACGGTATTACCCATTCCGGTTTATTAAACTGAGCGGTGGCCCATAAAACAGAAGAGTCAGCGCATGTGCCGCATGCACTGACCCGGGCCTTATTACAGTCCAAATGTTTGTAATGTTTGTTTTGCAGGAAAGAAAATTGCATCCTATTCTAGGAAAGAAAAGAAGACTCGGGCTGCCTCCGAGAAGCACTGTAGTTTTCGTCTCCAGCTTGACGTATTCTAGCTTCTTAACTCCTTAGTCTATGGCATCATCCTCTCGTGCAACCCGATCACTGTTTCTCTCGATTACTGTCCTTCCTTCTTTGCCATTTCAGAATTGGACGAAATTTTGCCTGTAGGATTCTTCATTAACTCGGCCATCTGAGCTAATTGCTGATCAATCTGGCATTGATGCGTCTGCATATTTGCCATTTGGACCTGCAACGAGTTCAAAACACCCGAATTCAATAGCGCGCTCTACGCTAACTGGTTATTAATAGTGTCCTGCCTTTTCACAAAATCAAACAGTTGGCCAACCACATCTGATTGGCTAGAAACCTTATCCTATTCCTTGGTTGATCCTTGGTACTTGACTTGACCTTGGAAGTTACCTTTGTTTGTCTGGAAGGGGGTGTTTTTGGTGTACTGACTGGGTCCTCCCCTCTTCTCGAATGTTAGGGACGGCTTAGATGAGCTATGCAGCTGATGTGAATTCTCAGCTGCATCCTTGATGCCGTAGATGAAACCAGGGCGGTCCGACCTCTTAAAATTTACAAAAGAGACATTTTCAGTCTCTTCGGCCTCAGATTCACTATTGCTTGACGCGTCTGGTCGGGTGTAAATGCAATTATCTACCCCATGGCCCCCTTCTCCACATGTTACACACTTCATTACCTTTTCAATCTGCTTCTTACCTTTTCCACTAGATTCCTTCAACTGCTTGACATCTGTAGCTATCCTCTAGATCTGAGAAGTTATAGCCTCCAGAGCCTTGGATTCAAAAGAAGGTCCCTCACTAACCATCTTAGCCTGCCCTCTGTCAGATCTATCATAATCAGTGTCAGCTTGCAGCTCGACCATGTTTTTGATGATCCTCTCGGACTTGCTCGACTTCTTTCCCAGAAAGTCACTTCCTGCTGCAGCATTCAGTGAAACCCTTTCCTCGGGGGTTAAACCTTTATAGAAGGTGGTGACCAAGAAACCTTTCTTGTAATTTTGGTGAGGGCAGTCCCTCTGATATTCCTGGTATCGCTCCCAGGCGTTCTGGAGGTTCTCATTGGGCTTCTGCATGAAGGAAGTTATCCTTTGTCTGTTCCTCACTGTCTTCTCAGTTGGATAGAACTTGTTCACAAAAGTGTCTTCCAGTGCTCCCCATCCATTTAGAGCTTGGTGGGGAAGTCCCAGATACCACAATAGAGCCTTATCTTCCAAAGAGAAGGCAAGGTCTGAATCAGAGTTTTGTGCAAAAAAGTCCAAAATAAGGATTTTCTGAACATTATTGCATATAGCATGCCCTGATGCATGGTTATACATTAAAAATAGGAAAATTTGATCTTGGACTTAATAAAGTAATGAATTTTGGTAGTTGAAATCATATGATAGGTATGTGCAACCCCTATTTATGTATGTGCATATTTCACTTTAGTTGGGAGTTTTTGTACCCTTAACCTAATTTCCCTAAAGAGACTTAATTGAACCTTAAACTTATATTCTTGAAATCTCTTATTACCTGTGCCTCAAATCAGTACTATATTTCTCTTGTTTGGGTCTTGTACCCATGTGTGATGCTTAATTGGATATGATGTTTATACTTGTGATGACATCTTTTCTAGCATGTAGATTAATATACTATTTGACTTCAAGTAGTGGTACTCATGTACAACCCCCATAGATAGGGCATGTATTTATTCGCCTTGGGGAATATATTATTCTCCCCCATAAAATATGTCTAGATGACTAGGAATGTCTTATTCTCCCCTCACCTATAGTTTTAAGGTTCGGTAGGTGCCTCAACCCTACTTAGTTAATATAGACATAATTATCTTACATGCAAAACCCCTTTTATTATATTTTGTTATGCAAGCATCTTTTAGAAATAGCCTTATACTCTTGTTATCTTCATCATATGATGAATAATAGCCTGATTTATATGCTTTACTTTTCTTGATATCCTAAACATATTTATTGACAAATGCTTTCTTTTTCCTTTTCCCTTTTGTTGGGTTCTTTCCCAACAACCCAGGTTAGGACAAGATATTGAGTTGAACCAGGAGAACATAGCTTTTGGCATGGAGCTAGCACTTGGAGATGTTGATCTGGAGATAAGATTTGAAGTAGTTTAGATGTCCCTCTATCTTAGATCCTTTTGTTGTATCTCACATGTAAAACCCTTAATGGGAGATATGATGTACTTTTATAATCTTTTGTGAAAATTGAATATAATCATTATTTTTATTCCATTGCTTCACTTTGGTCATTTTGAATACCATTTATTGAGATTTGAAAATTTTACACCTATTCCAGCATACCTTAGGGTGTGTTTCGAATGGATGTCAATTCATCAATTTTTTTAGTAAGGGAGAGATCCCTCCTCCTTACAGCATGGTATCAGAGCCCACGGTAGTTGGAATCTGACTATTCCAATTTTGTCTCCCTAGTTAGAATCTTTGTCTTACCTTTAAGTGACATGTTTTCCCTAGAGTTGATCAACATATGATGAAGGGTTAATTTAAAATCCTATAGTTTCACATTAAAATCATGATGAATAGATACTAAATACTTACAACTGAAAGATGCATAAGTAACCATAGTAAGTTGAGATTGTTTAGTTTTGTCTTTAAGCAGCTACTAGGACATGAAGTTGAAAACAAAGGTGTCTAAAAAGGATCAGGGTTAGGGGGCTGGCAAGATTTTCCTCCTTGCCACTAGCTTGGTTTACGAGGACTCCCAAATCCATATGATATTGGTATGGCCTCAGCTGATATGAATTGTCTGAAATAGCATGCTTTTAGGAAATAATAGCCTTAGACATCTATGCTATATATCTTTCGGGACCCTAATATGTTGACCTAGTCTCTCAAGTGTAATGACTTTTTTTAGGATGGATACCCAATATAGTTCCCTTTTGTCCCATAGAACCACATGTTTGGATAGTTATCCCTAGAACCTAGACTTTGAAGTTTGGTGTTTAGTAAGAAAATAGAGTGCGTAGTGAAGTGTGATGGATCAAGTATATGGTTTAGTTAGACTCACCTTTTTACCTCTATATTAGTTTGTCTTGGTAGGTCAAACCTTTTAAGGGGTGGATAGTAGTTGGTTTGATGATGTTTGGGTAGTTAGATTTTGAGAATGAAATCATTTCCAAGGGTGGAGTCATGTAATATATCAAAATCTATCTACACTGACTCTAGAAATCCTAACTCCATGATTAGGAAGTTAGTGTGCTTGAATCCTTAATTTTGACCAAACAAGTTATAGTTGTAACCACATGTTTCTTGGTATCCAAAAGAACATATAATGATCATCTAATGAATAGTTCATATGTTTGAACCCTAATGAATATCTAATGCACATAATAAGAGTAACTCACATATTAATAATAATAGTAGATAATCATGATGTTGACTGTGTCATAAACCAATAAACCCTAATGATGTGATGGGCAAGATAATTAGAAAAAAATCTTGGACTTAATGCATACTAAGAATGTATAGGTGAATAATAATGATCATAATGACCTAAAACCTAAGTTGTAATCATATAACCTTAATTTATACATTCTTAATAACGTTCATGATTCATTAATGATATTAGGTGTGATAATCAGATAACATACTTTAATACACATGAATGATATATAATCACCTAATCATAGATTAACCAAGTCATCAATATGAAATGCATATCACCTTGTTTTCTATATCCACACCTAGTTAATCACCTAATCATTACTTGCTATGTGAATCAAATCATAAATATGTAATATGTCCCACCTTGTTCACTAAAATATATATAATGACACTAATATGGATAAGAAATAAATGGCTTCAAACAAATGTGCATAATTAGTAATAAGAAGTGAATAAATATGAGAGAATGATCAATGATGACATTTAATGTGAGAAAGAAAGTTAATAATGTCTACGATATAAGTAGTAAATGTGACATTATTTAGATTAATTGTAAAAAAATGGATAAAATGTCTTATTTCATGCAAAATAATTTGTTATAATTCAATATGTTGATAATGGAGACTAAATCAAAATTATTAAGAATAATAATAAAGTATATTGAGATAATTGAGTAAACACTTAATGTGCTAAAACTATTTATGAGATAATTAAGAAATATATAGGACTTCGTGTATAATAATAAAATAAACTCTTTTGGCAACTGAGTAACTATAACATGACACAATTAAAAGAATAATAAAGATGATTTAATATCATAATGAAAATAATATCAATAGGACTAAAATATTAAATGTGTTATATCTATTAAAAAGAAATCTCAATAGTAGAACTATTAGTGATCCTTGACAACCTGACCTATAAGGAGTTGGCTATGAAGAATCTGAACTCCCAAGTTAAAAAAATAAGGAGTTTGAGTTAGTGAAAGTTTTGCTAGAAGTGTTATAGTTTGGAGGAAACAAACTAGGATTTTAATGTTGGTATGTTGCATACTCTCCCTTATCTCTTTGATATTGATTTCAAGGACGAAATCCTCTTTAAGGGGTGGAGTGTTGTAACATACCGAAACTTGGACATATTCTCTTTTTGGCCCTTTCCCAATCTTTTCCTATCATTTCTATCCTTTTTGACCTTGATGCTTAAATTATAGAATTTATAGTGGTTTGATGAACATATGTTCAATATTTATACCAATGGAAGGGTTTATGCTCAAATACCTTGGTGAAATCTTATTTAGGGATCAAAAATAAAAAATCACCACTTAAGTGGAACAATGATAATTAATTGCGTGCTAGAAGAGCAAGGCCCCAAACCTTGCTTAATGTATTGAACAAGATTAACTACAATATTTAAGTGATATATATCTTAATATACCCTTCTGAGGTGTTTTGAAATCATGAGGCAAGATTAAGTTTCAAGTTTGGTTCAATTTGGATGTTGTTTGTCCAAGTTATGAAATTTTAGGTACATTTTAAACTTTTCTACAATTTTCCCAATTGAGATGTTTTCTTTGCAAATTATCACATGAATTATAATATTTAGATATTACCTTACCATTATCAAGTTTTGGAACCATGGTGCACCTAGTTTCACCTTGGTTTGAAGGTATTTCTCACCAAGGGCATTTTAGGAATTTCCTCTTTATAAATGAGCATATCTTTAGAAGCTATCAACCAATGAGGTTATTTCCTTGATTGGAGGATGGTGGATATGGATTATAAGTCTCTATAAACCGAAATTTGATATTCATGAAGCCTCTATGAGGTGTCCTCTTGCATGGCCATGAAGCCCTGGGCTAAAGACACATGGAAAGTCCCATAAACACCTCATGCTTGACCTCTTTCTTTATATAGCCATATCTACCCTTTCCCAACTCCCAATTCGAAATTGCTTTCCATCCTTTCTTTACTCTATCTTAGAGCGTATTTCCTTCTATGTTTTTCCATGACGTTTGTTCCCAAGGTAGAAGAGGGTGCCTACCTTGGTGAAAAAGGCTCCTAGGGTTCCAAATTTGCTCTATTTAGGGTTTCTAAAGCTCCTCCTTGGTGATTTTGACCAAAACTAATAAGTTTCCTCCTTTTCTTCTCTATTTTCATGTTACTAGTCTTCCTTCAACCTTCCTCCAGGTTGGAACCCAGACTTCCACGGTGAAATCCCACCTACAACCCATAAACACCTCATCTCCA
Source organism: Alisma plantago-aquatica (assembly GCA_963693085.1). Taxonomy (NCBI): domain Eukaryota; kingdom Viridiplantae; phylum Streptophyta; class Magnoliopsida; order Alismatales; family Alismataceae; genus Alisma; species Alisma plantago-aquatica. Next base: position 571,168,261 of record OY856414.1, on the reverse strand, counting down.
TGTTCTTTTGTTAGGGTTTTCCACCTCTAAAGTGGACAAGGTCCTTCTTGCTCGAGATAGGATCTTTGTTGGAGAAACCAACCTCTCTAGCTCAGAAATGTTGCTGCTTGAACCTGTAAACCTTTCTAGAGGAAAGTTTTATGACCCCCTTCTCATATATTTCTTACTACATGCTTAAAACCCATGCTTCTATGTTAAAAATCGATGATTTCCATCTCTATTTACCATGTTCTTCTAGGGTTTTGGTTTTGTGTTATTTTACCTTCTCTGGAAGCTCTAGTTTGGTTACCTACAAAACTCCAAACCCTGATTTTGTGTCAAATGGTGTTTTCTCCCTCTCTCTCTCTCTCTCTCTCTGCTTATCTCAATTAGTTTGATGATGCGGCAATTTCCTATTGGTCAATTTTGAGAAATTCATAACTATTTATTCCCTTATCCAAAAATAAAAAGAAAACATATTCTGAACTCAAAAAATTTTACCATTCTAATAAAAATAATATCAAAGACTAACTTTGAGGTTTTTCAAAAAGGATTTTAGGAAACGAATTAATTAATCAAAAATCACCGAAAATACACTTTAACCTTCATAACTCCAAAAATATGCAAATTTATATGTTTTCTTAATTAGAAGAACCTAACTATACTAATGGTGATGATTTCAAGGTTTGAATCGGCGTTCTATGCAAAAAAAGTCTAAAATATGGATTTTCTTAACATTATTGCATATAACATACCCTCATACATGGTTATACATTAGAAATAGGAAAAATTGATCTTGGACGTAATAAAGTAATGAAAGTTGGTAGTTGAAATCATATGAGAGGTATGTGAAATCCCTATTTATGTATGTGCATATTTCACTTTAGTTGGGAATTTTTATACCTTTAACCTAATTTCCCTAAAGAGACTTAATTGAACCTTAAACTTATATTCTTGAAATCTCTTATTACCTATGCCTCAAATCAATACTATATTTCTCTTGTTTGGGTATTGTACCCATCTGTTATGCTTAATTGGATATGATGCTTATACTTGTGATGATTTCTTTTCTAGCATGTAAATTAATGTATTATTTGACTTTAAGTAGTGGTACTTATGTACAACCACCCATAGATAGGGCATGTATTTATTTGCCTTGGGGAATGTCTTATTCTCCCCCATAAAATATGTATAGGTGATTGGGAATGTCTTATTCTCCCCTCGCCTATAGGTTGAAGGTCTGGTAGGTGCCTCAACCCTACTTAGTTAATATAGACATAATTATCTTACATGCAAAACCCCTTTTATTATATTTTTTTATCGCAAGCATCTTTTGGAAATAGTCGTATACTCTTGTTATCTTCATCATATGATTAATAATGGCCTGATTTACATGCTTTACTTTTCCTGATATCCTAAACATATTTTTTGACACATACTTTCTTTTTCCTTTTCCCTTTTACTGGGTGCTTTCCCAACCACCCAGGTTAGGACAAGCTATTGAGTTGAACCAGGAGAACATAGCTTTTGGCATGGAGCTAGCACTTGGAGATGTTTCTCTGGAGACAAGATTTGAAGTATTTTAGGCGTCCCTCTATCTTAGATCCTTTTTTGTATCTTACATGTAAAACCCTTAATGGTAGATATGATGTACTTTTATAATCTTTTATGAAAATTGAATATAGTCATTATTTTTATACCACTGCTTCACTTTGGTCATTTTGAATAGCATTTATTGAGATTTGAAAATTTTACACCTATTCCAGCATACCTTAGGGTGTGTATGGATGTCACTTCATCAAATTTTTTAGTAAGGGGGTAATCCTGCCTCCTTACAGGTATGCTCAATCTCTTGACCCTACTATGTTATTGACATCATTTGTATGTATGCTTGTATGAATGATCGAATAGATAATTACTTGTTTGAGCTACTTGTTCTCTATGATTAATATGTTCATTTTACTTGAATATGTTGAACAAACCTTGAACATAATCTAAAGAAACCCATTATATAATCTTGTGTACCTGCCTGAATTCTTTGGGTAAGGGCACAAGGCAAGAATGAAACAAGGTTAACTCATTGAGTTTGGTCTTGAGGTCCCTCACATTGATCTTGAGCACCCTTATGGACCCTTCCTTTGAGGAAGTTGGTCAAAGGCCTACATTGATATAATGGATAAATGTACATAAAATATTCTTTGTAAAAAACAATGTCATGAAGTTTGCTTGCCTTGTATCTTCTTCTTGCTTATTATCAAGTTCTAGCCAAGCAACTTTTATTATACCCTTAAACTGTTTACTTGCCTTTCATAGCATACTCAATGCACTCGCATTGATATATTTTGTTTATAATTTTGTAGTTTTTAAAGATCCACTACACTCTATACTTGAATAAAATACCAATGGGTTTACTTGAAATACAGAAATGGGTACATTATTTTTTATCCCCTTTTGTATCTTATTATATCTTGTTGTTATTGCTTATTCATATATATTGCCTATGTCAAACTATATGCCATTCTAGGGATGGACACCCTTGTCCACTTGCCTTTGTCTGTATATCCATTAGGAGTGTGGACTTGGGGTAACTAATGGCTCAGTGGAAAAACTTCTTCTATTATAATAAAGTGGTGATTACATTTGTTTGGTAGAACCTAAATACTTACTTTCACTGGTACAGATACCACCTCTATCGTCGATTAAAATGGCCCTCTAACATTGGTTTTGTACCAACACCTAAGTGGATGAATCTACAATTAAGAGCCAACAATGTCAATTTTTTAGGGATTTGCAAACCCAACAACGCAGACCCAACTTTAGTTGCTATGACTAAAGAAATCGACATAGTTAAAAAATGTGTAACAAATTGATGTTGTGTACATATGTTTCATAGGTTTTTATGTCCAAACGAACAATATAGATTACCTCTATCATAGATCTTGCACCTAAATTGACACCGCAAGTTAGCTGGTAGCATAACTATGTTGCCAGTACGAACATTTTAGAATAGCTCAATAATGTCATTTTTAGCATAGAAACCAATGATTAATGCCTACAATATCATTTTTTTAGTAACAACTGATGATACATTTATAATATTTTTTAGATAGAAGGTCTACACACCTATTGTCCAATTATTCATCAGGATGCAGAACCTACAGTTCATTTGAATTGCAGGTTCCATCATGTGTTCAATTTAATAGTAGGCCGACACACCTACAAAGACCTATAATAACAAACATACAATCCACCCATATACAAGATCCATTCTCCGATTCCATTATCATTATATGTTCAAATATAATTCTCATTGTATTCATTTATCTTCACATTCATTCAGACACATGTATATATACATCATTCACATATGCACCAATTCCATTGTCATTACATGTACAAACACAATTATCATTGTATTCATTCATCTTCACATTCATTCACACACATGTATATATTCATCACTCACATGTGCACCAATAATTCACTGACATCAAATTTAAAGTTTCAAGAAGTCATAAGCACCACATGTATATAGAAATAATGACATCAAAGTTTAGAAAATTCATATTTTATCCTAATAAAATTCCAAGTTTACTTCCTTAGTGAAGGTGTGTGCCCATTGTTCTCATATCTCATCTAGCTCTTCTTTCTTATAAGGCTTTGTCATGTCAAATGGCTGCAAAGAGAATGACATAATCAAAGAGTTTGATTTGATATTTTCATATTATCAAATGAGACTATTTACTTATTATGATCAGGACTATATATAGATTACATTTTTTATGCAGTGGATGTCTAATGCCCCCTGTCTAACAATCAGGTTCATATACCACATCATGTAGCATTTGCATGCGCAACCATTGTATTTTATATGGCTCTATAAATTTACCACCATACAAAATGTTAATAAATAAGTAAGCATAAATAGCATAAATATGTATTCGAGTCAGAAAAAACTACCTCAACATTCTTCCAACTCAACTCTTTCTAATTCTTATCAACCTTTCATCCAGCCTTCTTGAATTATTTTATACCATTACAAGTTAATGTAACACATTAAATGGCATTACTAAAAAGTGATATAATTAATGATGTAGAAATTAATATATGTTAGTGAATATAAAAATTTACTCACATGAATGATGCTTTTTTCATTTCGAGTCCCCCATTGTCAACTTTTTCACCCTTAGGATCTAGGTAACAGTATTTAGCATCTGGGGGACAATTACCAACAATGCCTAATGATTATTTATTAGCAGAAAGAAAGCAAATAAAAGAAAATTAAAAATCCACTATGAAAAATAATTCTTAAGTCAAAATTATAAGAAAAGTAACTGAAACTTACTCAACACTGAAAGGAGATATAATCATGCTCTTTTTAGCATTACCAAAATATTTAAATGTGGTAGAGTAGTATTCGGTAACAGATATTGAGTCTTTATGTACACTGCTAATCAATGATGGAACTATAAATGTCACACGTGGCAATGTGAACTCTTTACACACCCTATATAAGTAGCTACAAAATATATACCATGTATGCCTTAATATATAAGAAAACATATCAACATATATAAAATGAGATATTTAACCATAAGATATCACCATATCCTAAGTTTATTATAGATTTATTCAATCAAGGGTATGTAAACATCTCCACAACTTCTAGTAGAAATATCCTAGTATCATGAGCTTGACATGTAGCATCCTCCTTAATATGGACCATCATAGGCGACCCTTATTCAAAGTTGCCTAGACATACTTCTAACCCCCTACAATTAGGACCTAGTGAGTCGAATAGATCCTTTTCAAGCCAACCAGGTAATCAAATATCCTGAGGAGGAAGTGGAGAATGAGTTGTAGGGGGTTTACTATGTGTGTGTGTGTGTGTATATATATATATATATATATATATATATATATATATATATATATATATTTAAATATATATATATAAACAAATAAAAACACAATGTAAATTTACATTACATCAGTATAGACAACTCCCACTTTAGGCCACGCAACCAAGCTGCCTTATGCATCACATATTGTCTAATGGTGGGAGTGGCCATATGGCAATACAGTCTATTTCCAAGCATCATAGACAAGCCTCGACATCACGCAAAACACATTGGTGGGCATTGGAGCACCATGAATGATGTCATCTAGAAGGTGTGGGCAAGTCGCACCCAGAGCAATGACTTATCCTTCTAATAAAAGATGGCATGGCCTCAACTCCTAAAAGTTTATATATAGTATTACATATATATATAAACACAAACATATTGTACAAATCATTCTAAAATACTACTATATCACAAAAAACTTATAGCGAGCGGGCTAGCTGGAAGGTCCATGATATTACTCCCAACCAACTCTTTCATAGGGGGGTCCACCACGTACGAAGAGTGGGGCACTACATATACTCTTTGAGGAGTTCAATGAGAAGCATGATACCATCTCATTGCTTCCTCTATTCCATTTACAATCATCTTGTGTATGTTCTCTTATGAGAATCCTACTATTTGGACAAATTTGTGTTTATGCTCTGATGGTCCAAATAAGGCTCCTATATTGACACCAGCGCCAGTAACCCTAACACGCCCAGGATGCTCCGGATTATCTAGAGAAACTGTCAATTCATCCCTTGTGCCCTTAGGGATGAAATTGTCTTGTTTCCTTTGCTCATAGAGCTCCCACTAATCATCATCAATAGTAGTTAGTAAGTAAAACATAACAATCAAGATCAACGTAAAACATAATAATCATCAACAATAATTGCTTTGAGAGTTTAATTTTTTCATTTTTATAGCCACCTCAGTGGTTGTTGAGGTTGGGCATTTCTCTATACCTGGTTTTCCTTCCATCTATCTATAAATCATGGCAAGGTAGAGATGCAGTAGTAGAAGAGGACTTAGCAGTTCCAGGATTAGGCTACTAGAAGGAGACGCCTCCACTCTCTTTTAGAATAGCCTTACGTAGCCACCTTGACCTATCTTGTGGTTGTGTACATTCTTTGGATACCTTTCTCTTTGAGCATCTCTTAAATCATGGTTAGTCCAAAACATATGTTAAATATGTAACAAAATAAATTCATAAAATTGTATTCTAAATAAGGAGGCTTAATACCTGAATTCATCAATTTTTCTTGAAGCAACAAACACCTCCCACACCTTTGGGTCAAGATAGTTCAATTGCTCATTGGCTGACTTCTTTTTCTTCTCGTTCATTATAAATTCTCTTGTCAGATTTGTCCTATAATTCCTTACTACCCTATTACAACTGCTTTTTATGATGCAATTTTTCATCTAGGTCAAATATGCTCTACAAAAGTTTATATACTTAATGGAATATTCTTAAAAATAGAATCATAAATATCTTTAAGAATTATAATATCTCACACATAGTTCCTTCTATATAAAGTCTTTCATGCCTTGATCAATTTAATGCCAAGATTCTACTGTTGTATCTAATTTGCTATGAGTAAGAACTCCTAGATATTGCACAAAAGAACTATGATTCCTCCAAATAGGATTTCCTACATCATCAAACTCCACGACCAGCTTCGGTCCTTTACACCTTTTCTTTACTAACTTTTTCATCATGGTGATGCCTCTTGTTTTTGCACACTCACGATGCTCCTCAGAAAGCTCAATAAGATGCTCAGGGCACACATCCTCATGCTAAAATTCACAAGAAACACATATAAGTAAAAAAATGTAACTTATAAATGTGATAGACATTATAAAATGCACATCTATATAATATTATAATACAACTTACACCTGTGTCATCCTCATAGTGCACATCATCATGGTTCTCATCCTCAGAGCATCATCATCATGGTCATCATACTAATGGTCAGACGCCATCTGAAAAAATGTCATATCAAAAAGGTCAAACAATGAAATATAAGTGATTACAAATGTAAAATGTGCATCTAACATTTAAAAAAATAAAATGCAGGCCTCTATTATTGATTGGATCTTGGATCACTTAAGATTCCTTTTGTTTGATCTCCATGCATATATAATTCGGTGTTAGATTCAACATTTGGTGTCGGTAATCCAACTGAGAATGGATTGGAGTCATCATACTTGTCGTAGTACTCTTCTTCATCTATAGGATCATCAATGAACTACCTTTTACCATGAAGAATAACTGAACATTTTTCATTTGATGTATCATTGATATAAAATAATTACTTCTCATGTGATTCCCTTATGAATGGTTGACCCTTCTCCCCAATCTTTTCAAAATTCACTAATGTGAAACCCAATTCATCCACTACAACTCCTTTGGTATAATCAATATTTTAGCTTCATGTAGACTCTTATTGTGGCATCCAACTCACAAAAACATAATTTACTTAAGCGGAAGCGATCAATTGCAGCAGATTACTGAAAATCACTAAAAATTAAAACCTTTTACAAAGAGATCCATACATTGGAAAAACTCTTTCAAAACAACCAAAGTAATTCAATTACATTCTGGTTCACAAGTACATCTCTTGTACCATTCCTTCTCGAGAGTTACAACATCAACTACCCTGTTAAACTGTACATAGGCAGTGTAAAACAAATCTTGAGGCATCAAGCCAAAATCTTAGATCAGTTCATTAACTAACTATTAATTCCAAGGACCTGAGAGTACAAAGACGACACATAGGACTCTATATACAAGCATGACAGCCAGTGTCTCCACCTGGATGTCACTACTATACCTACTACTGTTGCTGTTGTTCTTCACCTACTGTAGGGTTTCTGCTTCTTCTTCTGCGTCTACCGAAAAAGCTGGATCCCACGGGGGTGAGACAATTGAAATTGTCCCGGCGAGAGATATAACTCTGCGCCAGAAATATTATTATTGCAATGGAATAAAACTGAGCAGAAGAATCATAAGTATTCAACAGCAGATAAATCAATGTCTAAACAGGTTAGAGCATTTTTCTCTATTCAAGTTATTGCAGCTATATCTTGATAAAGCAGCATGTCACTTATTCACTAAGGAATATGAAGAACATGTATAACATTTATTCATCTAAGATATACTAAGCAAGATATCATCAACAAATGATTCTCGTATTTCAACCTTAAGCAAATATGCTACACGATTGATTACATTTTAGAATCATACTTTAAGCCCTGAGGAGATGAGGTATACTGCTCATACTCCAACCAACCATTGCGAAATCAAAATCGGGACCATACATAGGTCAATAGAAGAGCTGGATTTCCATGACCTGGTCTTCCTCAGTTAGTGTAAGGACCAAATGCAGGACATCTAGTGTCTCTGCTAAATAGCTTTTGAGGATATACTGGCAACTTTGCTATTAGAGTTATAGTGGCATGTTGTACTCTCTTCGCAATCAAGAGATATTATGTTTATCACACATCGATTCGGCATTAAGATCATCAAGAGATTAATGATACATTCATCCTAGCATTCGGGAGATTAGTGATACATCCATCCTGGCATATATAATGAAGGATTGAGAGATTTAATGTTTACCTCACATCAATTCCTCCATTAGGGCATAAGGATATGCACACCCATAAACCCCCACATACTCAATAATATGCCCTCCAAGAGTTCTCGTAGGAAAACCTGTTTCACCATCACCAGTTACTGACGATGATGGATCTATGGTCAGGGCTCTACATGATAAGATTTAACTTGATTAATTAAGTACATTGCCATATTATTTTAGCATCAAACATGTTTTCAAGTATAAATCATTATAACAATCGCTACTCAGAATAAGTAATACTTCTATCAAGCACTTTTCAAGCTTTAAGAAACATTGGTATCTCAATCCCTTGTCACATAAGGAGCATTATCATCCCTTAACATCTCATCATTAAGATTATGAAATATGGGTATTCAAACCCTGAATTCATCAAGAACACTTGTTACCACTTATTAGGTAACTAATACCTTCAGGTCATCTGACCAAGGTAAACATGATTCTTGCAATACAGATATTTCACATGGCTCTTAAAGCCCGTTAATCTCTTGTTACCTCTCACTAGGCAACACAACATATTATGGCTTACAAGGCCCATAAACAATTTTATTAATAAACACCATAGCTCATACCTGGCTATGTCCAACATCTCATTATACATGCATGATTAATGCATATGATAACAGTTATATCAATCACATATCAACACTATGCACTGTGAGAGTACATCACTATCTCATCATTAGAGTTAGGATTTCCTATTTAATGTCAATTAGGAAAACTCATTTCATTACCCAGATTAAAGTTATGGTTTATCATCATATTGCCCAAGATTAGGGTTTCATACACTATAACCCATGATTTGGGCTTCACATACCTTTACTTTGTATCAGGGTTAGGATTTCATATTAAGGTGTCACATATCATTACACATCATTACCTTAGGTTAGAGTTTCACATCACATCATTGCATTAGGGTTTCACATGTCATCACCCTTGATTAGGGTTTCACATTACATTATAACATTAAGGTTTCACTTTAACATCACCCTTGATTAGGGTTACACTTGTTATCACCCTTGATTAGGGTTTCACATTATATTATAACATTAAGGTCTCACTTTAACATCACCCTTGATTAGTGTTACACATGTCATCACCCTTGATTAGGGTTTTACATTACATTATAACATTAAGGTTTCACTTTAACATCACCTTTGATTAGGGTTTCACATGACATTACCCTTAATTGATCTTTCTCACATCATCACCCTAGATTAGGGTTACACCAAGCATTGCCCTAAATAAGGGTTTAGGTTCATCAACCACCTCAATTAGGGTTTCATGATCTCTTTATCAAGGATCATACCCTAATTACATATTCTGTTTATTTTGAATGTGTTGAGGCTGGATTGCTACATGATTATTATACATGTATGAATTTCTCTCTCTCATCCTCTCTAGTATGTTCATTACTCAAATCTTGATTAGATTGAGTGAATCCTTTATTCAAATACATGCATTTAGGGTTAACATAGTGTATTGAGTCATTGCTTCGATAAGCATCAAAGGTTAACCCCTCTAAGGTACCAATCATCTAAGTACATTAGGGATTCAACCAAAGTACTTATCTTTGATAATAATCATTATAAATCATGGAGTCAACTGATCTTTCATCACTTTAAGTCTTCAATCAATTTTGTATATGTTGAACCTCCATTCAGTTTTGACCTTTGAATAAAAAAAAACGGTTTGAAGTCAATTGCCCTCCAAATAGTTTTGAAATAGTTTGGGCATCTAGGGTTAAGACCATTCGCCCTCCAAACAGTTTTGAAACCATTTGGGCACTCAACATTAGAAACCATTTGAACAATTCAACACTAAGATCGATTGGACAAACCAATAGTTGAAACCGTTTGACAATTGAAACCACTTGGTCATTCAAATGGTTCTGAAGCCATTTGATTTCAAACGGTTTCAAGGCCATTTGGAATCAGACGGTTTCAAGACCGTTTGGTCCAAAACATCTTGAAACCGAATGAATCATTTTGGGTTACTTTCAATCAATCAAATAGGGTTCCAATTATTCAACCCATCAATTATTGTAATCTTTGGAATTACTTCAATTGAAACAATTGAATCACCATTCAATCATGACCTCAACTGACCTCAAAGAGTCTTGAGGTCGTTTGACCTCAAACGGTCTTGATACCGTTTGGTGTCAAATGGTCTTGAGACCGTTTGACCCATCCAATCACTGAAATTGATTGAATTCAATTAGGGATTCTTCAACAAATTGATTTAGGGTTTGCAATCAAGAAGCCCTAAAGCATTGACCCATTTTGAAATTAATTCAATTGAAAACCATTGGATCATAATAAATTTATAACAACACCTGACCTTAAATAGTTTTGAGGTCGTTTTGACCTCAAACGGTCCTAAGACCGTTTGATTTCAAACGGTTTTGATACTGTTTGGTTTCAAACGATTTTGAGACTGTTTGGTCTCAAGTCATTGAAATCGTTTTCCCAAGATATTAATTGAGGTGTGTGCTTAAGATGACATCATAATATTCATGCTACAAACCTTCAAAACTTGTTGTGATCTTCATGGTGTTTTCATCAATCAACCAAATAAAATTTCGGGAATGAAGAAAGAATCAACAATTAATAAAAGAGTGAAATCAATAACAATGTTTGAGGGTTCAAATTATATAATCCGCCTTCAAAAATTTTCAAAGCTCCAAAATCCACGTCTTTAATGGTGGAAGAAGCTTTCTCAACTATCCCAAGCTCGTGCTCAAGTCTTTGAGTGAAAAGAATGGCCGAAGTTGAAGATTGAATGGAGAAAAGAAGAAATCAAGCATTGATTTTCAATTTCCACCATGAAATCAAGGTGAAAAAAAGACCATGCAACTTACCTATAGGTTGGGGATCGTCTTCATCCTTCTCCTAAGCTCCCTTGGTTGTTTTTTAGCAAAGAGTGAAAGAAGGGTCGAAAAATCCTTTCATTTGAGTTGTAAATGGTGTTTTTATAAAGAAATTCAATGAGAGAGAAAGTAATAATTAATTCCTTTATTTTCTTAAATTGATGCCACATCTCCCCCTAAACTCCTTGCCCACGAAGCCATACTCTTCCCCTTTGCAATCCTCTTCTTTATCCATGAATTAAAGGAAAAGAAATCAAGCACCTTAATCATTATAATAATAATATCCATATTTGAGTGGATATTACTTTTTAGTTTACTAATGTGAGTGGGCTCTCCACTCACTTAGAATATTTCGTTGCCTTTGCAAGGCACAAAGACGTTCACACTTATGAAAATTCAAACATCCCATTTTTGGTTGAAGGGAACTTCAATTAATATATTTATTTTTTGCATTAAATTGAATTAGGGTTTCAATTATGCTTAAATCTTGATTATTTTAATATCAAGATTCTCTCTCCTCCAAAGTGATTCAAATGAGACGCCCCTCTCATTTTATTTTCTCTAAATGATGCCAACAAACATGAGGGACTCTCTAGAAGAGATATTTTGTATATTGAACCCTAGGTTTTGGGTAAATTGCACATTACACCAAAACTAGGTTTTAATACACAAACATTGCTTAACAAGCTCTTTCTTAGTACTCAAGCTTGTGGAAGACATACCTATACATCATTTTCATTCTTATTATGCTTCAACATCTAAGGAACATTTTATCATGTAACATTTTCAAGTTAACCCCTCAACTTGGGTAATTTGCACTTTAGTCCAAAATAAGAAAAATCGTGTTTCAACATTATTCAAAAAGGACTAAAATTGAAACATAAGTTCCTCTTGAGCCTTAATTACTTTTCAAGAGATAAGAGAAAGCATATAATTAACTTTATTAAGCAAAACATCTAGGGTTAAATCATAACCCAGGTCAGGGATGTTACAAATTATCCACCCCTAACAGGGATTTCGTCCCCGAAATCATCAAGAGAAAAGAGAAGGGTATTGTCTCCTCATCTCTTCCTCTAGCTCCCACGTAGCTTCTTCAATGCCACAGTGATGCCAGAGAACTTTCACAAGACATATGTCTTTCTTTTTCAGCTTTTTAACTCTTTTATCAAGGATCATCACAGGTCCTGCAACATATGATATATCATCATTTAATTCTACCTCCACAGGTTGTAAAACTAACTCTGTGTCAGGATGACACTTTCTCAACATGGAGATATGGAACATTGGATGCAACTTATGCATCTCATGTCGTAATTCCAGCTTATAGGCTACCTTTCCAACCCGTTCAATGATTGGATAAGGCCCCATAAATCTAGGAGCTAACTTTCCCTTCCTTGCAAATCTAAGAACACCTTTCCAAGGTGAGATCTTGAGATATACTATGTCTCCAACTTGGAATTCTAAAGGTCTTTGTCATTTGTCGGCGTATGATTTTGTCTATCATGTTCAGTCTTTAACTGTTGTTGGATTACTTTAATCTTCTCAATTGTCTGATGCGCAAGCTCAGGACCCAAAAGTTGATATTCTCCTATTTCATACCAACATAAAGGAGATCTACAACATCTACCATACAATGCTTCATATGGTGCCATATCAATACTGTGTTGATAGCTATTATTGTAAGTAAATTCTATCAAGCTCAGGTGTAGATCCAAACTTCCTACAAACTAAAGGACACATGCCCTAAGAAAGTCCTCTAAGGTTTGTATGGTCCTCTCAGATTGTCCATATGTCTGCGGGTGAAAGGCAATACCAAACCTTAACTGTGTACCCAAAGCTTTATATAATCGTTCCCAAAAATGACTCGTAAACTGGGGTCCTCTATTAGAAACAATAATAACTGGAACTCCGTGCAACCGCACTATCTCATCTACATATATATGTGCCAGCTTCTCAACAGTGTAGGTTGTTTTGATAGGAAGGAAATGTGTTGTCTTAGTCAATCTATCAAATATCACCCATATGGAATCATGACCTTTGGTTGTTCTAGGAAAACCAACCACAAAGTCCATGGTCACATGATCCCATTTCCACAGTGGTATAGGAAAAGGTTGCATTGTTCCTGCGAGCTTCTGATGTTCAGCTTTAACCTTCTGACACACCAGACACTGCATAACAAACTCAGCAACATCCTTCTTCAATCCTGGCCACCAATACATATCTTTCAGGTTATGGTACATTTTGGTGCTCCCTGGATGCATTGCATACATTGAAGAATGAGCTTCCTCTAAGACTAACTTCCTCAAGTCATTGGCATCAGGTACCACCATCCTACCATGGTAACAGACTACCTGATCCTCTGACTCATGAAAGCCATCTCGTTTCTCACTGCCATACTCTGACCTGATCTGCTGAACCAAAGTATCAGTTTGTTGTGCTTCTTTAATCTGCTGTTTCAGAGTAGGTTTTATTTGCATCTCAACTAATAGCCCGGCTAACAAAGATACCTTAAGATGTATATTGTTTTGCCTCATAGAGATAAGCATATCTCTCTTAAAGCACACTAAGGAATTCAACTGTGCTTTATCTATGGCTGGTGATGATGATTTCCTACTTAGTGCATCAGCCACTACATTAGCCTTCCCTGGATGATAATCAATTATACAATTGTAGTCCTTGATTAACTCCATCCAGTGGCGTTGCCTCATGTTCAACTGATGTTGTGAGAAGATATATTTTAGATTCTTATGGTCTGTGAAAATCTGGAATGTTTCTCCATAAAGATAATGCCTCCAGATCTTCAAATAATGGACCACAACAGCTAGCTCTAGATCATATGTCGGATAATTCTCCTCGTGTTTCTTAAGCTGTCGAGAGGCAAAAGAAATCACATGATTATTCTGCATCAACACACAATCTAAACCATTCTTAGATGCATCACAAAAAACTATGTACCCCTTCCCTTGCTCAGGTAACACCAGCAGAGGTGCACTTATTAACCTTTCTTTCAACAGTTAGAAAGAATGTTGACACTTGTCATTCCAGACAAAAGGAACCTTCTTCCTGGTCAACTTGGTTAGGGGTAAATCTATAGAACTGAAGTTCTTAATGAACCTCATGTAGTATCCTGCCAGCCCTAGGAAACTGTGAATCTCTGTTGGTGTCGTTGGCTGTTCCCATTGCAGGACAGATTCTACCTTCTTAGGATCAACACAGATACCTGAAGTAGATATTACATGTCCTAAGAAAGAAACTTATGGTAACTAGAACTCATATTTGCTGAACTTAGCATACAACTTATGCTCTCTTAGCAAAGTTAGATCCTGACGGAGGTGTTTCTCATGTTGTTGAGCATCTCTAATGTATATCAAGATGTCATCTATGAAGACTACTATGAACTGATCAAGAAAAGGCCGAAATATTCTATTTATGAGTTCCATGAATGCGATTGGTGCATTAGTTAGTCCAAATGACATAACTACGAATTCATAGTAACCATACCTTGTCCTAAAGACAGACTTAGGTATGTCACCCTTCTTAATACGCAACTGATGATATCTTGATCTCAGATCTATCTTAGAGAAGATAGTTGCACCATGCAACTAATCAAACAAGTCATCAATCCTTGGTAGAGGATACTTATTCTTTATAGTTACTTTATTTAACTGTCTGTAATCAATGCATAACCACATCGATCCATCCTTTTTCTTTACAAAGAGAATCGGAGCACCCAATGGTGAAGTACTCGGTTGGATAAAACCTTTCTTAAGCAACTCCTGCAGCTGTTTCTTGAGCTCTGCCATCTCAGCAGGTGACATTCTATACGATGTTTGTGCTATTGGTTGTGTGCTCAAGACTAGATTAATTTCAAAATCAATCTCTCGGGGTGGAGGTACACCTGGAAGTTCCTCAGGGAAAACATCTTCAAACTCCCTGACTATCAGAACTTCAGAAAGATTAGAGCTCTCCATTGTGGTATCTACCACATGAACTAGGAATGCAAAGCATCCTTGTCTCATTAGCTTCTCAGCTACCATATATGACACAAGATAGGTTGGAAGAATCTTTCTGTCTCCCTGAAAGATTCATGTGCCACCATCATATGTGAACACAGTTTGCTTGGAATCACAATCCAAGACAACCTTATACTTTTCTAGGGTGTCCATACCAATAATTATATCGAAACCCTGCATCTTAAGTGGTATAAGATCCACTTGAATGTGATTATTAGAAAAGGAAAGAGTGCAGGGAGAACACACCTCCCATAGCACTGCAAATTCCAACAAAGGGGTTTCTAATAACAAACTTTCTTTTCTATGACTGATAGTCATGTTGCAATCATGAATCACTCTTTGAGTGATAAAGCAATGTGTAGCACCCGGAACAATTAAAATAGATACAAAGTAGGATCTAGACATATCAGAATAAAACAGTTCCATCTGACATGTCACAACCTGTGGGTTGACTACTGCTTTGGGTTGATTCATCGCATAGAATCTTGTTGTTGCTTACTATTGACCCTGTTCTCGATTGTTAGGTACTGATGAACCAGCTTGGGATGCTTGTCCACGTCCTCTAGCGCCACTCGGAAACTGTCGCCTCTGAGAGCCTTGCTGACTCTACCTCTGAGGTTGAGTCACACTTGCTTCTGTAGCTCGACAATCTTTCATCAAATGCCCCATCTTTCCACATATAAAACAACCTCTATTCCCCGACTGTGTCTTGGGTGGTCCTATTACCGACATTGATGTTGAGCTATTGGCTCCTTCTGGTGGTAAACTACATCCTATACCCCTATTTGATGTCCATTGTGTCTAGGTATTGAACCTTGGTGGTGTTATTGGTGCAGAAAATCTCGGTTTCTTAAAACTTTTGGACCCTTGTCCTTGAAACTGAGTATACACCTTCTTACTCTTAGTTTGTTACTTCTGAATCACCGTCCTTTCTATCCACCTCACAGACTAAAAAAAGGTGGAAAACCTCTCCATGTTCTCTAAGGCAGGCACGGGAGTGGTCAAATCAGCGTTCAGCCCCTTCTCAAAATGTCAAATTCTTTCTTCATCAGTGGCTTTCATATGCAGACAGAACCGCAAAAGCTCCATGAACTTAGCCTCATACTCACTAGTGTTCATTGGTCCTTGCCTTAACATCTCAAACTGAGAGATTTTCTCATCTAGAAATGTCTTAGGAAAGTATCTATTGATGAATTCTCGTCGGAATACTTCCCATCCAATCTCAACACTTGGCCTCTTGCCCTCTTCTATGGCCCACCAGTGGCCAGCACTCCCCTTAAGAAGGTACACTGCATGTCTAACCTTCTTAGCCTCTACGATATTAAGGATTCTGAAGGCCTTTTCCAGCTCAGTTAGCCATATGTCCGCATCTACTGGGTCAGTTGTTCCAGCATATTCTGTAGCTCCTACCCAACGAAGCCTCTCAAAAGTTTTACCAGCTCCCTGTCCCTCATTATGGGTTGGTGTCCTAGGTGCAGGTGGTGGCATTCTATCAGCCATGTGTGTAATTGTTGCCATGAACTGCCCAAACAGATCATGGAAGACTGGGTTCTCCAGTACAACTTGGTTAAGCTGGGGGTGTTCAGATTCTGGTTCTTCCCTATCTTGGTCCCTTGCACCTCCTCCTGGTGCAACAACGCTGCTCTCAATAGCATGTTCTTCGTGTGATCCAGACATCTTAAGTTCCTCTTCTCCTCCTATATGAGAAGAAGACGCTATCATATTACTGGAAGACACTAGGACAGACTCAACAACCTTAATCCTATATCTCTGTAGACTCAGTGAACCTAGAGCTCTGATACCAACTAATTGTGTCATCCAACTCACAAAAACATAATTTATGTAAGTGGAATCGATCAGTTGTAGCGCATTACTAAAAATCACTAAAAAATAAAACCTTTTACAAAGAGATCCATACATTGGAAAAAATCTTTCAAAAGAACCAAAGTAATTCAATTACATTCTGGTTCACAAGTACATCTCTTGTACCATTCCTACTCGAGAGTTATGAAATCTACTGCCCTGTTAAACTGTACATAGGCAGTGTAAAAAAAATCTCGAGGCATCAAGACAAAATCTCAGAACGGTTCATTAACTAACTATTAACTCCAAGGACCTGAGAGTACAGAGACGACACATAGGACTCTATATACAAACATGACAACCAGTGTCTCCACCTGGATGTCAATGTTATCCCTATTGCTGCTATTGTTGTTCTTCACCCGCTGTAGGGTTTTTGCTTCTTCTTCTGCGTCTACCTAAAAAGTCAGATCCTACGGGGGTGAGACAATTGAAATTGTCCCAGTGAGAGATATAACTCTCCGCCAGAAAATATTATTATTGCAATGTAATGGAATGAAACTGAGTAGAAGAATCATAAGTATTCAACAGAAGATAAATCAACATCTAAACATATTAGAGCATTATTCTCTATTCAAGTTATTTCAGCTATATCTTGATAAAGCAGCATGTCACTTATTCACTAAGGAATATGAAGAACATGTATAACATTTATCCATCTAGGATATACTAAGAAAGATATTATCAACCAATGATTCTCATATTTCAACCTTAAGCAATTATGCTACATGGCTGATTACATTTTACAATCATACTTTAAGCCCTGAGGATATGAGGTATATCGCTCATACTCCAACCGACCATTGCGAAATCAAAATCGGTACCATACACAGGTCAATAGAAGAGTTAGATTTCCATGACCTCATCTTCCTCAGTCAGTGTGAGGACCAAATGTAGGACATCTAGTGTCTTTACTAAATAGCTTTCCAAGGTATACTTGCAACTTTGCTATTAGAGTTACAGTGGCATGTTGTACTCTCTTCGCAATCGAGAGATATTATGTTTATCTGACATCGATCTGGCATTAAGATCATCAGGAGATTAATGATACATTCATCCCGGTGGCATTCAGGAGATTAGTGTACATCCATCCCGATATATATAATGAAGGATTGAGAGATTTAATGTTTACCTCACATCAATTCCTCCATCAGGGCGTAAGGATATTCACACCCATAAACCTCCACATACTCAATAGTATTCCCTCCAGGAGTTCCTGTAGGAAAACCTATTTAACCATCACCAGTTACTGACAATGATGGATCTATGGTTAGGGCTCTACATGATAAGACTTAACTTGATTGATTAAGTACATTTCTATATTCTTTTAGCATCAAACATGTTTTCAAACATAAATCATTATAACAATCGCTACTCAGAATAAGTAATACTTTTATCAAGCACTTTTCAAGCTTTAAGAAACATTGGGATCTCAATCCCTTGTCACATCAGGAGCATTCTCATCCCTTAACATCTCATCATTAAGATTATGAAATATGGGTATTCAAACCCTCAATTCATCAAGAACACTTGTTACCACTTATTAGGTAACTATTACCTTCAGGACATCAGACCAAGGTAAACATGATACTTGTAATACAGATATTTCACATGGCTCTCAAAGCCCATTAATCTCTTGTTACCTCTCACTAGGCAACACAGCGGATTATGGCTTACAAGGCCCATAAACAATTTTATTAATAAACACCATAGCTCATACCTGGCTATGTCTAACATCTCATTATACCAACATGATTAATGCATATGATAATAGTTATATCAATCACATATCAGCACTATGCAATGTGAGAGTACATCACTATCTCCTCATTAGAGTTAGGATTTCCCATTTCATGTCAATTAGGAAAACTCATCTCATTACCCAGATTAAAGTTATGGTTCATCATCATATTGCCCAAGATTAGGGTTCTGTACACTATAACCCATGATTAGGGCTTCACATACCTTTACTCTATATCAGGGTTAGGATTTCATATTAAGGTGTCACATATCATTACACATCATTACCTTAAGTTAGAGTTTCACATCACATCATTGCATTAGGGTTTCACATGTCATCACCCTTGATTACGGTTTCACATTACATTGTAACATTAAGGTTTCACTTTAACATCACCCTTAATTAGGGTTACACATGTCATCACCCTTGATTAGGGTTTCACATTACATTATAACATTAAGGTCTGACTTTAACATCACCCTTGATTAGGGTTTCACATGTCATCACCCTTGATTAGGGTTACACATGTCATCACCCTTGATTAGGGTTTCACATTATATTATGACATTAAGGTTTCACTTTAACATCACCTTTGATTAGGGTTTCACATGACATTATCCTTAATTTATATTTGTCACATCATCATCCTAGATTAGGGTTACACCAAGCATTGCCCTAAATTAGGGTTTAGGTTCATCAACCACTTCAATTAGGGTTTCATGATCTCTTTATCAAGGATCATACCCTAATTACATATTTTGTTTATTTTGAATGTATTGAGGGTGGATTGCTACATGATTATTATACATGTATGAATTTATCTCTCTCATCCTCTCTAGGATGTTCATTACTCCAATCTTGATTAGATTGAGTCAATCCTTTATTCAAATACATACAATTAGGGTTAGCATAGTGTATTGAGTCATTGCTTCCATAAGCATCAAGGTTAACCCCTCTAAGGTACCAATCATCTAAGTACATTAGGGATTCAACCATTGTACTTATCTTTGATAATCATCATTATCAATCATGGGATCAACTTATCTTTCATCACTTTAAGTCTTCAATCAATTTTATATATGTTGAACCTCCATTCGGTTTTGACCTTTGAATCTCCAAACGGTTTGAAGTCAATTGCCCTCCAAATAGTTTTGAAACTATTTGGGAATCTAGGTTTAAGACCATTTTCCCTCCAAATGGTTTTGAAACCATTTGGGCACTCAACATTAGAAACCATTTGAACAATTCAACACTAAGATCGATTGGACAAACCAATAGTTGAAACCCTTTGAAAATTGAAACCACTTGGTCATTCAAACGGTTTTGAAACCGTTTGATTTCAAACGGTTTCAAGACCATTTGGACTCAAATAGTTTATAGACCGTTTGGTCCAAAATATCTTGAAACTGAATGAATCATTTTGGGTTTCTTTCAATCAATCAAATAGGATTCCAATTATTCAACCCATCAATTATTGTAATCTTTGGAATTCCTTCAATGTAAACAATTGAATCACCATTCAATCATGACCTCAACTGACCTCAAATAGTCTTGAGGTCATATTACCTCAAATGGACTTGAGACCATTTGGTGTCAAACGGTCTTGAGACCGTTTGACCCATCCAATCACTGAAATTGATTGAATTCAATTAGGGATTCTTCAACAAATTGATTTAGGGTTCGCAATCAAGAAGCCCTAAAGTATTGACCCATTTTGAAATTAATTCAATTGAAAACCATTGGATCATCATCAATTTATAACAACACCTAACCTCAAATGGTTTTGAAACTGTTTGGTTTCAAATGATTTTGAGACCGGTTGGTCTCAAGTCATTGAAACCATTTGCTCAAGATATTAATTCAGGTGTGTGCTTAAGATGACATCATCATCTTCAAGCTACAAACCTTCGAAACTTTTTGTGATCTTCATGGTGTTTTCATCAATAAACCAAATAAAATTTCGGGAATGAAGAAAGAATCAACAATTAATAAAAGAGTGAAATCAATAACAATGTTTGAGGGTTCAAGTTATATAACCCTCTGGAGCTAGGGACCCTTCCTTCCAAGCACCTGGGGTTCCCTCTGGTTGTTGGGCGTAGCACTTCCAAAGATCTTAACATCTGTATTGACCGTCTCCGGGATAAAGTGGCCTCCTGGAGTAGTTTGAGGATCTCCCTAGCCAGTCGTTTGGTTCTGGTCAGATCTATCTTGATGGCTATGATTAGATTCTTGACAGGTTTGGGGGATATCCCAGCTACTTCTGTTCACACCATCGTGGCTAATTTCATCTGGGCGGGGCGCTGTCACAATGTAGCCTGGCATCAGATTGCTAAACCTTACACTAATGGTGGGATGCAGATCACAGACATGGATGAATTAATGATTAATAGCACTATGAAGAGAGTGGACAGATTCATCAACAACCCAAATAACTCTTGGACCACCTGGATGAAAGAAAGATATGGGAACGACTTCAAATTTGACCGCTCTTCTAGAGCTTCTCAGACTTGGAAAAGCATGTGTAATTATGTTGATAACCACAACCTGCTGTATAGCATTGATGCACAAGGTACTTGGAGTTCAGTTAGACAAGCACATGTGAACAATACCTCTACCAGCCCCGTCTGGACTCGCTTGATTTGGGGTTTGCCCACCATCCCAAATGGAGTGTCCACTGTTACAGAGCCATTCTGGACAGACTTCCTACCCTGGGAAGATTGTCTAAATGGGTATATAACTCAGATAGATACTTCTTGTTCTGCAAATAGAATTTGGAAACCTCCAATCACCTGTTCTTTGAGTGCAAGTGGATTTCACAGATGTGGAAAATTGTCTGCCTAAGAAACGAGTGGGGTCAGGATGTGCCCAGCAACATTACTGATGCTCTTCTGTGGGCTAATGATAACTTTCCCCACAGCAAGCACCTCCGCAGCTTTGCCTCCCTCTACATCATGGGCGTTATCCACTCTATTTGGTTTGAGATAAACAAAAGAGTACACGACCATAAAGATCGGAGCCTCAACTGCCTGCTAGACTCCCTAGCAAAAGATTTACACTGGATTATCAAGACCAGGCCTGAGATTTTGCACAGACTCAGTTCTAATACTAGTCTATACTGGGGTTTTTGTAACTAGATCCCCTTGTATAATTTTGTTTCTAGGACCCACTTTAGGGTGCCTTGCTTTGTTCGTATAGTCTTCTATACACCTCTTTTGGAATATATTTACCTTACTCCAAAAAAAAAGTTATATAACCCTCCTTCAAAGAAGCTTCAAAGCTCCAAACCCCATGTCTTTAATGGTGGAAGAAGCTTTCTCAACTATCCCAAGCTCGTGCTCAAGTCTTTGAGTGAAAAGAATGGCCTAAGTTGAAGATTGAATGGAGAAAAGAAGAAATCAAGCATTGATTTTCGATTTCCACCATGAAATCAAGGTGAAACAAAAAATATCATGGAACTTACCTACAGGTTGGGGATAGTCCTCCTCCTTCTCCTAAGCTCCCTTGGTTGTTGGTTTAGCAAAGAGTGAAAGAAGGGTCAAAAAATCCTTTCATTTGAGTTGTAAATGGTGTTTTTATAAAGAAATTCAATGAGAGAGAAAGTAATAATTAATTCCTTTATTTTCTTAAATTTATGCCACATATACCCCTCAACTCCTTTCCCACAAAGCCATCCTATTCCCCTTTGTAATCCTCTTCTTTATCCATGAATTAAAGGAAAAGAAATTAAGCACCTTAATCATTATAATAATAATATCCATATTTGAGTGGATATTACTTTTTAGTTTACTAATGTGAGTGGGCTCTCCACTCACTTAGGATATTTCGTGGCCTTTGCAAGGCACAAAGACGTTCACACTTATGCAAATTCAACCATCCCATTTTTGGTTGAAGGGAACTTCAATTAATATATTTATTTTTTTGCATTAAATTGAATTAGGGTTTCAATTATGCTTAAATCTTGATTATTTTAATATCAAGATTCTCTCTCCTCCAAAGTGATTCAAATGAGATACCCCTCTCATTTTCTTTTCTATACATGATGCCAAGAAACATGAGGGACTCTCTAGAATAGGTATTTTGTATATTGAACCCTAGGTTTTGGGTAAATTGTACATTACACCAAAACTGGGTTTTAATGCACAAACATTGCTTAACAAGCTCTTTCTTAGTACTCAGGCTTGTGGAAGACATACCTCTGCATCATTTTCATTCTTATGATGCATCAAAATCTAAGGAACATTTTATCATATAACATTTGCAAGTTAACCCCTCAACTTGGGTAATTTTCACTTTAGTCCAAAATAAGCAAAATAGTGTTTCAACATTATTCAAAAAGGACTAAAATTGAAACATAAGTTCCTCTTGAGCCTTAATTACTTTTCAAGAGATGAGAGCAAGCATATAATTAACTTTATTAAGCAAAAAATCTAGGGTTAAAGAATAACCCAGGTCAGGGATGTTACACTTATCTTCGTACTAGAAAATACAATGAAGATGCTTGAAGGGTGACCCCACTATTTTAGAAGACACTCTTATCATCTTGATGTTTTGTGTAATATGAAAATCCATTTATTCAAACTCTTCATAAGACATAACATTTATTTTTGATTTCAAGGTGAGCCATTTAATATTTTCAGCAATATTATTTGGTATTTGAGATAGTTGACATAAGACTTGGCTCTCTAGAAATGTCTAATTATGCTATCTAGAAAGCCAAATTGAATTGGCTCGAGGATATTTGTCTTGATGAAATTGGTATGTTCGGTTATATAAATACTCACTTTGTCGATGTTGTGTAAAATATATAAGTTTGCTTGTTCCCACAACTCACGATTGACTACTTCTAGTCGTGCTCCTAAAGTCCCTTTATTGGAATTATCCTCAATATTCTTGTCATTTCTAGGAGCTTCATTACAACTCAAAAAGCCTAGCCACATAACCCTCAATATTACTCCCTTCAGGCCGATAATTGTTTTGAACATCACCTTTGAAAAAATTCATGTACCGTTCAAAAGAATAGATCCAATGCAAGAAAATTGGTCTCAACATTTTCACTTCCTAGTCAAATGGACAACAAGATGTACCATGATATCAAAGAATGAAGGAAGAAAATACATCTCAAGTTGGAATAGGGTAACGACCACTTCTCTTTACAACTTATTGAGATTCTAAGGATCAATAACTTTGTTGCATAGATTGCTAAAGAAGAAATAAAGCATGGTGATTGCAAACATTACATGCGTTGGCAATAAGATTGAATAGCCATGGGTGATATATGTTGTGTTGGAGTGTGACAACCATGAGATTTCAGACCTATCAGCTTCATATCCTTCATTGATACCAATCTACAAATATTAGAAGAGTATATGTGTAGTACCTTAACATTAAGCAAGCACTCACAAAAAAATTCTTCTCCTTTCTAGACAACGTGTAACAAGTAGGAGGTAAATATGTTTTTCGATCACTACTAACTTCTATTTTTAATTCTTTCCTTATGCCCATTTCATGTAGGTCCATTTTGGATTTGATGCCATCTTTAGTTTTACCTGGTATATTCAACAAAGTACCAATGATGCTATCATAGACATTTTTCTCAACATGCATGACATTGATACAATGGCTAACTGCCAAAGAACTCCAATAAGGAAGATCCCACACTATTGACCTCTTCTTGTATAAAGACTTGTCACTATGTGTGGAAATATTACATTATGATCTCTTATCAAATGCTTAGACAAAGTCTTTTACTCTTTCATAAACAACTTCCCATGATATAGGTTTAGGGGCACTATGTTCCTCATTTGATCTATTGAATGCTTTGTACAACCTTTAGTAAGGATGAAATTTTAGAAGAAACATTTGATGAACAAGATATACAGTCTTGCCACCATATTTTTAGTCATATTGAATTAGTGTCCTCCTCACATATAGGGCATGCCTTGGATCCATTTATGTTGATCCAAACAAATTCCCATATGTTGGAAATTTTTTAATAGTGAAAATAGCATAGAATGCAAATGAAATGTATCTCTACACGAAGCATCATAGGTCATCACACCTTCTCCCTAAAGTTTCTTTAAGTCATCAATCAGAGGTTCAAGTTAAATATTGATATCATTGTTAGGTTTTTTAGGGCTCGATGTCAACAATGACAACATGACGTACTTATTTTTCATACACAACCAGGTAGGAAGATTGTATATAACAATCATAACAAGCCAAGAGCTATGTTGGATGCTCAATGTGTTGTAAGGACTAATTCCATCCGTACAAAACTAAGTCTTAGATTCCTGAATTTTTCACCAAATTTAGGGTATAATAAATTAATCTTCTTCTATTTCGGAGAACTATATGCATGTCATAGGATCCCATCATTATTTTCTTTGCCTTTTCATGCCATGTTAAATTATTTGTATCCATGGTAATGGAAAACAAGTGTTGAAACCATAGTATTATAGGTACATACTACATTGCCTTGGTAGGAGAGCTAGTTTAGGACTTCCCCTAAGTCGTCATTTTTATACCTTGACACCCCTCATTTTGGACAATATTTCAAAAAAATATAATCATTATGAAATAACACATAGTCATTCGAACATGCATGTATCTTCTTATCCACCACTCCCATTGGGCACAACTTTTTATTTTAATGTGTATGTTAAGATTTGAACTCGTTGCCTTCAGGAAGAATTTCTTTCAACAAAGACACAATGATTTGAATCTTTTGTCGCTCCATCTATTGTTAGCCTTCAAAGTATACAATCTCAACATAACGCTTAGCTCAGTAAACTTATTACAACCTCGATAGAATGGTCTCTTAGCATCATGCACAATGTTTCTAAATAAGGAAGGTGAATCAGTGTGCTCTACCCCACAACTATCTAGCATCACATCAACCATGTCTATCAAAAATGGGTCAATCACTTCTACATCATTGTCAGCAATTTCTTCTTCAGCACAAGTACTTCTATCGACATCTACTTATCTCATAATAGGCATCTCTCCATGCTAGTACCATTTTTATAGCCATGCACAATGTCATTGCACATGACATGACTTTTTGTTTTGTCAAAAGTTTCGACTTTCAAGTTATTATTGCAATTCTTACATGTATAATAGAACATTTCTCTAGGTGATTTCCTATGTTCCTCTGCAAATCTTATAAATTTATTAAGACTAGTAATAACTCTGGGGTGCAACAATTTGGAATGGACATCCATGATCTATCTATTCTATAATAAAAAAAACAAGTATTGAATTAGGTGTTTAGAGAATAGGATTTAGAGATTATGGTTTATTATTAAGAGTTAATAATTTAGGGTTTAGGGATAAGGGTTTACATATTAGGGTTTAGGGTTTACAGATTTAGGTCTATCATTTAGGGTTTAGGGGTCAGGGTTTATAGATTAGGGCTTAGGGTTTACAGATAAGTATTTAGGGTTTATGGTTTACAAATTAGGTTTAATGGTTCAGTAATGAAAATCAGTACCACCTATCCCATTCTTAGACACCTAATCTCACTAGTAAGTTTATAATGTGTATTCAATTTTCAAGATAATTTTGACAACATTTCCCTCGAGTTTTCCAAGTACACCAATGTAGATGGGAAAATATCCATCTACATATGTTTTAAAGAACAAATGGGGAAGTGTCAACGAAATATCTTGAAAACTAAATACACATTATACACTTACATCCTAAGTGAGATTAAGTGTTCAAGAACAAATCCAAATTGAGGACTATCTAAGATTTACTCATAATGAGTTCAACTTAGACGGGTTTCTAGACCAACAGATATATGTCTAAAATTTAGGTTTATGATCCATATCAATTTAGTGTAAATTGAAACTTAGAAAAAGAAGATATATGCCTAAATAAAGGATCATGATTTAGAATTTAGGTAAATACACAACAATTTTATTCTAAATCAAAGTTAATTTCATCATTCATATCAATTTAATGTAATTAATTATTATGTGTGATTACATATCCATACAACATTCAAATTGAACAATGCATCCAAATATACAAGCACTTATATATGAATTTCAATTATAAGAGAAATTATACAAGTATAATTTCTCCAATTGATATCAATTAGGTATTAAAACCCTAGTTGAATTCCATCAAATTACACAAATAGTTATATATAAAACCCTAGTTACATTTAATTAAATTACACTAAAAGATGTAGCTAAAAATAAAAAATGCACCTTGATCAGTTGGTGACATTGGTCAACAATAGCAGCAGGAACTTCAGCAACAACAACGACAGTGGTCAACAACGCGACAATATCGAGTAGCCACACCGGTCAGTAACAGCCATGACTACGGTGGTGGCAAGCATCGGGGCTATAATAGCAACAATGACTCTGACACTAGCAGTCACAGAGACGATGGAGGTGACACAATAGTAGTGGAAGCAGTGGCACAACATGAGTGGTCAGCACAGTGGCAATGATCAATTGGAGCATAAAAATTTCCAAAGAAAAGATGGCATAGGGTGATAAAATAGAGAATGAGGGAAATAATAATTGTGTGGGTGCTATTAAGTGAATTTAATCATCAGTTGGAAGAGACAACTAACGACTCAGAATGTAGATGTCGTTTCTATCAAAAAAATGATGACTAAGTAAAGAATTAGACATTGGTTCTATTAAAAAACCTGATGACAGAGGTCTTATCCACACACAAAAAATGACCTCAATAAGGAATTAGACATCAGTTTTGGAGAGATAAATTGATGGCTTAGTTAGTACATAGATATCAATTTTTGCAAAAAAAATTGATGGTCCTTATCCAAATAAAAAATGCCTGCCTCAGTAAGGACTTAGACATCAGTTTGGTTGGATGAACCGACACCAAGATCAATTTGAGGGGAATCATATTTTTGCAAGGATGTGGCGTGAACCCTCTATCATCGATTTTTTGACTACAAACTAACACTACATGTACAATTTTATCATGGTTGATAAGATGTATGAAGTAGGTTTCACTATTTCTAAACTGAAGAGAGAGCAATTTTAGAGGCAAAATTTATGTCGTGGAAATGGGTACATCCTTAGTTTTTTAACATCCAACGCTAACCTAAAACTTTTTAGGAGGAAAATTGTTTCCCTAAAAAATTGAACTTTGTGGGTTATCTAGGACATCAGTTTCTTTAGCAAATAACTGACATTATAGTAAAAGCAATACCCATATTTTTGCTTCATCACCAAGACTTGACCAATAGTGACATTTGTGTTATACTACCGACATTGTAGATGTTATGGTGTCAGTTTTTCAGTGGAACTGACATTAAGAAAAGTGACATTAGAGGTCAGAAATGTACTAGTGTTTCTATCACATTTCAAACAAAAAATCCACATATTATCTTGGTATATGAGACATGTACATATGATATTATAGTTGCATATGCTAATAATGACATCCAATATGCCTTGATGTGGTAAGGAATTAACTACTTTATTCAATTGGTCTCTCATCTAGTGGATGATATGTAGGATTTAGAATCATTTATAGGCTAGTTAAAAGGAGGGTTGGTTGTATCATTCTACTTAGTTTATAAAGGACCTCAATATGTCTATATAGGGTATTAATATAATATATTTCATATTCAAAAGTTCTTACAATACATCAGATAGTCAATAGTATGGTAAAAATAACATGAGACCCCAATCGATAGGGATTTCTGGAATATGGTTCTTCTACACACCTTCTCAAAGAAAGATCCAAGAAATAGTTTAAACATTTTAAGTTCATAATGTTGGACATCCATCGTAGTATATATTTACTTCATTCATACTTAGAACACTCAGATGGAATGAAACCCAATGTATCTTATATGTCAAAAGATTCAAAACCAAATCTTCCCTGCCAAATTGAAATATGAATTGATGGAATATTTACCATATTCTATTAGAAATAAGTAAAAGAGTTGTCTTTAATCTTGGATGTCATATTATGAAATTTGGATGATCAATTACTCTGGAAGAATCTATATAATATAAGGATGAAGCCTCTATTTCCATGGATGATAAGGAATTAATGATTCACCTAATATTTGAAGAATATGGGTCAAATTGATAATATGAAATAAAATATTTTCATTGTATTTCCTATCAAGGAGAAATAATGAATCAAAATTTTCAAATTAAAATCCATATGAATCATGAGTGTTATATTTATGTAGTCTAGAATCACTAGACTGACATGTTCAATACATATTATTGCACATACACGATATATGTATGGGTTGGCTTCCTCTCCAAAATTTTACAACATAAAAGACCTAATCATGTTCCTTGTGTCACCAATGAGTAAAGCATCTATATGGTACATCGACTAGATCGAGATAAAGCCCCATGATGATACTGGCATAACACTCATATTTCTAAGTAGTCTTGGCATTACATCAACCAAAATATCATCAAATCTACCAAAGAATTTTTTTGTAAAGGGTGTACACCTCTAAGAAATTTAAGAAGTGTTCTATTTTGTTCTTCTTAATGTGAATTATCTCACTATTATTCTATATTTCATTGTCAGATTATCTTCAAATTCGACTCAAAGATACCACTAAAGCTCAATAATAGTATTCTGGATTGGTTAATTAGATCAGTAATAACATGTGTGGTTTTGTTAAGGGAAGTTGTATATTGGTTTTCATCCTCCTTATGTATCAAATCTTATTAAACATCAACATTCCCCAATATAAAAACTAATTTTTTCTCAAGAAAGACCTCCATATTGCTCATGACCTACATAAACTGCATCATAAATGTCCCAAAAGGTATGGATCACCACCTACTAGATGCACTAGAGCAGATAATATATTTGTAATCACACTAAATTTGAGAATGCCTACTAAAAAGCTTTGTCTGAATACCCCCAATGGCTAACCATCCCAAATTATAAGTGTTCATAATGAAATTTGGCATGGAGAGCCATTTTTACCTTACCAATTTGATTTAGGAATGCATTGATTAATGTCTGTCCTTTTATGACTATTTTTTAGAACTCCCATATAAGTCATTAAATTCACTATGTATTTGTATATTATTTGCATATGTTGTTACACAAAAAAGATAAGATAGACTTGATGGCATTCTCAAATAGTCTCAATGAATTTAATAATTCTTGGGGATTCTTTTTACTACAACTAAAGTAAATCTTTTTCTTTTCTAGAAAAGACCAATATCCTAATCACGTACCTAGGTGTCCTTTGTTCATTGGTTGTCTTACTAAATATTTGTGTCAACCACTAATGACTAAAGTCATAACCTAACTGGCTAATTGGAAAAGTCATCATATTTTATTAGTTGGTCAGATTAGATTGATAATTAAACTATCTCCATATACTATCTCTTTAGGATGGGTATGTTTACCCTTCACATAGTCTCCACTATTGGGATTGAGAGATTTGTAGAAATTTTGTTTAGGGTGGCTAAAAGTCAAAGAAACTCAAAATATTTCTTAGGAAACAATTTTAAAAAAGTTGGAAAGGAGGTTTGTGTAGCTAGAAATTGGCACATTGGATGTCAAGTGGTCTTATCACAAATTTCTAGGATTTGGTAAATAATAAAAAGTAAGTTGGCTAACTTTTACACATAACGAATATACTAAAAGTCTTTTGGGAATATATAAGAATGCAATCAAAAAGTGAAATTGTAAAAGATAAAAGATGTATGTGTTTTGGTATGAAACATCACACTCCACACACTATTTTTTTCTTGCTCACTTTTTCAAGGCCATAGTTCTATATATATTTTTGTATGCCACTATAATTTATAATTACATGTGTCTTTTATGAGTTAAGACCAATGTCCTTTTAACCTCAAGAATAACTATTTCCTTCTTGCATAATGACGGAATACCACCCTTGAAGAAGTAACTCAACTGAAATGATTATATGAGGTGCTTGCTTCACTAGAGTTCTTCTGGGGATGCCTTCATGCCTCTACTATTTTCCTCTACTGCAAGGATATAGGGGTGAATGGCTTCTCCATAATAGTTTAGGAGGAGGCGCAATAACTTCCTCCAAACCTATTCAAGATAGGAAATATTATTGACATGATCCATGGGAAGATCTTCATTTATAGTAGGAACAAAACCTACCGGTCTTTATTTCGAACACCTAAAGGATTTGGTTTTTGAGGACTTGTCGGAAAGCACACATTGATCCTCCTCGTGCCATAAGGATGAAGCTTTCAAATTCAATGTTCTCCTAATAAGTATATCCAAAGCTCCAAACCACATCATAGAACATAATGGAACAAATTTAAGTACAAATTGTCTCACAAAGTTTACAAACTAAGCATTGATGAACAAGTGATGAGAAACTCCAATTGACTTTATGAAAGGCTATATGCGGTGGAGTAAGGCACTTAAGCTAGACTATGCATATGTTAGCTTGTTTTTAAGAAAGGTTACACATGGTAGAATAGAACACCTAAGCTAGAGTAGGCATATGTTATCAAGGAAGAAGCATGGAATTGCAAAATTGTTCTAATGTCAATCTTATAGTAAGTAGAGGGATTTATCAAGAACATTTTGCACGTTCTTGTTTCAATAGTACAAACTATCTCTTAGAATATGGATATTGGTTGGTTGTAGCTCTCACTTTTGATTGGTGTATAAAATATATCCTCCTTTTTGGTGGTATTCGCCCTAGTTTTTTTGGGGCAAACGATTTTCATGGTTTGATATTCTCTACAAGAAACTTTTAAATAACTCCACAAGTGATGTATTACATATATAGGATCTTCATATATAACATCTACTTTTTATCAATAGATACATTTAGTTTGTTTAATTGTGTTTTCAATAAGTAAGTAGCTTGAATCTTTTTTTTTTGTTGTACAATGGGGTTATCCACATGTTCTTTGGATATCTCCACTCATTGATCCAATATCTAATGCATATAGTTATTTATTTTAAATTAAAGTTCAAGAGATAGAGGAGGATCCTAATGGTAGTCATGTTTTATTTTCTAAACTTTGCTTATATTTGTTGTGGTAGTTAGAGCATTGTATACTAAAATCGAGTGATTAGTCAAGACTCTGGATTTTTTGAATTGTAATTTTATAGTTATTAACTGGACATCTATTATAAAAACATACCCATTTATTAACTTTTTATAACAATTTATATATAATGCTAGATTATTATTTTTGTATTTCATGATCTCATGTTGTCTAAAATGTGGAATTACTTATGAGGCATTTTGATATATTATCTTATGTGATTTTGTTTAGTCTATGGTTAAGTTTTGTTAGAATTAACCATGTAAAAGGTCATTGTGGTACATATCATTAGTAGAAAAAGGGACCTTATATATACTAACCTAAATGATGTCTAGGCCTGCAAGATAGCATCGATACTATAGTAATAGTATTTTGGAGTTTACCACTTGGCATCAACATATTATCAAAAAAAATATAATATACTAATCTATGAAACAACCTATATATCATTATAGAGTATTACACTAATAGTTAAAGCTAATAGGGATTCTTGTAGTAGTTAAAATATAAATATGTTTTCTAGCATCCCATATTGAAAGATTCTAGCTATTCTCAAAGCAGTTGAGCTTGCCCAAAAGCTCCAACAAACTCATGTCCTAATCCTTTCAGACTGTGCCTTAGTGGTGGAGATCTACAATAAGGATTCCAACCTTCTAAAATTCAAGCCTTTCATGGAGAAGTTCAAGGAGGTGACCACCACCCTAACACTCTATAGAGTCGGCCTAATCCCTAGGACACTCAATAGGGTAGCAGACAACATTGCTAGATCCGCTCTGCAAACCCTAAGCAATGGACATAGTTCTTGTCTGAGTTTTTCTTCTCCTTTTACTACTTTAGTTCTATCGTTTTCTTTTGTTAAACCAAGCTGGTTAGATCATCCAATCAACTTTGTAGAGAGAGAAGGATGAATATATAATATCTTCTTTTTCCAAAAAAAAAAAGATTCTAGCGGTTAGTATATTGACTTTGATCAATTGCTTCACCTAAGTCTATTTGACCACAATAAATTCCCACACATATATACTCTTCGTACTCTAGTTATGATCGTTGGTCTTTAGAAAATTAATTTAGACAATAGGTATTCCATAGTTTTTAGTGCCACAATTGACTTGTGTTCCTTTAGTCTCGATTTAATGTGGGATATATGTTATACATCCAAAATTATGTCAGTTAAATCACTTATCACATTTGAAAATGTTGCTCTTGAAGGATAATTGGATAAATGGGAAATGAGTAATGTGCAGTTTAAAATCCAATTTGGCTAAATGGATATGCATGACTATTCAGACTATCATGACATACTAATGCATCTACCGAGGCACGAACATAAAAATGGGGTATCACCTACATGAGTTAGTAGGTAAGTTCAATATCTTCAAGAACTTGGAGAGAGTCGTGTGGCCAATGAACTCTCCCCAGGTCGGGATCGATGCAATATGGGTCTCTTGAGTTAAGAAAAAAATATTCGGGAACAAGACTTTGTACAGACAGTATACTCTAATTTGGGTTCAATTCAAGTCAACATAATAGAGTAGTATAGATCTTATTAAAATATACTGGAGACAAACTATTTGAGAATGTATAGCTAAATACACATGGAAAAAGTTTTCATTATAATGAATATGTCAAATAAAAATTTGTGAATACATATTTATTAAATGCATAGAAAATATGAAAAATGGATGATGTCAACACTGGTAGAAAAGAATTAGAAGGTGAAGTCCAAGAGACCATTGACGCTGATACGGTGGCCGAGCGCATAGCTAGCGGAGGAAACGACGGTATCAACTGGAGTCTACGAAAGAAGAATTACAAATCTACTCGAGCTCCTGGAACTTCATCATCTTCTTGTCCCCAACCCGTGCCCAACAACCCGCCTTCCCGGATCCCTGCCGCTCCAACGCCATCTGCTCCACCCACGGACCACACTATTGCGCGCCCTTCGGGTGATGAGGTCCTTCAAGGACGATCCACGCAACCTCATCCCTTCGTCTCTACCCAGTTCAATATGGGCACCACAGGTCCATCCTACGTGCCTTACAGAAGCCCGGCGAAATCCTCTGCAGGTATCCACCTACGAAACTGAAAGGTGATACATGCGGGAGACCCTGGACGTGCAACAACCAGGAAGCGAGGCAAGCAATCTCATTTACAGGACTTAGAGCAGGCTGCGCAAGAGATGGGATCCTCAACCCTTGAAGAAGGTACCCAATGAAAGTCATGTGCTGGAATGTTCAGGGTATCAGTGACGACGATACCCAGAACAATGTGAAGAACCTTGTCAACCGTTATCAAGTTTCTGTAGTTGGTATCTTTGAGCCTCGATGTAGTGGAAACAAAGCTACCTTGATCATCAAGAAGCTAGGTTTTCGTCAATCTCACAGGGTCGAAGCGGTCAGTTTTGCTGGTGGTATTTGGGTCCTTTAGAAGACGGGCACCCAAGTCGACATCCTACTTTCCCATAAGCAATTTGTTCACTGCTGCATAGACAATTCCTTCCTATGCACCTTTGTTTATGGGGGCACCACTAGAGGCAGCAGGAAATTCCTATGGCATCACCTAAGCCTTCTCGCCTCTGACATCACCATGCCTTGGGTGGTGGGGGGCGATTTCAACGTGGTAATGTTCCAATCGGAGAAATTTGGCAGCAATTCATTTGATAAAGCGAATAGCAACGACTTCATCGAAGCTGCAGCCTCCTATAACCTTCACAACCTTAGCACCAATGGCGCGCGCACCACCTTTAGAAGAGGCCTCCTTCATGAGAAGCTAGACAGAGCGCTGGGCAATGGCCTTTGGCTCGATCTTCCCAAGTCGTCTCCGGTTCTTGTCCTTGAAAGGAACAATTCGGACCACGCCCCAATCCTGATCACCCATGAAGACGCTTGCAACAGAAAACGCACCTTCCATGGCACAGTAGCCAGCTGGTATGAGACAAAGGGATTCGATGAGTTTCTGCAAAACAATTGGGACCCCGGGGTTCCCTTTGGGGAGGCGGGCTTAGGTTTTCTGAAGAGGGATGCTCAGTGGGTTGCGAAGAAAAAGAAGGAAGACAGAAGAACGAAAGATAGAATTGGGAACATGATTCGTTGGAACCAATTCCAACTAGCTCTAAACTTCAATTACAATCTCGCCATGGACACGGTGGAGCTTCAATGTCAATTAGATGAGATCCTTCGGAGGGAAGAACTGGATTGGCAACAAAAGGCGCGCTGCTCCTGGATCAAGCTGGGCGACAACAACACAAAGTTCTTCCACTCCATTGTCAAATCGAGACGGAGCATGAACAAGATCTCACGACTACAAGACCCTAATGGAAACTGGATTGAAGAAGGTACAATGCTTAACAACCTTATCTTATCCTTCTTCTCTGACGTCTATCAGGAAAAGTCGTTCGACCACCGCCGTCGAGAGAGTGCTTCCTTCATCGGCTATTATACTTCACCAGGCGCGGAAGTTATGGAGGCTCTGTCCTGTATCCCTGATAGCGAGGAGATCAAACGCTCTCTTGATTCCATGGCACCACTGAAAGCTCCAGGTCCAGATGGCATCTCCGCTTTCTTCATCCAGAAGCATTGGACGACACTCAAGCAGCAGGTCTGTCATCTGGTACAAGGCCCGTTTGCGGGCTGCCCCATTGCGCAAGGTTGCACGAACTCCACCTTGATCCTCATCCCTAAGACGCCGCAACCGGAATCCTGCTCGCAACTTCGTCCGATTTCCTTGAATAATGTCTGTTCGAAACTCTTATCAAAGGTCATCGCCAATAGACTCAAGCCCCTCCTATCGGAATGGATTTCACCTTTCCAGTCAAGCTTTGTACCGGGACGGAAAATCGGAGACAACGTCGTCCTCGTCCAGGAGATCATTCATTCCATGGAATCCAAACAGCACAAGAAGCACACCTGTGCCATTAAGCTTGACCACATGAAGGCCTTCGACAAGCTCAGCTGGCCCTTCATCGCCGATACCCTTTCAAGGGTGCATATTCCCAGCAATCTTGATCATATCATTATGCAGATTATCTCCTCAGGCACAACATCAATCCTTTGGAACGGGGAAGACATTGGCTCCTTCAGACCATCGTGTGGTGTAAAGCAGAGCAACCCCCTCTCCCCCTATATCTTCGTCCTTTGCCTTGAGCGACAGAGTCAACTGATCGAAGATGAACTCACACAAGGCAACTGGAAGCCTGTACGCTTAATTAGACAAAGACTAGCCTTCACCCATGTGTGTTTCGCAGACGATATCATTCTGTTTGGGGAAGCTTCTGTTTGTCAAGCTACAATCATAAAAAGGTGCCTGCATCGTTTCGGCCAAGCATCCGGTCAGGTCCTTTCCCATGGCAAATCCTCGGTCTTGTTCTCCTCCAGCACTCCACGGCATGTTCGGGCAGCTGTCAGTCGTGCTCTAGCTATCAAGGAGACCTTGGATTTGGGGCGTCACTTAGGCGTCCCGATCATCCACAAGAGGAAAAGCAAAGTTCACTATCAATACCTGGTCGACAAGATCTGCTCACAGATCCATTCCTGGCAGAACAAGTTCTTATCCATGGCCGTAAGGGTCACTCTGGAGAAATCCGTCCTCTCCGCCTATCCGTGCTATACTATGCAATCCACCCTTCTTCCAGCTTCTACCTCTGACAGGATTGATCAACTGATACGAAATTTCATCTGGAGTGGCTCGAAGGACCCCAAGAAGATACATCTTGTTGCCTGGAAGCAATTAATCAAACCTCCCCATAAAGGAGGCCTCAGCATCCGATCGGCGGCAGGCTCAAATAAAGCACTTCTTGCTAAGCTCGCTTGGGAATACATCCTTCAAAGCCAAGCGCCTTGGACAAAACTTATGCAGGCCAAATATGGAAGACAAAGTCTTCGTTCTTCTTATGGCTCGCATACCTGGAAGGGTATTCGCACCCTGGTGCCTCTCATTCTGAACAATTCGTCAATGACTGCCATCTCCGACGAGCATACAAACGTATGGACCGACCATTGGGTCGGCGACGGGGTTGCCCCTACCCTCCGGGGAATCCTGACGATCCCAGATGACATTAGGGATATGACAGTGTCTTCCTTAGTTTCTGACACTGGCGAGTGGGACACGAGCTTCATCAACTTTTGGTTCGAGGACCAGACTGCACGAGCCATTGCTCTCACGCCGCCTCTGCGGCCTGACTTTGGAGATGATCGTCACATATGGCTTCCGTCTTCTAAAGGGACTTTCTCCTCCAACTCAGCATATAAACTCATCATGAATTTCACGGACTCTGCCACCGTCGACTGCTACGACGCAATCTGGAGCTTGAAGACCCAAAACCGTATTAAGACCACCTTGTGGCTAATTCACCAAGACAAGCTTCTCACAAACGTCCTCAGGGTTAGGCGCCATCTCACAATCGATCCTTCGTGCGAGAGATTCCAAGGTCCTACTGAAGATACTCTCCATGCTATTAGAGATTGCCCGCAGGCTATGGCGGTGTGGCAATCTCTATTACCTCCTGATGCAACACTATTTTTTTCTCTGGGTACCATCACGGAATGGATTTCATACAATCTGAAGACTATGAGGAAAGCTCCCAACTGGGACGTCTGCTTTGCCATCACCTGCTGGTGGCTCTGGAAAACTAGGAATCTCTACATCTTCGAAAACAAATCTGTCCCTCCTCAGGTGGTTGTCACTCAATGCAGGGCTAAGATAATCACTTCTTCCTTAGCTTTCTCGTCTCCCCTGCCACAATCTGCTGTCCCGACCTCCACAACCCTTCCCTCTACTCCTTGGTCCATCATCATCCATGTTGATACGACAATTAACAAATCGGCAGGTGCATGCGCTACCGGAATGATTGTCAGGGACAGGCAGGGTGTCTGGTTACACGCTCAGGCTCAACGATCTCCTAGCACAGACCCTATGCGTGGAGAACTGATGGCCATCAGAGCAGCTCTTTTGTATGTGAAACAAACAAGCATTGGCCCAGGTATCTTGATCACGGATTCTTGGAATGCGTCGAGTTGGATCGAAGATCTGGCAGCTCCTTCACCTAGATATGCCCTTCTGTCCAAAGCCATCAAGACCCTCTGCATGGAACTACCTCTATTCAAGGTGGTGTTCCAGAGACGAAGCCAGAACAAGCTCGCAGACTGGCTGGCAAAACAGTGCTTAAAGCAACCGGAAGCCTCTTGTGCATGGGCAACTTGCCTGGCTCCTCTTCTAGCTCTCTACCAGGATGATATGCAGTCTCTTTTCAAGACTTCTAGTTCTACTCCGTCTATCATGTAATGTTTAGCTACTAGTTTCTAAAAAAAAAAAGAATTAGAATTATCTAATTTGAGCAGTTGATTTAGATTGCATTATAATATTTAATTTAAAATTTTAGTTAACTTTGAAATGGATCATATTTAACGCTAATATATGTAAATACATGTTATGGGTGGATTCAACTTGCTTCTAGGGTGATTGCTTCTCGATGCCCTTCTTCAGAAAGTCTCTACCCCTTACATATTTAATCAGGAACCAAAAGAAAATTGTCGCAAAGGAACGAACCAAACATATGGACTAAGAGTAGTTCATGTATAGAGGGGAGAAGTTAGTGAATAAAATACATTATGGCAGTTATTTTCCCTATAATGTGACTACTATAAATATTATGTGAAGATGAAGATGTATGCTATTTATGGTTTTAGAACTTGTGAGTGCCATGTAAGAAATATATATAACTTTAATATTTCTGAAAATGACTTAGAGTGGTAGTTATCATATAGACAATGAACCTAACCCCCTAGATAATCGGAAAAGGATCTATATGTGACATGTGCATTTCGTCTTGTTTTCTTTTAAAAGTGATAAATCTTATATATGGTTGTTGTATCCGTTGTGCAACACGGCCAACAAAGTTGAACGGTTATCAGGATTCAGCATGATATCGAAAGAGGCTATTACCTTCAAGATACGAGCATTTCTTGTAAATAACAATTAGAATGAATCATAACTAGTTTGCTAGGTGGATTTGAGCTAGCTTGAGCTTAATTGACCTTTCATTGATACCAAAGATCGTGGAACTTAACCTAGCGGTGTTGTCATATATTAGACGTTGTTATGTTCCTCCTAATCCGTTAAACATCAGGCCATTAACCATGTTAAAAGGTATAGATCCCTTACACGTGTGACTGTGCGACCTTTACAATGCAACCTGATACATCTGGTAAGATATGATTGGGACTCGGCTATTTTTGTCAAGCTTATTTGTAGATAAGTTGGTTGGAGAAATATAAGCGGTCCTCTTTGGGCTTTGTGACCGCCCGCTTCCGGTACAGTCAACTACATTTGTCAAGCTTAGGCCTAGCCGACCTCTGCTTGGGCTACTTCGAAGTCAGTCAAAGATTGAAGGTGAGGAACATGATTTAAGCGATCCGAGGCAATGGGTTGAATCATCGTCATTCTGCTGAACAATCCAGCAAGAATCAATCCCAGAAACTTTTCATATATATATATATATATATATATATATATATATATATATATATATATATATATATATATATATATATATATATATATATAGGCTGTTCATTCATTGCCCGGCGGATAGTCAGAATTTTCGCTATAGCGGAGTAACTCGGGTCAAAAGAGTAACTATATGGTATGTTGGAGTAACCTGTCTGAATAGCAAGAGTAACTATATGGTATGCTGGAGTAAAATATACAGTCAGTAATATATATGGACGTGTTTTTTAATTTTGGGGGGGCAAATGATATTATTTTTTGATCAAATTTTTTGGAGAGCTAGACAAAATTAGCCACTACAATTGCGGAAAAAAAAATTTAAAAAAAATATCAGGAAGTGTGAAAAATATATATATATATGTGTGTGTGTATATATATACATACATATATACAGTCAGTAATATATATGGACGGGTTTTTTGATTTGGGGGGGGAAAATGATATTATTTTTTGATCAAATTTTTTGGAGAGCTAGATAAAATGTTCCTCTACAATTGCGGAAAAAAAAATTAAAAAAATATCAGGAAGTGTTGTTGGGTAGCTACCCGTTAGTTACCCGCCGGGTATTAAAGATAAGCCCATATATATATATATATATATATATATATATATATATATATATATATATATATATATATATATATATATATATATATATATATATATATATATATATATATTGGGGGGTTCATTTGATCCCACCCAAATCAAAATTTTGGCTCTTCACAGAAATAAGTAGACGGATGATATCAATAAGAATCAAACCTGTCCAATGGCACCTCTAAAACGCAGTGCTTGCACCTCCACGAAGACACGTTGACCCAAGATGACGATAGCCGTTCGACGAGATGAGTGGAAGGGGAATGCCCAATAGGCAAATTTTCTATCAATAAGCAAGTAGCAACATGTCGTGGATCACTTGCTTGTAGATCCGGCTAAAAAGATTCAGATCTTCGCTGCTATCACCCTTTCCCGACAGGCTTGCACTCTGCAATCTGCATGTATTGTGTTCAATTGAGATGAGAATAAGATGTGGCCCCGTGAGATGTAATGGACTTTGAGTAGTCACAAACAGACAGTGCAGCATGGATGTAAGGTAATGTGGCTGCAGCGTCGTGTCTGAGAACGCGATATATGCATGAACCATCGGACGTGTTCGAGCCCATGTATGCACGGCCCACAATCATGGTCCACTGCGAAAAAAACTACCCCCTTCTGTGTCGTGGGTCATAGCATGGCCCTGAATCTCCCGTTTAGATCTGCTTTTCAGTGACAATAAAATGAACCGGGGCATCTATCGGTTCCTGGCTTCAGCTAGTCGTAGCATCAAAGAGAACACACAAACATACAAAGAAGAATGACATATCCGTACTTGCCCTAAGGTTTGGACCTCAAGCTGTTCTACCCACAAGAGTTTGTTGGTTTTGTACAACAATCTTTTTTCTATACAGTTTGTTTAGCACAAAGGGAAACCTAAAGAAAAGAAACAGGAAAAGAATGGAAAAACGTTGTTTGCCTAAATTTGGGAAATGGTAACGGAGAGCAAATACAATTGTGTGCCCCTCCAAATTAGGATGAAAATAAGGAGACATAGAGACTACTAGTACTAGTATGATCTATGTTCCTCTCCATCCCCTTTTTCATCAAACTACTCATGCAAGGCTTCCGTTTCTTTGCTACCCCTGCCCACCCCTCCCCCACCCAACCATTTATGAAATGAAAATATAACCAATGTATATTGCATTGGAGGTAAAGCATCCAATCATTGAGCATTCTAAAGCAAATAGTTCATAATTAAGTATACAACTTTGCCCAATTTGGGAACATTTTGCATACATGGGTTTTTATATAAAAAGAAATTAGCTTGCAGATTGAATTCTCAGTTCACATTCAGTTTACAGTAAAACAAATGGATGACCCCATTTTTTATTAGGCATGTGACCATTGTTCAATAGGGAACAACGGTATTCAGTTTGAATGTTTCCAACACATTCTTTATATGCACTTCAGCCGTGATTTTAAGTAAAATCACAAGGAAATGGACATTTTGACTATGATTGGGTAAGGAATTAGAATCAATGATCTTCTAATTCCATTGTAGAAGGAACCAAGCTTGAAAGTCCTATGTTGTAACAAGCTTTATTTATCAACCATTTCATGTGTGATTCCCTTTACAAATAGGCCAAAAGAGTCCTTCAACTATAGATTGGACCAGATCTACTATTTGATGGCCACCCTGCTTCATTGCAATTTTTTTCATTGATGAAAATGTTAAAGCAACTTGCCCTAAACCCTACTAAAATCATGTAGAACAACATTATACTATTAGTCGACTCATAATAAGGAATGGAAAAATAGGAAACCATGTTAATTATCTATAAAAACAATAGTTAGAAGATGTTGGTTCGTACAAAAAAATGATTAGAGCTACACAACTCATTAAATTTGAATTATACACACATAAAAAATTAACCTAATAGATGTAACAAAATACAAAAAATTATATTAAGATCTTGTGATACACATGAATAACGAGGATAAGGAAAAGGAACAAGAAGAAGCAATAAGATCAATCACAAACTATGGAGATAGAGTGGAAATAGATGATTCACATAAAGTGAAGGGAGATTGGGAGCATGCTTAAAAATTATACAGTGTTAGATACATCACATGGATTTAGAACTATAGACCTTTCAGAAATAAGCTTATACACATCTATGAAGTGTGTATCATTAAAAATAGCTGTGTCTAGGATCATACCATTCATGATTTTATTCTAAATAGTGAAAAAAAAGAATTGCAGATGGTGAGGAAGGAAGGATGAAGGATGTGAATGTCATATAACCATTCATTATCTGAATCCCAACTTCCCTAGATAGAAGTCAATAATGAAAAGACTCGATTGTACATCCCTAGAAAGGCTCAAAGCACACAACATATATAAATAAAATATCAAAAACATCATTCTTTATATCATTAACCATAAGGCTTATACATCACAACCCGTAGACAACGATATGGGGAGATATATTTCAAATGGAAACACACTAATACAAGAAAAAATCCCTTTTGGTATACATAAACCCCAAGGATTTACATTTTGTGTTAGTTATCAAAATTCACATTAGATATAATATTATAGAATAAGCATGTTTGTGATGGGATGTCATTATATACATGTTGTACCTAAAATCATAAAAAATTGAACACAAAAACTATAAAAGAATTGGTACACTTTAATCTTGTAGGTTTTGAGGAACATATTTATTGGATAAAACTTCAACAATATCAAAGAATTTCTCATTAACATAAAAGCATAGTTTAAGTGAATTCGTTTTATACCAAATAACATAAACAAAAGGCCTTTGGCCAACCTCGCAAAGGAAAGGTCTATGAAGGACCACAAGGATAAAAGCCAAGGGTTGATATTGCTTCAAGTTCATGAGGGGCCTCAAGGCACAAATGCAAAGAGCTAACCTTATTTCAAAGGTTGTTCCCTTGCTTGATCAAAATAAGTAGGAAAATCGAGCTTCATTCCCTTACCTTGAGAATACATGTAGGTATAATATGGGTCATATAATGGACATATATGGTTGTGGTTGCTTTTTTTAAAACATAATATAAGCACACAAAAAAACATTGTAAGCATAGGGAATAATTATCTAAAACAATACATACTAAGCATAGGGACTCATACATATTACTACAAAAGCATCAACATCATAATCAAATGTCCATAAGAGGTAGAGTGTACTTGTAACAAGAGAACTAGATTAATAACATGATTAGATCTTTAAAAAGAGTCCATGAAAGAGATACTGACATTGAAGCAAACATGTTTTAATTAAAATCAGTAACATTTAGTCATTTCATACTTTTAATGAAGGTTAAATATCCAACCTGGTCTAAGTATCATCTTTTTGGAAATTGATTCATTATATAAACTACATCCAAGTTCATCACCATGTTTCATATTACAACATAGATCATAATGGAGTTAGGGTGAAACCTTCTAAATAAAATTTGGGATTTCCACATTAGGTTTACCCTGATTTTAATTGGGAAAACATAAGAATCGATAATGTTTTAAGAGAAAATCATCATCTGATCTATTCAAGTCATATTCTGTAATATCCTCATGTTTTAGTAAATTTAAAATATATAAGAATTGGTTTGTTAAGAAAATTCATGAATTACTAATTAAATAATTAAAATCATCTTTGTGGCATGGATGCAACCCATGGCCCATATAAATGCCCATGGGACTATTTGCTTGGAAAATAGGTCTTTGGAGAAAATTATAAAGAAATAAGAGATTGTTTACATAAACAAATAGCAATTCTTTTATGGTTTGATATGTAATTGAAATATAAGATAATATGTAAGTTTCCAAAAAAATTAAGATTTATGATATTTTAGATAATTAATAGAGTAATTATATAATCAAGTTCCGCAACATGGGTTTGGAGGCATCCAGTGGTATATTTCAATATGACTTTTGTGTACTTAGAAACTAAAAATGGAAAGAAGAAAGTGTAAGGAAATATGGCTACAGAATAGGAAACAAAAACAAGAAAATTAACTATCATATTCCCCATAGATAGTTGATCGTGTCAACAACCATAATATTGGAAGGATGATTTTGAGGATAAACCTGGTCTTGGAGAAAGTCTAGAGACATCTCCTCATTGTTGTAGATGTGCAACTGTCATGTAGTTGTACTGGAACTCTTCTGACAGTTGTGCCTCCTTGTCTACACCACAGACTACATCCTCGAACGTCGTCATCTACAGCAACTCCTCTCACCACGAACTATTGGTTGATGTTGTCCTCCTTAGCAACGGGAAAAGGTCACCTCACCTCTAGAGAAGCCCACACAGACCTCCTAGAAATCATGTCATCTGACAAGAATGAAAAGGAAGGAGTTGTCCCTCCCCTTGGTGTATTAGTCCCCAACTTGCTCTCTCAAAACAATGGTCATTAGTTTTTCTCTCCCTCACTATCCCTTTCTTTTACGGGTAGGACTTGATTGGGCTCTCTTAGTTACCACAACTAGAGAGGACAACAATTGTCAAAGCAATTGACTCTCAATTGTGTGTCTTGGTAAGCCCCCAATACCCCTCTTTTTATAGGCGAGGTTAGGACTAGGGTTTCCAGTCTGTACGGGATCTGTGTGGGAGTGGAAGGGACTAGAATATCTTGAATTTTCACAGCTTGTGCCCAACAAAATAGTCATCTGGAAACCAAGATGGTCATTTGGCAATGTGAGACGGTCATTTTATAGTTTTCCAATTACATACAAAATTGGAAATTCGAGTCCAATTAATGCACGATGTGACGTCAACACTAATTCCTAGATGCAATCAAATTTCCCAAGAACTGAACAATCTTAAT
Source organism: Alisma plantago-aquatica (assembly GCA_963693085.1). Classification (NCBI taxonomy): domain Eukaryota; kingdom Viridiplantae; phylum Streptophyta; class Magnoliopsida; order Alismatales; family Alismataceae; genus Alisma; species Alisma plantago-aquatica. Next base: position 571,123,350 of record OY856414.1, on the reverse strand, counting down.
CATGTGAGACGGTCGTCTCGCTCACCCAGACGCTCGTCTAGTGACAAGAACATAGTTGATTTGTTCAACAAAATGAATCGATCGGTTCACACCTCAGTTTGGGCATAATTCAGCCAATTCAATTTTTGATCATCCTAACGATCCAAACCAACATTTGAGTCAATCATTTGGCACCCCAAATGGCTGTTTCACCTTGTGAGATGATCAGTTGGCAGTGCAGTCAGCTGATCTGTTGTGTGAATTGAATACCTAAACACTTTAGTAATCAATTCAATCATCATTCAAGATTAAACTCCTCTTCTAGGTTGACACATATGTATGTGACCCTATAGGTCCCATATTGCGTTGGCAATGAATGTTCATAACAACTTATGACATCACAAGCAATGAGCAGTGCCTAGCTACACATAAATGCTACCTAAGTCAATGGAAAGTTGGGGAATAACTTCAACGTACAATCTATGCTTGGTGTTACATTGTTTGAATAATTCATTTGTCTCTAATATCCAAATTGAACTTGAGGCATGGAGTAGTCACCCTCTTCAACATTTAATCTTTTTTCTTGAACCAGAGAAGACTATCTGAGATATATGTAATATTAATATCACATATTAACTTACATGTGCATGTCCATGCATTTCTCAGTCTTGATAATCAAGAGGCCTAGGATATCATACTCCTATAGGAGGGACAAATGCAATCTCTATCACTCACAATCGTTCCCCATGTGTCACAGTCACCCAATGGTCACCTATATAACAACCCATGTTTCATGATCGTGTTTTATGATGTCAAAGCATGCCAAACAACGTGTGATGAGTATAGGGATTTCAGGTCTAAGAACTGAAAACACACCATCACTATGAGAGTTGAGTATGACTACCATGGTAATGGTTTCCATGCAACAGTCTCATGGTGGGTATGTTTGATATAGTGTTCTCCAACATGTATATGTGTGCTTAGTTTGATATAGCCATATCATGAATAATGAGATTCTATCATCAACCAACCCACACTCTGATCGTGTGTTTCATTGTTTTCTATCAACCTTTTATAATAACAGCCGATCATGGAAAAAATGAGAATATATATATATATATATATATATATATATATATATATATATATATATATATATATATATATATATATATATATATATATATATATATATATATATACTCTTAACATATGTATGATCTCATTTCCTCAAGTCACATATTTGAAGACATACATCATTGAGTAATATTATTCTCTAGACATTTATAATGTTACATCATTATCTTATAACTAAAATCAATAGAATAAATTGGGAGCTTGCCTTTATTTATTAGTCAAATCAATTACAAGTTATTCCATTACAATCATCATATGATTGGATCTCTAGGCATACACTTACAAACAGACTCACACTTGCACTTAGCACCAATCATCCATGTATCTTATCCCAAGTGATCTAACATGACCATCATGCTTCTACTATGAAATTGCCTTTGTCAACGGGTCAGCAATATTGTTCTCATTTGGTATTCTACAAATCTTTACATATCATTATTGTACGATCTCTCATATGAGATAGAACCACATTTGTATATGGTTTGAGTGCTTATGTGATCTGGGTTCCTTAGCTTGTGCAATAGCTCCATTGTTGTCACAATACAACTCGATTGTGTCGATGATGCTTTGAATGACCCCAAGTTCTATAATGAACTTTTTGATCCATAAAGTCTCCTTTGTTGCATTTGATGCAACAATATACTCAGCCTCTATTGTAAAATTAGCAACTGTCTCTTGCTTGGAACTCTTCCAAGTTAAAGCTCCATTACTGAGGCAAAATACAAATCTTGATTGTGATTTGTAATCATCTTTGTCAGTCTGGAAGCTTGCTTCGGTGTAACCTCTTACCACCAAATCTTCCTCTCTGCCATAGACCAAGAACTGATCCTTAGTTCTTCTCCAGTACTTGAGGATGTTCTTCACAGCTATCCAGTGAGCATCACATGGATCTGAATGATATCTGCTCATCATGCTCAATGCATATGAGACATCTAGATGGGTACACAACATTGTACATGATTGATCCAATTGTTGAGGCATATGGAATTAAACTCATGTGTTCCCTTTCTTCACAAGAATTGGGATTTTGAACTTTAGAGATGGCAACTCTATGTAGCATGGGAAGGTTTCCTCTCTTTGTGTTCTCCATTCTGAATCGCTTCAACACTTTGTCAATGTATGTGCTTTGACGTATTCCAAGAATCCTCTTGGATCTATCTCTATAAATCTTTATCCCCAACATGCAGAACGCTTCTCCCAAGTCTTCCATAGAAAACATATTTCCCATCCTTGTATTTATCTTTTATAAAGTAGGGATGTCATTCCCCATCAATAGCATGCATGTCATTTACATACAATATTAGGAATGTCACTATGCTCCCACTAACCTTCTTGTACACACAAGGTTCATCTTCATTTTGAATGAAGCCAAACTCTTTTTTTGTCTCATCAAAATGAATATTCTAGCTCTGAGATGCTTGTTTCAATCCATAGATTGACCTTTGTAGCTTAGAGACTTTATTTGCATCCTTTGGATTTATAAAACCATTATACTATGTCATGTACACGTCTTTGAGAAGATTATTGTTAAGAAATGCAGTTTTAACATCCATCTGCCAAATCTCATAGTCATGATAAGCTTCAATGGAAAGCAAGATCATGAGGGACTTAACCATGGCCACTGGAGAAAAAGGTTTCATCATAGTCAACACCTTGAACTTGTTTGAAACCCTTTGCAACCAATATGCCCTTATAGGTTTGAACTTTTCCATCCATGTCCATATTCTTCTTGAAGACCCACTTGCATCCTATGGGTTTTACTCCTTTAGGTGGATCCAACAAAGTCCATACTCTGTTGGTATACATGGATTCCATCTCAGATTTCATGGCATCAAGCCATATCTCAGACTCTGGTCCCTCAATACCATCTTGATAGGTTATTAGCTCATCATCTATGATCAATTCACTGCCTTTCTGGGTCACAAGATATCCAAATAATTTAGGTTCAAGGCATGTCATATTAGATCTATGAGGTTCTAGTGTTACTTGAGGAATTTGAGACTCCACAAAACCTTGTGATTCTCTTTGTTCCACTTATTCATCTATCAATTCTATGTTCTCTTGTTGGTCTTGAACCTCTTCAAGTTCCACTTTCCTCCCACTGATTCCTTTGGAAATGAAGTCCATCTCAAGGAATGCAACATTCCTGGCCACAAACACTTGGAATAAAAGTAACATCCTCTTGTCTCTTTAGGATATCCAACAAAATAACATGTATCAAGGACCAAGATCATCAAAAAATGTTCTTTTAACATAAGCTTCACATCCCCAAATCCTCATAAAAGACACTTTAAGATGTTTCCCATGCCATATCTCATATGGTGTCTTTTGAACCAGTTTAGATGGTACTCAGTTTAGTGTGTATGCAGTAGTTTCTAGAGCATATCCCCAGAAGGTAGTCAGAAGCTCAGCTAAACACACCATATCTAGCAATTTGCAATTACTTCTTTCTGACACACCATTATGGTGTGGTGTTCCAGGTGGAGTCCACTGGGATACAATCCATGGGCTTTAATAAGGCTCTCAAACTCTTGATTTAAGTATTATCCACCTCGATCGGAGAAAAGTTCCTTTATACTTTTACAAAGATGGTTCTATACTTATTTCATAAACTCCTTGAACCTACTAAGAGTTTCTCACATGTTTTATTAAACAAACATAGCCAAACCGATTAAAGTCATCAATCAAGGTAATGAAGTACTGATACCCACGTCTAGTGGTTGTTCTAAAGGTCCTCACACATCAATATGTATGAGTCCTAATAGATCACTAGCCCTCTCATTGTTACCTGTGAAAGGGGTCTTAGACATCTTTCCCAACAAACAAGATTCACATGTCTTTATTGATTCTAGATGAAAAGAGTCTAGATAACCATTTTTATGGAGTCTAGATATGTGGTTCTCATTTATGTGTTGTAGACGAAAATCCCAAAGGTATGTTTTGTTTGAGTTGTTGAGTTTTAGTATTTTGGTATTAAGGTTATAAACATGTGTATTTATATCTAACAAGAAAAGGCCATAATACATTGGGGCATTGTCACAAAAGATTCCATCCTTAAAAATAGAACATCGACCATTTTTAATATGGAATTCAATTGCATACTTGTCCATATAAGATATAGAAATGACGTTTCTATTTATAGTAGGTACATAATAGAAGTTCTTTAACTCTATTGCAAGCCCTATAGGCAGAGATAAACTATAGGTTCCAACTGCACCAGTCACAACTCTTGCTCCATTAGCAACTCACAGTTCCACCTCACATTTTCCCAAAGGCCTACTTCCTTTTAGATCTTGTCCATTTGAACATATGTGAGATCTACATCCAATGTCTAGTACCCATGATGAAGCAGTAGATATATTTATCTCAATATTGTATACACCTAATATGTATATCACCATCCCCATCTTCTTCTTTCTAAATACCTTCAAGTACAAAGGATAAGTTCCTCTTATACCTTTCTTTCTCCTTATATTGAGTGTTGAAGATTAGGATTTGGGCTTGACCTCAGAATTCTTCTCGGTCTTGCTTTGATCCTTGGACCCAGCTTTGTTGATCATCATCACAGGATTGTCCTTCTTCAATCTTGCTTCAACATAAATCAACATGGCAAGCAAGTTTGACATTGGTATGGCCATATTATTCACGTGAAAACATGCAATAAAGTGTCTATATGATTCTAGAAATGTCTTTTAAATCATATTTGTGGCCAAATCTTGGCTTAAGGTGAATCTCAATTCTTCAAGTTGATAGACACGTCGAATCATATTGAGGACATGTTCTTATACTGAGGTTCCCTCTGTCAGCTTAGACTCAAGTAGCACCTTTATAATATTTTCCCTTTCTTGCTTTGTAAGGCCAAGTGTTACTTTCTTAAGATGTATTACCATCTCAAGAACACTCATATCCTCACTCTATTCACGCAACTCATAGTTTGTGTAGCTAGGCATAAGGTACTTTATCTCTAAGGCATTGTTGGCATGCGTCCAGTAAGCATCCACTTGTGCCCTAGGCGTATCAGGAGCAGGTATTTCTGGCACTGGTTTGTCAAGGATGTAGAGAGCTTGCACTCTTCATTGAGAACCCTTCTCAAAGTCTAAAACTAGTTGTGGAAATTTGTCCAATCATGTTTGTCCTTCTTAAGGACAAATCACAATATGGATTTGTTTGTCATTTGATTCTATAAGAGAAAATTTGTATTTGTCAAAAACTTTTGATTTGGTTTGAAAATTTTGACAATATTTATTAGGTCTTTAATTATTTTTTTGCTCTCACTATTTTATTTCAAATTGATAGTCCTTACATATCAATTTGAAATATCGTAGCGTAAAATGTTCTAGTGGGCTAGATCCAAGATAATTTGACTATGGCCCAACCAATGTCGTAAACATAGTCAATTATCAAGGTAGGCAAATTTTGCCATTTGCATCATATGCAATTCTGGATAGATGATATGCGCAACTCCTTTCCATGCTCATATGCATGCTTATGGGCTTAGATGCTCTAAGAATCACCAGTTTAAGCTTGACCCAACAACCAACACGATGGATATGCACCATACAAAGGAAGAACCTACATATCTACCATCACACTTCTACGAGATAGATGGCACACCATGCGACGGCATAACTTATACTTGGTTGATTAAGCTTTTTATGTGTGTTGCTATTGGAAAGCATCTAAGACTTAATATAATTTTTATTTGAGGGAGTTTGTATTTGTAAATACATATACTTTATTCAATCACCACATATATAGTACATATCATATACATGCTATATCTCACAAAAAAAATATGAAATAAACGAAAGTGATGGTTATGGCCAGCCTAATGTAATTCCTTGTAGCCACAAGGAATTAGCACATCCTTGATCTACATCACATGAAAAAACCTATTGTTGATGAAAATATGTGCTTTCCAATCTGGGTTGATTGGTTCAACCCTTGAACTGGTCTTCTCGCTTCCTAGTCGGTCATTTGGTTGTCTGGCTAGTCCTCTAGTTCTTCTTTCCATCATCTATTGGCTCCTCTAGTCGATCGGCTGGGGCCACCAGCAGATTGATTTAGCTCATCCATCTGGTCCTCCTCGCTCCTCCAGCTAGTTGGCTCATTTTGAGATGATCATTTGGTGTCGTTAGAACATCCTTCTTCTTTTTCATAACATGAAAGTAAACTATCCTACTTCTACATAATTATTGAGAAACCTCTAGTTACATTTGAGGGGAGCAAGGGTAGGAAAGAATTAACTTTACATTGGAAAGAAAAGATAGAGGCTCAGTATATAGACTGAGATAAAAGGATTAACCAACCACACAACCATGTACAGATAATAGGGGTTATTGGCCATAACCATGCTACACGTCCACCATCAAAACCATTTTTATGGCGATCCATGTAAATTACATTTATATATATATATATATATATATATATATATATATACATATCATATATGTGTTAGTTTGGGATTATCGTGGTATTTGATTGGACAAGAAATTATTCATGGCACAAGCAATAATTAAATGATAAAACCAAAAATCCGATCATATCGATTATCCCAAAATATAGTAGATTGACGTAGCTCTTATACCATTGTAGGGAAATATAAATATAGAATAGGCAGGAAAAACAAATATTTTAACTACCATATTCCCCATAAACCAGCGGATCACGCCAACAACTATAAGATGGGAATGATGGTTTCGAGGATATACATGGTCCTGGAGCAAGTCCAGTGACATCTCCTTGTCATTGTAGATGTGCAACTATCTTCTAGTTGCACTGAGACTCGTCTGACTGATAAGCCTTCTGGTTTGCACCATGGACTGTAGCCTCGATCGTCGCTTGCAGTAGCTCCTCTCACCATAGACTGTTGGTTAATGTTATACTCCTTAGCGACAGTCAAAGGCCACCTTGCCTCTAGAGAATTCCACACAGAGCACCTAGAACTCTTATCATCCTACTAGAAAGGACAAGAAGGAGTTGTCTCTCTCATTGGTGTACTATTCACCAACTTTCTCTCCCACAACAATGATTCTCATTTGTTATCTCCCTCACTATCCCTCCCTTTTGATGGGTAGGACTTGCTTGGGATCTCTTAGTTACCACAACCAGAGAGGATAACAATTGTTAGAGCAACTAATTCTTAACTGTGTGTCTTGGGAAGCCCCCATTACCCCTCTATTTATAGGCAGGGTTAGGGCTAGGATTCACAGACTCTATGGGATCTATTGTTGTCATATATGCCCATAGAGCCATCCCAAGCGATTGCATGGAGTCAGATATTAATTAACAATTAATGTAATTATTTGGTTAATTAATGAATTACAAAATATTCTAATTAATCCACGAGTGTTTTAATTAACGTAGTATTTCTGTTTACCGATGGGTTTAGGAAACCCTACTTCCCTTCATCTCCTATTTAAAGGAGTTTGACATCCAATATCTATATAAGATATCAAGAGAGGCTTTTCAGTTTACGCTCACGTACGTAAACCCTAGCCATCACCATCCTTAGGAGAGAAAGGAGAGCAACACATCGCTAGCACGCTGCCCCATAGACACGACACTTTCCCGCCAGCTTAGGAAGTGCGGCGTGGAGTTCCATTCCATATGTGTGGACGAAGTAGAGATGCAGACGCTGAGACGCCTGCATTCGGAGGACATCAATGACCATCCATGCACATTATGAGCAGCGTACATCACCGTACGAAAGGAGTGCCACCAGATCTTCCTACGATAGCAAACGGGAGAGAAGTTCCGTCTGGGTAGGCCAGCATTGTTGCACACCATTGTGCAGTGGTACATCGCCGGACTTGCTCCGCGATAAGGTATATCCAGCAAGCACTCCTTCCAAATACGTTTTTGTCGACGAGATCCTATTTCGGGTTGAGTGGAATTTTTGTTGCTTCCACTGCGCATGTTTTCTCCACAAAACCCAACAGTGGTATCAGAGCAGCGTCAATCTACAACGTATTTGAATTCGTTTCGATATGATCGAGTCAATGTATACTGTTTTTTATGTTGCATACAATGTGAATTAAAACTGCTAATGTGCAAATCTAAACCTAATTCCACATACACCGCGAGCTTCTATTTTTGACGTTTCGGACGGGGTCGACTATGGAAAATATTGATTTTCCTATGTGCACAAAAGTAAAATTCCATAGACCTTTCAAGGGCTCTGCCCCTGAGACCCTGCGAGGGGCGGCCCCTATGTACCCCGCATTGTCTGTGTGGGAGTCCCAAAAAAATTATTTAATGGGGAATGTCCCGCATTAAAAGTATTGTAATTTTAATATGTATATACGTATATGCAGATATACCTATGATATCATACACGTCGCCATTAAAAATTTGTTTTATGTGGTGAATGCATGCACGGTTATGGCCTAGTATCCCCTTTTGTGAATGTTGTGAATGAATTTGGATGTCGATCTTGTGGATATGTTTGTTTGTGAATGCTATGGATGTACAATGGTTGCATATGGATCCTTTGTATAAAGTATTTGGCTTGCATGTCGGGCATCATCTCTTATTTCAAAGTGTAATTAATATTTTATGTTTGTACTCATATGATGTAATAGAGATAGGATTAGTTTTAGTTTTTGTAAAATTGATGTAAGAAGGCCACTTGAAGATCCAACTCCAAGGAGCGTCCATGGAGAAGCACCATGAAATCTAATTCCAATAAGCAACCTGAAGATCCAACTCCAAGGAGCGTCCATGGAGAAGCAACTAGAAGATCCAATTCTAAGAAGCAACTTGAAGTTCCAACCTCACGGAGCATCCATGAAGTTGTTCATTGTAATGTTGATCCTTATAGGCTTACAGGTTGATTCATAGGTGTTGCATGAGATGCATAAGACCATAGGTGGACCGTAATCCTTTGTTTCTCTAAAGGATTACAATATTATGGCCATAACCAATGTATTTGTGTTTATGATTGCATGTCTATCATTTGTAGTTGTGGATATAGTAGTATATGATATGTACTATAAGTATGTGGTGTTTGGAAATGTATATGTATTTATAAAATCCCTCAATTAATAATATTAAGTTTTAGTTGACTTCCATAAAGCAACACACATGAAAAGCTTGATCGACTATGTGTGGGCATGCCTCCGCGTGGTACACTATCTATCTCATGGAAGTGTGATGGTGGGTGTGTGGGTCTGCCTCCGCAGGGTGCGCACTCACTGTGTTGGCTTATGGGTTGGACTTAACTAGGGAACCATGATAGGATCAAGTACCTAGAGGCACACAGATGAATCATGGAAAGGAGTTGTAAATGATCATCTATCCCAGAGTTGCATATGATGCAATTGGCAAAAGTTTCCTACCTTAGTATTTGGTCTTTGACACTGGCATTGGCTGGGCATTGATCCAATTATTTTGGATCTTGGCTCACTAGAAGGTTGTACATTGTAATCTTTCGAGTTGATAGTGAGGGCTATCAATTTGAATAAAATAGTGGGAGCGTAATTAATTAAAGGTCTAATTAATCTCGTTTATCAAATCTTTACAAGTCAAAATGTTTTGGACGAAATGCAAATTTTTCTTTTGTAGCAATCAAATGACAAACAACACTCACACTTTCTCATTGTGATCAGTCCTTGAGAAGGAAAAACTTACTGGAACCAACTTTCAAAACTAGTTTAGGACATTGAGAATTGTTCTCACACATGAGCGTAAGCTCTATGTCCTTAAAACACCAGAGGCAGCGGAACCCGCCACAAATGCACCCAAGGCTGAAAAGGATGCTTACAAGAAGCACCTTGATGATGTCATGGATGTTAAGTGCCTGATGTTGTGCTCAATGAACTATGAGTTGCAAGAGAAGCATGAGAACATGAATGTCATGGATATGGTAACACATCTCAAGAACATGTATCAACATCAAGCAAGACATGAGAGATATGATGTATCCAAGGCTTTGTTCAGAAGCAAGATGAAAGAGGGAGACTCAGTTTGCACCCATATACTCACTTTGATTGGGTACATGGAAAGTCTATCCAAGTTGGGATCCCCCCTAGGTCAAGAGTTGGCGACTGATGTGATTCTACAATCATTGCCTAAATCATCTAATCATTTTGTCATGAACTACAACATTAATAATCTTGACAAGCCGTTGTCAGAATTGTTGGGCATGTTGAGGACAGCTGAAGCACAGATGAAGAAAGACAAGCCCAAGTATGTGATGATGATCAGCAAGGCAAAGGAAAAGTCAAAAGGAAAAGGCAAGGCTAAGAAGGGTTGTAAAGCCAGGTAGAAGCCAAAGTCATCTGTGCTCAAAGCTAAAGGTGGGATCTCTAAAGAAGGCAGTTGTCACCAGGCTGGACATTGGAAAAGAAACTATCATCTCTACCTAGAGGAACTGAGGAAGAAGAAGTAGGGGATAGAGATCTCCACTTTAGGTATATATGTTATTGAGATAAACTTAAATACTTCTTCATCATGGGTACTGGATACCGAATGTGGATCTCACATATGTTCTAATATGTAGGATCTGATAAGAAGTAAGCCTTTATGAAAGGGCCAATTCAAGTTGCGGGTCGCTAATGGAGCAAGAGTTGATGCCACCGCAGTTGGAGTTATTAGTTTATCTTTGCCTCTGGGCCTTGTAATAGAATTAGAGAATTGCTATTATGTACCTACCATTAATAGAAATATTATTTCTGTATCTTGTATGGACAAGAGTGGATTTGAATTTCACATTAAGAATGGAATATTACTATTTCTAAAGATGAGATCTTTTATGGAAATGCCCCTATGTCTTAATGTATCTACTTGTTAGAACTTGAGACTAGCATATACAACGTAAATACTAAAAGGTTAAAACTTGACAACTCAAATAAAACATACTTATGGCATTTTCGTCTTAGGCACATAAATGAGAAGTGCATATCTAGACTCCATAAGGATGGTTATCTAGACTCTTTTGATTTTGAATCATTAGAGACATGTGAGGAATGTTTATTAGGGAAGATGACCAAGACTCCTTTCACTGGACACAGTGAGAGATACAGTGATCTACTGGGGCTCATACATACTGATGTATGTGGACCTTTTAGATCAAATGCTAGAGGAGGCTATCAATACTTCATTACCTTCACTCATGACCTCAGTAGGTATGGCTATGTATATCTTATGAAACACAAGTCAGAAACTCTTGAAATGTTCAAGACTTTCATGAATGAAGTAGAGAAGCAACTTGGTAAGAGTATTAAAGCACTCCGTTCAGATCAAGGTGGTGAATACTTAAACTAAGAGTTTGAGGACCTTCTGAGAGACTGTGGTATTGTATCACAATGGACATCACCTGGTACACCACAACATAATGGTGTGTCAGAAAGAAGGAATCGTACATTATTAGACATGGTACGATCAATGATGAGTTCAGCCAAACTTCCAATATCGTTCTGGGCATATGCTCTTAAAATTGCAGTGTTTACACTTAACCGTGTACCTTCCAAATCAGTTCAAAAGACACCATATGAGATATGGAATGGGAATCGTCCCAATTTGTCTATGTTAAAGATTTGGGGATGTGAAGCTTATGTTAGGAAACAATTTTCTGAAAACCTTAGACCCAAATCGTAAAAATTCTATTTTATTAGATACCCCAAGGAAACTCGGGGATACTACTTCTACACACCAACTGACAACAAAGTGTTTGTTGCTAGGATTGTTGTATTTCTTGAAAAGGAATTTATTTCCAAAGGAATTAGTGGGAAGAATGTAGAGCTCAAAGAAGTTCGAGACCAACAAGAAAGTAGAGAACCTGAGGAGGTACATAAGGAACATGAAGACTCACAAATTGTTGTGGAATTTCAAGTTCCAAATGTAACACAGGAACCTCGTAGGTCTAGTAGGACATGACTTGAGCCTGAGAGATTTGGATTTCTCATGACTCAAGACAGTGATGAATTGGGCATAGAAGATGAGCCAACTTACTATCTAGAAGCTATTAAGGGACAAGAATTTGAGAAATGGCTCGAAGCCATGATATCTGAGATGGAATCCATGTACACCAACAAGGTATGGACCTTGGTGGATCCACCCAAAGGGGTAAAACCCATAGGGTGTAAGTGGGTCTTCAAGAAGAAGATTGACATGGATGGAAATGTTCAAACCTATACAGGTAGATTGGTTGCAAAAGGATTCCATCAAATTCAAGGTGTTGATTATGACGAGACCTTCTCACCAGTTGCCATGGTTAAATCCATCAGGATCATGCTTACCATTGCAGCTTATCATGATTATGAGATTTTGCAGATGGATATTAAAATAACATTCCTTAATGGGAATTTACTTGAGGATGTTTACATGGCACAACTTGAGGGTTTTATCAATCTAAAGGAAGCCAATAAAGTCTATAATCTACAAAGGTCAATCTATGGATTGAAGCAAGCATCTTAGAGCTAGAATCTACATTTAGACGAAGTAGTCAAAAAGTTTAGCTTTAGTCAAAATGAAGATGAACCTTGTGTTTACAAGAGGGTTAGTGGGAGAATAGTCATATTTCTCATATTATATGTGGATGACATACTATTGATGGGAAATGACATCTCTACTCTTCAGACAGTAAAAGGTTGGCTTGGGAAGACCTTCTCTATGAAGGATTTAGGCAAAGCATCCTATATACTAGGGATCAAGATCTATAGAGATAGATCTAGAACGCTTCTAGGCCTAAGCTAGAGAACATACATTGACAAGGTGCTAAAGAGGTTTAGCATGGAGGGTTCTAAGAGAGGTAACTTTCCCATGTCACTGGGGTTATGATCTCTAAATTCCAATGTTCTAGTTCATGTGATGAACGGGCATGCATGAGTAAGATTCCATATGCATCAGCAATTGGATCTATCATGTACGTGATGTTATGTACTCATCATGTTGTGTCGTATGCTTTGAGCATGAAGAGCCAGTATCAGTCAGATCCAGGTGAATGTTACTAGACAACCGTAAATAACATCCTAAAGTACTTGAGAATGACTAAGGATCAATTCTTAGTATACGACGGTGAGGAAGAGCTCGTGGTAAAGGGTTACACCGATGCTAGATTCGAGACTGACAAAGATGACTACAGATCGCAATCTGGATTTGTGTTTTGCCTGAACAATGAAGTTGTGAGATGGAAGAGTTTCAAATAAGAGATGGTTGCTGATTCTACAACAGAGGCCAAATATATTGCCACATCTAATGCTACAAAGGAAGCTGTGTGGATCAAGAAGTTCATTTTTTAAACTTGGAGTGGTTCCAAGCGCTGGTGATGCAATTGAGTTGTTTTGCGACAACAACGGAGCAATTGCACCGGCTAAAGAACCAAGATCGCACCAACATTCCAAACATATTCTATGGAGGTTCCATCTCATACGATAGATCGTACAACAAGGATATGTGAAGATTTGCAGAGTACCTACAGAAAGCAATGTGGCTGACTTGCTCACAAAAGCACTTTCACAGCAGAAACATGACATACATGTTCGATCACTTGGATTGAGATTCATGAGTGATTGGGTATAAGTGCAAGTGGGAATCCGTTGGTATGTATGCCAATAGAGACTACCATTTAATGACTATAATGGGATACTATGTAAATGATTTGTAATACTACATTGATCATATCAATAAAGGCAAGTTTCCAATCTATATAGGGGGGAGGGGAGTGTCTCGTCATCGCTGTCCTCCCTTAGCTTCTCCTTGCATCCTGGACGAGGTTCTCAAGTGAAGTTAGTCTGATTCCTGGAGATAGATGAAGACCTAAAGTAGATCTATGGTCATGTGCGAGAGGTAGGGAGGACGACCTGGGTCTCGGCCCTCATGTCATCTATTTCGGCTGGGGTATGTGGGTATAGGAGTGGATTTCGATGGGGTATGGTTGGATGAAAGCGTCTCACGCAGACCAGATCTGGAGGGCATAGGTGGAACTGATTCAATCAGCCTCCATCCAGTTCATAGGAGATTGGGCGGAGTGGAGCCACCCCTTCCCAGATCCAGAGTCTTGCGAGGGTTTCTTTCATTTCCCCATCCTTTTTTCCCATCCTCGGCCCTTCCCAGTCGAAAGGATGTGCTCCTCCGACCAGGGCGACGCGTGCGCGCGTCCTTGCCCCTACCAACCACCAAGACGAGCTGATGGGTGGGCTTCTCCTGGCAGCGATGTCCCCTTTCAACATCAGGGTCATCATGCACGTGGTGGAGTCCTGAGAGCAGGTTGATTCAAGTGGCGTGGAAGGGCTAGAATCAAGACTCGCTGGTGAGTTTTGCTGCTCATGCGACCTGGAACCGGTTCTCTTGAAGGAGTTCAAGACAAACGGCAGCCCGAGATAGACCACAAGTTTCTCTTCGACCTATTGCAGCGATCTGACAAAGTCCCTGTCCGGTGGTGGCACATCCTTCGCGGCACCCAAATCTGGGGTCCCTGTCTTATAGAGGATCCCCTTCGTCACCACTGTTAAGGACGGACAAGGAGGCTAACCTGGTGTAAATGTGTTGACTCGCAGCTATTGGTGCTTCCTCTGTTGGTTGATCGGTGGGTGAGGAGCTGCGGTGCTCCCTGGCTGGTCCCTGCGGCTGTGAGATGGAGCACCCCCAAGGTGTTCGGTGATATTCCTATGTGCAAATAGAGGCATCGGGTCAAAGGATGGAGGCTACCCTCCCATCCTCTCGCTCTGGCGTTCCTTTACAGGACAACAATAGAGAAAGTCACCATGGGAGAAGAAGAAAGGAGGCTAGCTTCCCCTTCACCTTCTGTGCGATTGTTTGTCTGCTACCTATCTACCTCATCAAGATGCCTAGATTCTTATCAGTGTGTTCAACCGTAGAATATCTGCCTCTGTTCTTCTTTCCACTAATTTCAGGGTATGGTTTTATTGCTATGTGTGAAGGAGGAATGGTTGGCAGGTGTTTTGCTTTTGTTTCATCCTGGTCAGTTATCTTTGGCTTTCTTCACGAATAGACGGCTTGGCAGAGTAAAAGTTGGTTGCAGCTAGTTTTTCACCCTTCGGATGATTGTGGTGGTGTTGCTGTGCAAACAACAACAATTTGTGTTGGATGTGCTCGCACGTCCAACTGATGACTTGGACCTAGTCTGAGTCCTGATTATCTTAGAAGCCTTGTTTTTGTGTGTAGGTGCTGAGATCCTAGATTTTTGGGTCTGTTGGGGTGTGGTCCGTCTACAGTGTCCTTGTTCTCATACTTTGTGGGTGGTTTTATGCTATTGAGTTCTTAGCTTTGCTAAAGGCTTCATGTCATTAGGTCGAGCTGTTTAGGATCTAAGCCTTATGTACAATTTCAGGGTTTTTTTGTTCTCTTGCCCTTGATTACTAGCTTGTTGGTATCAAGGTTTTGTTCTTGCTGTAATGGGGTACTTGGTGCCCAAATTTTTGGTAATATAGTAACACGCTTTTTGGACCGACAAAAAAAAAGTTTCCAATCTATATGTTTGTGTTATATATTGTGAGATGACCATAAATGTGGCATCCAACTTTTAACACAAGATTAATTAAGCGGAAGCAAATCATTTGGAGCGGATGACTGAAAATCACTAAAAATTAAAACTTTTTGCAAAGAGATCCAAACATAGGAAACTCTTCCATTAAGAACCAAAGTATAATATTTACATTCTGATCAACTAGTACACAACATGTACTATCTTTTCTTGAGGATTACAACATCAGCTTCCCTATTCCACATTATATATAGACGGCATGAAAACCTCAAGGCATCAAGCCAAAATATCAGATCGATTCATTAAAACACTAACTATAAACTCTGAGGACCTGAGAGCACAGAGACGACACATAGGACTTTCTAACTATACAACACTTGGCAGCCAGTGCCTCCACCTGAGTTATCACTATTGTCCCTGATACTGCTGTTGTTATTCTTTCTCTGCTAAAGGTTTCCAGCTTCTTCTTCTGCATTTACCTAAAAACATTGGATCCCACGGGGTGAGACAATTGTAAATTGCCCCAGTAGGAGATATAACTCTCTGCCAAAACATTGTTATAGCAGTTTACTATAATTAAAGCTAAATAGGAGTTCTTATAAATTAACAAGAGCATTAATCATTGAATAAACAGAGTAATGTAATATCTTTTCCTAAGGAGAGCATTGTATCTACTCATGGTAGATTCATAATTCACATATCTACTTGCATTGAATGTAAAGATATATGAATAACATTTATCGACTAGGGATGCACAAAAGAAATATAACATCAGCCAATGAATTCCCATATTCAATCCTTAAGAAAACATGCTATACGACTGATTACATTTTACAATCACATTTATGCCCTGAGGAGATGAGGTATCCTGCTCATACTCCAACCAACCATTGTGAAGTCGAAATCGGAACCATACAAGGTCAAAGGTAGAGTCGGCTACCAAGACCTCCCATATCTTGGTCAGCGCAAGATCACATGTAGGACATCTTGTGTCTCTACTATATATATATATATATATATATATATATATATATCTTTCCAGGGTATACTGGAAATTTCTCTATTAGAGTTACAGTGGCGTGCTGCACTCTTTTCACGATCGTGAAATTTCATGTTTATCTCTATCGATCCGGCATTAACATTATTGGGAGATGTGTATTGCATCTGTCCCAATCTTCAGGAGATTCATGATACATCCATCCTGGTGCAAGTAATGAAGGATTGAGAGGTTTGTTATTTACCTTTCCTCAATTCCCTCATTAGGGCGCCAGGATATATTCACCCATTACCCCCACATATTCAAAATATGTGTTCTGAGTTTTTTCGCGGAGCTCCCGTTTCACCATCACCTATTGCTGACGATGATGGATCTATGGCCAGGGATCTACATGATATGATTTCACTTAATTAGTTAAGTACATTAGCATATTATTTTAGCATCAATCAAGTTCTCAAACATAACTTATTCAGACAAATGCTATAAGGAAACATGTACTATTTTCACCAATCATTTTCTCAGTCCTTATAGGACATTGGGATCTCAGTTTCTCATTTCATTTCTTTTAGAAGTTCACATCCCTCAACTACATCATTATCATACTTATCAACTTTGGGTATTTATACCCTCAATTCATCACTATCACTGTTACCACTTGTTAGGTAACCATTACCTCTAGGTCCTCAGACCTAGGTATGCATAATACTTGTTACACAAGTATCTCACATGGCTCTCAAAGCCTATTAAATGTTTTGCCACCCTTCACTAGGCAACAACTTACTCATGGAACTCATAAGGTTCATGCACATTTTGTTATTTTTACTAAGCAACAACAACATTAGGCACATAAGGCCATACCACATGTTTATTATATGAAGGTCATAGCTCATATCTGGCTATGTTCATCATATCATGATGTCTACATGATTAATAGACATGATAATAGTCATGTAAGTCATTTATCACAACATATGAAACATTAGTAACACCACCATCCCTTATAAGGATTAGGGTTATCTATCACTTAGGGCTTTTCATTCCCTTTACCCAAAATTAGGGTTAGGGTTTCCCATCATGCTTTAATTAGGGTTCCATGCTCACATTATTAGTTCAACCCTAATGTATTGCTCCACCCCTCTGGAAGTATTTAAAGATATCATAAGTATTTGCTTATGATCAATATTCTCATCATATATCATTAATGATTATCAATTCAAGGTATGAGTTCATTTCTCATCCTTGTTATGGTATGATTGCATCACACTCATTGATTTGTCTTAGTCCCATTCTTAAAATTTATTAATAAACATTTATCAAAGTACATTGAGTTCATTACATCTTTATTGTAACAATTATATATATTACACACTCCATGTGTTTCTTATCCACGGATATTGGATTAGAGGTTCATCAAGGAATGTCGATCCTGAATTGCTAAATGTGATATCCATCATGTCATAATGTATCACTTTCTTCTCATTTAGATCTTACTTAAATAGATCTACTAACATTGTATCAAGGTATTTCCCTCTTAATACTTTATCCTCTAACTTGTTACTTTCTTCATATGGTGTATATATATTACTCATTGGAATTGTCCAACTATCTTTAATGATATGGACTTATCCAATGGTTAGACATTGTTGATATAGAATAAATCATTATCAACCACTTTCGGTATCTCAACCCATAGGACGTTATTCACTCCATTGTATAATATTGCGTACATCACTCCTAAGAGTTTCATATCATTGTCTTTGTAAGATGTATAGGATTGTTACACATACATGAAATTATATATATAATTATCTAGGCATCATCTTGTCCTTTAGACCCTTATTCATTAGGGTATCAACACTATCATTCATGTAGTTCATCAACTGTACCCTTCATGGTTATAACATCCTCATCTTACTTGATTATAAATACCACTTCCTACTTTAGTATATTGGCCATTATACCATGACTATGGTTGCACATATCACTATATGGAAACATCCTGGATTTAAGTCTCACTTCACATCATTCTTTAGGGTTTCCATAATATTACTCTTAATTAGGGTTTCACATAACATTACCCTAGATTAAGGTTTCTCAGAATATTAATCTTAATTAAGGATTCTCATAGCATTACCCTCAATTAGGATTTATCATGGATTCACCCTCAATTAGGGTTTATATTCAATGATCCACGATTAGGGTTTACTATTCACATCACTTCACCCTAGATTAGGGTTTATTACCAACATTCCATATTTAAGGTTTACTATTCACGTTACATCACCCTAGAATAGGGTTTATTACCAACAACCCATAATTAGGGTTTACTATTCTCCCCAAGTAGGAGTGATTGTCAAAGTACTTTGAATTAAGGTTTGTCATGTCATCACTATGAATTAGGATCATACCATCATCATGTATTGGGATTACTTCCATTAATTCCCTCAGTTAGGGTTATGATTCATTATCCTTCATAATTAGGGTTTAATGATCTCACTATCATGGATCATACCCTAATTAGACATTCATCTATAATATAGGTCCATTACATGATTAACATTCATGTAGGAAGTCTTTTCTCTCTCATCATCTATAAGATGATGTTTACTTCATCCTTGATTAGGCTAAGCCAACTCAATCTTGAAGAAGATTTGACATCATGGGTTATGTCATCATCACCATGATCATTAACGCTTGATTATTTAAAGGGTACTAATCACCCTATCTTATTAGGATACAAACACTATAATCATCTTTGATTACATCATGTATTAGTCAATTGATCAACTTGCCCTTTGACCTCTTTAAGTACTCATGCGGTTTTGGTTAATTATCCACCAAACGGTCTTGGCTACATGGACCCCAAATGGTCTTGTACAAAAATCCTCCAAATGGTCTAAGACTGTTTAGACCTCCAAACGGTCTTGCACAAACCACTGAGACCATTTGCCATAGTTGGGGTTGAAACTGTTTAGTAAAGTAGGTGGTGAAGGACCATTTGCCCAAAATTGACTTTTGAAACCACATGAACTCAACCAGTTTTGAAACCGCATGCACCTAAATAGTTTGGGATCATTTGGTCCCAAACGGTATTGAGACCGTTTGGACTCAAACAGTCTTGAGACCGTTTGGTCCAAACCTCCTCAAAACCGCAAGGACCAAAAAGGGTCTCAACCATTCCAATTAAATTAGGGTTTCTAAGATCGATTCCTTCATTGATTGTAATCATGTTATCATCCATCAAATGGACCTATCACCATACCTCAATTGAGTTAATTATGTCAACCTTCAACTGATTTGACCCTCAATTAATCATCAATTAGGGTTTGAATCAATTGGTTTAGGGATTGGAATCGTTGATCCTTCAATATTAAACAATGTGAGATTGGTTACTTTGAAACCATTGAACCTTCATCCAAATTGGGCATGACCTGACCCCAAACGGTCTTGAGGTCATTTGGATGACCTCCAAACGGTATTGAGACTGTTTGCCCATGTCAACATCAAAATCCAAGTCAACCCATTAGGGTTTGGACCATTAGATTGATCACCAAATAAGCCATTGATTGCACTTCAACTTAGTACCTTTAGATATTCAAACACCTAACCATAGTCAACCCTAGACCTCCAAACGGTCTTGGGTGACCCCCAAATGGTCTTGGGATCATTTGGATGACCTCCAAACGGTCTTGAGACCATTTTCCCATAACATTATCATTAACCATGTCATTCAATTAGGGTTTGGATCCTAGGATTGGTCACCAAATCAGCAATTGATTATACTTCAACTTAAAATCTTTGGACCTTCAATTGCTCAACCATACCTAACCCTAGACCTCCAAATGGTCTTGGGTGATCACCAAATGGTCTTGAGACCGTTTGGGTGATTCCCAAACGGTTTTGAAACCGTTTGGGTCAATCAACCCAAGTTCCAAACTCAATTACTTATGAAATCAACACTCAACCCGATTAGGGTTTAGGTGATTGATGGACCTTCAACTCATGAACCAATTGGAGTTAATAAATAATAATTGATGGGACATTAACCTAGTTCATTATGAAAAAATCCCCAAACGGTCAACCATGGTCAACATCACCAAACTGACTTATTTCCTTCTATGTGGTTTAGTGAAACCGTTTCATTCCAAACGGTTTGAAATCGTTTACTCCAAATGTCCAAACCGTTTCATTCCAAACTGTTACGACCCCATCTGAGCTTAATTGGTAAACTAGGGTTTACCTAGACAATCGCAAAGATTAGTTGAAATAATCATTCTTGAAATCTAATTAATGACGATAACACAATTAGGATGTTTTAACTATGATAAGAAGTCTAATTGTTCTTTTGTCTTGAGAATTAGGGTTGAGAAGCATAAACCCTAATCGGCCCAAATAGGGTTTTGATGATACATGAATACAGAATTTAATAAGTAGAATGTCTCACTAAATGATTTTTAGTATTTTATGTGTAACTCTGATTTACTTCAAATTTGGATATGATTTAGATATATAAAATATGAACAACATTGGAAAATATCAGAATTTTTGAAGAATGCTCTGACCTGTTTGTCGGCCGAGTTTCAAACTCGACCGATCACATTTCCAGAATTTTACAGCAGTGTGGTAATTGAATTTTATCTTTTTATTGGTATATCCAATTGATCTAAAATTTTAACAGTATTTGATAAATACAATTTTAGACACTCTTTTAAATTGGCATAATTTTTGGATGACTTTTGAATCCCTACAGTAAGGGTGTCGGTCGAGTTTGTGCAGGACAAACTCGGCCGAATATATTCTACAGACTGCAATATAGCAGTGCACTGTTCGATTTTTAATTAATTATTGGTAACTCCAAATGATCTCAAATTTTAACTGAAGCCTTATAGAACAATTATTAACAACGTGCGAAATTCCCATAATTGTTGGAGAATGTTTGATCTCTGAAATAAACGAATTTCAGTAACTTTTGTATAACTGAATATTCAGCCTATATAATTAAAGTTAAGTGTTGGGTCAATATGCAATTGACCCAAGCAGCTCAATTGACTTATATGAACGACCACACACACTAGCAGCTCTCATTTCTCGTCATTCACTCCAGAGAAACGAGCTCCTAGAGAGAGAGGGAGAATTAGGGCTTGAGTGGAGAAAGTGGGGGAATTGCTGAATTAGGGTTTTGCGATTCCAGGAAGGGTGAAATCAAGTAAGTTCGGATTCCTTGCATAGACTTTTATGGTGAATCTTCTCTCTCATGTCAAGATTCCGTCCTTGCTCTGATTTGATCCAAGATGATGTCGAAATCCCCTCTTTTCTCACCCTTTCTTCATAATCCCTCTTTTTCAAGGTTCCCGAGTTGAATGGAAGAAGAATTGGGAGATTTGCTAGGGATTTGAGGGGAATTCGAGATTTCCCTGAGTTGAGCTGCAGTTTTAAGGTGTTTTCACACCTTAGGGTGAGTGGGTTCTTCCTTCAAACATTCTAATGGACGAATTTGATTATAACAACCAAATCCCTAAATGTTTAGCATGCGATTTCTAAATCCTGAAATATCTATTTGATTTAAGTTATTGAAAATTGATATGATATGAATTCTTTCTCTGTTTGAATGACTCCTAAATGGTAGATTCATATCAGATACATATACAACACTTCCTTGTGAGGATGCTTTTAGACTTATATCAATTGATGTAATTAGGGTTTGACCTAATTGGGATATCGCTAGGGTTTCAACCTGTTTGAAAAAGGACTAGTAATCCTATATGTGGTTAGGATGTACCACATGGGTCATTTTAATTGAATCCTGTTCTTGATACATGATAGTTCAGTGAATGGTATGAAACCCTAAATTTAGTTAAATTTCCATGGTTTCATGTCTGTATTGATTGCATACGAGTTGTTGGATACAATCTTTATTTAGTGAATGGTTATATCTTATGAAATCCTTATAAGAGCCATGTGTCAAGTGA
Source organism: Alisma plantago-aquatica (assembly GCA_963693085.1). NCBI lineage: Eukaryota > Viridiplantae > Streptophyta > Magnoliopsida > Alismatales > Alismataceae > Alisma > Alisma plantago-aquatica. The sequence continues at coordinate 571,100,819 of OY856414.1, read as the reverse complement.
ATGAGGTAAATGAAAAGGTGATTGTGGCAAATGCAACCCTAAGAGTAGGGTGTTGGCATGAGATGAATGAATAAAGCAAATGAAACCCTAAAGATAGGGTGTTCAATGAATCATGCTATGGTAATATGAAAGGTCTCGATATGAGATGTGGTGATGCTTAATTGTTAAATTGTATGTTTCTAGTGCATTTAACTTTATATGCTTGTTCTCTCTGAAATGATATCTACATACTGCAGGACTTCTTATATTTCAATATATATCTCGTAAATTGCAGGTGATGAGATATGACATGCCTAGAAAGGGATGTTACTGAGATATGATATATGTTGAATACATGAGTTTTGACGTTGCTATGTGATATTTCTGTTAAATTGTTTATTGTTAATCAAGTATAGACTTAGATGCCCTAACACCGTAGAACCCCTAACATGTGTCTGCGATTTAGGGGTGAAACTCGTGTTGCAACATCATCCGTGCGTGTGTCGCGGACAAACGAGGAAAGAGAAAGAGGGCAGTGTCTAACAACAATTGTGCTTGTGTCACAATGGCACTGCGGTTTCACCAGTAAACTTGGTTATCTAACACCATTCGTGCGGAGTCGCGAAGGTAACCCTGTGACCCTCCGCCTGTGTGCTCAGGTTAGTAGGAGGAGTCGAGAGAGAGCACTCGGAGTAGTGCATTGAGGCCGTAGAGCCTGTGGTCCTGTGGCAGAACAGGGCTGGCGTCAGATTCAGCATCCCCCGGGTGTGTCGCTGAATCTTGTACGGTGGGGCCGTAGCATGAATTTGCTGCGGATCTTTATATGCAGAGTACACTGCATATATTTAGGGCATAATAATAAATGAATAAATAATCACATAGGATCACAGTAAATTTATATAACTGTTTAACTACTTGAAATACCTGATGATGCTTAGAAATGTGCTATTTCAATTATATTGTTTTAGAGTTGCTCAGTGTAGTATTTATTGTTGTTAAATTTCATATCGTTTAATCAAATTACATCTTTGATCACATTAGTGCATTAGTCTGTTTCCTTGAAGTACTCATTCACTGAGTGAGTAGGCTCACCCCTCTACTCAAACATTTTAGGGTTAATCGCGTGGACTTGAAGATGGTCAGAGCATCAGTGTAGATCTGCCACAGGAGTCAAGTATGAGATTAGTTGAGTCAGTCGGTCCTTGTCACTCTAGGTCCTCAGTAAGAGATAAGAGAGAGAGTTGTAATTACGATGTGTAATATTGTTCCTCTTGATATGTATGCTAATTAACAAGGTTTATGTGCACAAGTTGTGAAAGACATCACGAATGTTTATATATGTATCTTTTCTGTTAAAGTCTGATTAGTAAAAGAAATGTTCGAATTCCCTTGTTAAGATGTTTTATGTGGTTCAATGCGAAGAAACAAGAGTTTTTAAGGATAGAAAAAACTTAAAGGTGTTCTTTGAGTTAATTATAAATCCTATCTTACGCCCTAATCTCATGATTTGAGGAAATTGTGAGATCGGGGTTTAACACAAACGGTTTGAAACTGTTTACTCCTAAACGATTTGTGAAACTGTTTGGACATTTGATTGAAACTGTTTGGTCTAGACATTTGGGGAGGTGTGTGTTTATGATGATGGCATCATCATCAAGCTCTAGACCCACGAAACATGCTATGATTTCCATGGAGATATCATCAATCAACCAAATCAATGATTGTAAATAGAGAAATGATCATTATTTGATGGGGAATTGAATGTAATAACAAAATTAGGGTTTCAAGTTATAGAACCCACCTCCAAGTGAGATCCAAAGCTCCAAGATCACACCAACAATGGTGTATAAAGTGCTTTTGCAACTCCCCTTAGGCTCTTCCTCAAGCTTTTGGTTGAAAAGATTGGCTAGGGTTGAAGAGGAGATCGAAATAAGAAGAAATCAATGATTTATTTTCGATTTCCACCATGGAATCAAGGTGAAATGGGTAAAGAATCTTACCAACAGGTTGGGGGTCGTCCTCCTGGTCCTCCCTAGCTCCCTTGGTCGGTTTCCAAGTAAAGGGAAGAAGTGGGGTCGAAAAAGACTTTGTTTGGGCTAGGAAAAGGTCTTTTTATAAGAAATTCAATGAGAGAGAAAATACTTTATAAAAGTCTTTTAATTACAAATTTATTGCCACCTTATCCCCATTGGTTTCTTGTATAAAAAGTAATCTCTATCCCCACCGAGCTCCCTTCCATTATCCAAGAATAAAGGGAAAAGAAATTAAGCACCTTAACCGTTATAATATTAATATCCATTTTTGAGTGGAATTTCTTTTTCTTATAATAATGGTGAGTGGAATTTCACCTCCTTAGGATATGCTCGTGCCTTTGCAAGGCTTAAGCTCGTCCACACACATCTGAATCCAACCATATTAATTTTGGTTGAAGGTCCTTCAAATTATTTTATTTATTTTTGCATTAAATTGAATTAGGGTTTCAATTAGGCTTAAATCTTGATTATTTTAATATCAAGATTCTCTCTCCTCCAAATTAATTCAAATGAGGCGCCCCTCTCATTTTATTTGCTATAAATGATGTCAACAAACATTAGAGACCTTATTGAAGTGGTAATTTGCATATTGAACCCTAAGTTTTGGGTAAATTGCACTTCACACCAAAACTAGGTTTTATTGCACAAACTTTGCTCTACAAGCTTTATCTTGGTGCCCAAGCTTGTAGAAACCATAACACTACATCATATTCATTCTTATGATGTCTAAAAATCAGAGGAACATATTTTTTATGTAAAATTTGCAAGTTAACCCCTTAATTTAGGTAATTTGCACATTAGTCCAAAATAAACGAACATTGCATCAACATTATTCAATCAGGACCAAAATTGAAACATAAGCTCCTCTTGAGCCTTAATTACTTTTCACCAAATAAGATTAAGCATATAACCATCTTTCTTAATCAAAACTCCTAGGGTTAAAGCATAACCCAGGTCAAGGATGTTACAAATTATAAACCCCTAACAAGGATTTCGTCTCCAAAATCCCAGATATAGGGAAACAGATATTATTCATGCATCATATCATCATGTCGTCACATAACATCTCATTTTTATGGAGACACCATAGAGTTTTGATCAATACAAAGTTATCCCACACAAGGTTTTCACAGAATCTTTTATACAGGACACTTACTCCATAGTTCTTTATTATTGATTGTGGAGTAAATTATGTGTCAATTAACACTTTCCTTATTACTTGTACTAACTATTTCATTAGTTGTATATTTTATTATCATAAGGAGATGGTACTTATCAATTAATAACTTATCTCAAAGACATCATTAATTGTTATGTTTGTGCAAAGCATAAACCCTTAACATGTGAGGTTCATAATATTTTGCATGATAAATCCGATTTCATAGTTGACCATTCCAGATAGTCAACATAGATCATCTAATATTTCTTCAGATACCAGGATTTCTTACATTGATACCTATTACATGTGTTGAAAACACATCACATCTTTATCTTCCTTTCCTCTTGGGACATTACTTGTCACAAATATCTTCATCTTGGAGCCAAAGTCCAAGATAAACTAATACCTTTCTAAGTATTCATCACATAAACATCTTTATATTATACGCATCAAGTGTCCTAAGACCCACTTGATTGCCATGTCCCTGAAAGGAAAGAGAATCAAGGAATCATATTCTTCTTATTATTTCATGTATTTTCATCTATTCATGAATCATTACTCTTTTATCTCATCCTAGGTTCCTTGCCCTCGGCATAGAAATCCATAAGGATGATTACATAACATTATTCCCTTCCTTATTGTTATCTAGTATGTTTATGATCATCTCATGATCTCATCATATTTTTCCCATTTCTTCATTATGGAAAAGATATTTATTATACTTACATCTTTATTGGACAGGGATCATCTCCCTTGGTCCCATTCTTGTCTTATGAGGAATATACTTTTATTTCCTCATACAAACATGCTCATATGAGATTATCTCAGATTTCTCTTTCTTATGCTTAGGACAGGACACATTTATTTATTCCATATTTCTTATTTCATGATACTCATTAGATTGTATCAAAATGACTACTTGATCAGAGTAATAAAAAAGATTACACTCTAAGTGTTTCCATACTTGCTTTATCATCAATAGTTGTATACCTGGCCAGGGTATATAAATACTGAGATAAGGTAGTATGCACTTATATACTGTCATATTCCTTCCTTTTCATATTATCACGAGTATAAGACTTGACATTACTGGATTTTATCCAGACATCTCTTCAATACCTCATCTTCTTCTCATAGAGGTAAGAGCAACATGAAGCATGTATAATGTTTATTATGCAAAATATAAGTCCTCTTAGGACTAATCAAAGAAAACTCAGTTAATTACCTTCTCATTTTAACTCAGGAAACCATAAAAGACATATTAAAATGACATTTATTTTGTCTAACCTGTCATGATTCGTGGATTATTCATTGTCTCAGGCTGACTCTGCCTCAAAGGTTGATTCACCATAACATTTCTAGCAGAACAATTTCTTTCCAGATGTCCTTCATGTACATTGGTAGCAAATCTTGGGTGCTAGATGTGGTTTAGAGGCTTCTTTCCCCTTTCTAGATAACCATTGCCTTGGTGCACTAGGCCATGGTTGTACTGGAGGTACCAAAAACTTCTTCTTTTTGGAACTACCAGGCCTCTATTCCTAGATTTGGATAGGCCTTTTCTCAATTCTTCTTTTATACTCCTTTTCTGGACAATTAGGTCTGATATGTCCAGGCTTCCTACACATATGGCAGATCCTAGTTTCAGATTGTATCATATTCCTTTCATCATTATTCATTTCTTCAACAGGTTGAGGCTGAGCAAGAAACCTGTTGGAGTTCAACACTTCATCATTGGGGGTTGGTAAGCAATGCACGATCTACTATATGTATCATAGATGTCCTGAATTGCTCAAACATAGCAAGGAAAGTTGGGCTCTCTATCATGGCTAGGTCAAACTGGGGATGTGAAGGTGTATGTTCTTCTCTACTCTGATCCCCTACATCCCTTCTTGATGCAACATTATTGCTTTTTGTAGCAAACTCCTTATGTGACCCATTCATCTTCAAGTTCTTCTTCTCCTATGTAAGTAGAAGACACTATCAGATACACTGGAAGACACTAGAACAGACTCTACTACCCTAGTCCTATGTCTCTATAGACTCAGCGAACCTAGATCTCTGATACCACTAAATTTTGGCATCCAACTTATAAAACACAAGATTAATTAAGCGGAAGCGAATCATTTGCAGCGGATTACTGAAAATCACTAAAAATTAAAACTTTTTTCAAAGAGATCCAAACATAGGAAACTCTTCCATTAAGAACCAAAGTATAATATTTACATTCTGTTCCACTAGTACACAACCTGTACTATCTTTTCTCGAGGATTACAACATCAGCTGCCCTATTCAACATTATATACAGACGGCATAAAAACCTCGAGGCATCAATCCAAAATCTCAGATCGATTCATTAAAACACTAACTATAAACTTTGAGGACCTGAGAGTACAGAGACGACACATATGACTTTCTAACTATACAACACTTGGTGGCCAGTGCCTCCACCTGAGTTATCACTGCTGTCCCTCATACTGTTGTTGATGTTCTTTCTCTGCTAAAGGTTTCATGCTTCTTCTTCTGCGTTTACCTAAAAACATTGGATCCCACGGGGGTGAGACAATTGTAAATTGCCCCAGCGGGAGATATAATTCTCCGCCAAAACATTGTTATAGCAGTTTACTATAATTAAAGCTAAACAGGAGTTCTTATACATTAACAACATCATTAATCATTGAATAAACAAAGTAATGTAATATCTTTTCCTAAGGAGAGCATTGTATCTACTCATGGTAGATTCATAATTCACATATCTCCTTGCATTGAATGTAAAGAGATATGAGTAACATTTATCGACTAGGGATGCACAAAAGAAATATAACATCAGCTAATGAATTTTCGTATTCAATCCTTAAGCAAACATGTTATACGATTGATTACATTTTACAATCACATTTATGCCCTGAGGAGATGAGGTATACCGCTCATACTCCAACCGACCATTGCAAATTCGAAATCAGTCCCATACAAGGTCAAAGGTAGAGCCGGCTACTAATACCTCCCATATCTCAGTCAGTGTGAGATCACATGCAGGACATCTTGTGTCTCTGCTATATATATAGATTTCCAGGGTATATTGGCAACTTCGCTATTAGAGTTACAGTGGTGTGCTGCACTCTCTTCGCGATCGTGAGATTTCATGTTTATCTCCACCAATTAGGCATTAACATTATTGGGAGATGTGTACTGCATCTGTCCCAATCTTTGGGAGATTCGTGATACATCCATCCCAGTGCAAGTAATGAAGGATTGAGAGGTTTGTTATTTACCTTTCCTCAATTCCCTCATTAGGACGTCAGGATATATTCGCCCATTACCCCCACATATTCAAAATATGTGTTCTGGGTTTTGTCGCGGAGCACCCATTTCACCATCACCTATTGCTGACAATGATGGATCTATGGTCAAGGCTCTACATGATATGATTTCACTTAATTAGTTAAGTACATTAGCATATTCTTTTAACATCAGTCAAGTTCTCAAACATAACTTATTCAGACAAATGCTATAAGGAAACATGTACTATTTTCACCAATCATTTTCTCAGTCCTTATAGGACATTGGGATCTCAGTCCCTCATTTCATTTCTTTTGGAAGTTCACATCCCTCAACTACATCATTATCATACTTGTCAACTTTGGGTATTTATACCCTCAATTCATCACTATCACTGTTACCACTTGTTAGGTAACCATTACCTCCAGGTCGTCACACCGAGGTATGCATAATACCTGTTACACAAGTATCTCACATGGCTCTCAAAGCCTATTAAATTTTTTGCCACCCTTCACTAGGCAACAACTTACTCATGGAACTCATAAGGTTCATGCACATTTTGTTACTTTTACTAAGCAACAACAACATTAGGCACATAAGGCCATACCACATGTTTATTATATGAAGGTCATAGCTCATATTTGTCTATGTTCATCATCTCATGATGTCTACATGATTAATAGACATGATACCAGTCATGTAAGTCATTTGTCACAACATATGGAACATTAGTAACACCACCATCCTTTATCAGGATTAGGGTTATCTATCAATTAGGGGTTTTCATTCCCTTTACCCAAAAATAGGGTTAGGGTTTCCCATCATACTTTAATTAGGGTTCCATGCTCACATTATTAGTTCAACCCTAATGTATTTCTCCACACCTCTGGAAGTATTTAAAGATATCCTAAATATTTGCTTATGATCAATATTCTCATCACATATCATTAATGATTATCAATTCAAGGTATGAGTTCATTTCTCATCCTTGTCATGGTATGATTGCATCACACTCATTGTTTGGCTTAGTCCCATTCTCAAGGTTTATTAATCAACATTTATCAAAGTACATTGAGTTCATTACATCTTTATTGTAACAATTATATATATTACACACTCCATGTCTTTCTTATCCAAGGATATTAAATTAGAGGTTCATCATGGAATGTCTATCCTGAAATGCTGGATGTGATATCCATCATGTCATAATGTATCACTTTATTCTCATTTACATCTTACTTAAATAGATCTACTAACCTTGTATTATGGTATTTCCCTCTTAATACTTTATCCTCTAACTTGTTACTTTCTTCATATGGTGTATATATATTACTCATTGGAATTGTCCAACTATCTTTAATGATATGGACTTATCCAATGGTTAGGCATTGTTGATATAGAATAAATCATTATCAACCACTTTAGGTATCTCAGCCCATAGGATGTTATTCACTCCATTGTATAATATTGTGTACATCACTCCTAAGAGTTTCATGTCCTTATCTTTGTAAGATGTATATGATTGTTAAACATACATGAAATTAGATATATAATGATCTAGGCATCATCTTGTCCTTTAGACCCTTATTCATTAGGGTATCAACACTATCATTCATGTAGTTCATCAACTTTACCATTCATGGTTATAACATCCTCATCTTACTTGATTATAAATACCACTTCCTACTTTAGTATATTGGCCATTATACCATGACTATGGTTGCACATATCACTATATGGCAACATCTTGGATTTAAGTCTCACTTCACATCATTCTTCAGGGTTTCCATAATATTACTCTTAATTAGGGTTTCACATATCATTACCCTAGATTAAGGTTTCTCATAACATTAATCTTAGTTAAGGATTCTCATATCATTACCCTCAATTAGGATTTGTCATGGATTCACCCTCAATTAGGGTTTATATTCAATGACCCACGATTAGGGTTTACTATTCACATCACTTCACCCTAGATTAGGGTTTATTACCAACATTCCATATTTAAGGTTTACTATTCACATTACATCACCCTAGAATAGGGTTTATTACCAACAACCCATAATTAGGGTTTACTATTCACCCCAAGTAGGAGTGATCATCAATTTACTTTGAATTAAGGTTTGTCATGTCATCACTATGAATTAGGATCATACCATCATCATGTATTGGGATTACTTCCATTAATTCCCTCAGTTAGGGTTATGATTCATTATCCTTCATAATTAGGGTTTCATGATCTCACTATCATGGATCATACCCTAATCAGACATTCATCTATAATAGAGGTCCATTACATGATTAACATTCATGTAGGAAGTCCTTTCTCTATCACCCTCTATAAGATGATGTTTACTTCAGCCTTGATTAGGCTAAGTCAACTCAATCTTGAAGAAGATTTGACATCATGGGTTATGTCATCATCACCATGATCATTAATGCTTTATTATTTAAAGGGTAAAAATCACCCTATCTTATTAGGATACAAACACTATAATCATCTTTGATTACATCATGTATTAGTCAATTGATCAACTTGTCCTTTGACCTCTTTAAGTACTCATGCGATTTTGGTTGATTATCCACCAAACGGTCTTGGCTACATGGACCCCAAACGGTCTTGCACAAAAAGCCTCCAAACGGTCTAAGACTGTTTAGACCTCCAAACGGTCTTGCACAATCCACTGAGACCGTTTGCCAAAGCTGGGGTTGAAACTGTTTAGTAAAGTAGGTGGTGAAGACCGTTTGCCCAAAATTGACTTTTGAAACCGCATGAACTCAACCGGTTTTGAAACTGCATGCACCTAAATGGTTTGGGATCGCTTGGTCCCAAACGGTCATGAGACCGTTTGGACTCAAACGGTCTTGAGACCGTTTGGTCCAAACCTCCTCAAAACCACAAGGACCAAAAAGGGTCTCAACCATTCCAATTAAATTAGGGTTTCCAAAATCGATTCCTTCATAGATTGTAATCATGTTATCATCCATCAAATGGACCTATCACCGTACCACAATTGAGTTAATTAGGTCAACCTTCAACTGACTTGACCCTCAATTAATCATCAATTAGGGTTTGAATCAATTGGTTTAGGGATTGGAATCGTTGATCCTTCAACATTAATCAATGTGAGATTGGTTACTTTGAAACCATTGAACCTTCATCCAAATTGGGCATGATCTGACCCCAAACGGTCTTGTGACCGTTTTCCCATGTAAACATCAAAATCCAAGTCAACCCATTAGGGTTTGGACCATTGGATTGATCACCAAATCAGCCATTGATTGCACTTCAACTTAGTACCTTTAGATCTTCAAACACCTAACCATAGTCAACCCTAGACCTCCAAACAGTCTTGGGTGACCCCCAAATGGTCTTGGGATCATTTGGATGACCTCCAAATAGTCTTGAAACCATTTTCCCATCACATCATCATTAACCATGTCATTCAATTAGGGTTTGGATCCTAGGATTGGTCACCAAATCAGCAATTGATTATACTTCAACTTAATATCTTTGGACCTTCAATTTCTCAACCATACCTAAGCCTAGACCTCCAAACGGTCTCGGGTGATCACCAAACGGTCTTGAGACCGTTTGGATGATTCCCAAATGGTTTTGAAACCGTTTGGGTCAATCAACCCAAGTTCCAAACTCAATTACTTATGAAATCAGCACTCAACCCGATTAGGGTTTAGGTGATTGATGGACCTTCAACTCATGAACCAACTAGAGTTAATTAATAATAATTGATGGGAAATTAACCTAGTTCATTATGAACAAATCCCCAAATGGTCAACCCTGGTCAACATCACCAAACGGTCTTAAACCGTTTGCTCCTATGTGGTTTAGTGAAACTGTTTCATTCCAAACAGTTTGAAACCGTTTACTCCCAAACGGTTTGTGAAATCGTTTGGACATTTGATTGAAACCGTTTGGTCTAGATATTTGGGGAGGTGTGTGCTTATGATGATGTCATCATCATCAAGCTCTAGACCCACAGAACCTACTGTGATTTCCATGGAGATAGCATCAATCAACCAAATCAATGATTGTAAATAGAGAAATGATCATTATTTGATGGGGAATTGAATGCAATAACAAAATTAGGGTTTCAAGTTATAAAACCCACCTCCAAGTGAGATCCAAAGCTCCAATCGCACACCAACAATGGTGGATGAAGCTTTTGCAACTCCCCTTAGGCTCTTCCTCAAGCTTTTGGTTGAAAAGATTGGCTAGGGTTGAAGAGGAGATCGAAATAAGAAGAAATCAATTATTTATTTTCGTTTTCCACAATGGAATCAAGGTGAAATGGGTCAACAACCTTACCAACAGGTTGTGGGTCGTCCTCCTGGTCCTCCCTAGCTCCCTTGGTCGTTTTCCAAGCAAAAGGAAGAAGTGGGGTCGAAAAAGCCTTTGTTTGGGCTAGGAAAAGGTCTTTTTATAAGAAATTCAATGACAGAGAAAATACTTTATAAAAGTCTTTTAATTCCAAAATTATTGCCACCTTATTGATAACACCAAATTTTGTGATGTTTTTTACCCTTATTTTGTTATCAAAACTACCCTTTTAAACTGTTTTCCTCTCTTTTTATATGTACTTTTGCAATAACAAGCCACGCTACGCTCTTAGCTCAATATTTCCATCTTTTGCAGAGTTTTCCTCCATTTTTGACTCATTTATCATCAATAAGGCCATCCCGGCCCACAAACATGCTCCACCTGCATCGGCCTTCCAGCCGGCCGATATGCTCACTGCACGACAGGGTAGCATAACACATCGACGCACGACATGAGGATACCGCACAAGAAGGGACTAACGGACGATACGCCTATCTACCCGACAAGGAGCCGGGATCGCCACGACAACTAAAGCTTGTCGTGCAATACATGCCACCCACTGGAAGGCGCCACCCGTCACGTTGACCGACAGCCGACATCCCTGTGCCGGGCGATACTGATATTGGCCGTCCACCGACTCCACGATAATAAGAGCTGAGGAAGGACACGTGGCGCCCTGAGCACCATAACTTCCCAAACCACTGCCTATAAATAGAAGCTACAGGAAGACGAAAAGACAGGTCGGAACCATGCGCAAGTCACCTCAGGAAAGCTACGAAGAGCTAGTGTATCGTTCCTCGGTGCTTGTGTCAGGCGATTCCAAGTGAGCACTTCCCCATCCCGAGAGGGAGGGAATGGTACACTTAGGGTCGTCCCGGGCACCATTGTAGGCCAATATCGGCCGACAAGGATCCCCGTCATAAGTGACTGACACTAGAAGCATCGCTCTAGATCGGCATGATACCGAACCCCGATACACATTGCCCATCACGGCGTGTCGCCCGAGAGGGTGCCACCCAACATTATCGTATCGGGCAAGGGTCCTCGCATGATACAATCTGCCCGTCACGGTGTGTCGCCTGAGAGGGTGTGCCGCCCGACACGGTTGTATCGGGATAGGCTCCTGACCGTTATCGGGCTAGAGGGTCTGTTGTAGTCTGTCGTCCTTCTATATCAAGAAGGCGACATCTATCTTTATTATTTCAATCATTTATTTCTTTTACTTATGCAATGTAATCTGAACCTTATTTGTTTATGGAAATGGAAGAGTTTAATTATCTGCTGCTTTATGTTTGGTATCCTTGAGGGATGATTTCTATTTTTAACATCTGAACTCTAGCTTGTATGCTTGGATTGCGTTTCGATTAGCTACCGAATCATGTTTTCCCGTTGCAGCAGCCTCGAGAGAGGTGTTGTGGCTCTAGTGTTTGGCCCGATTTTGGAGTACAAGAGTGCCCAGAATTAGAGTTGCTTTAGTAACCTTTCCACTCTAACTTAAGTCCAGCAACCTCGAGAGGGGTGTTGATGCTTGGTTAGAGGTACCCGCTCCGAGAGGAGGGGTACAGGATGTTCCTACTGCAGCTTGTTTTACCAAATCTTTCTCCTTCGTGCCTTGCTTTAGCTTTAGCTTTATCCCTCTGTTTTCATTGCACGAAAACCCCTAAAAACTGATAAATGCTTAAAACCATAATTTTCCTCATAGCTCCAGTTGGAGATAGTTTTCTTTTGTTTTATCGACCTTAACCTATTGTTCCTTTATGGAATTTTATCATCTCTTTACCCTTGTCGGAGTGTAGCGTGTCAATTCTGTGTTCTCAACACTACCACCCTTGTCCCTGTGTTCGACCCCGTAAACAAAGTTGCGGGGGCCTAGAAGGTTTTGGGTTATAAATGTAAAAGTCTGACTACTTCAAATCCGCCTCCAATTTTAGGACGTGTGATTTAGGCCGGTCAACTTTTTGGCGCCGTTGCTGGGGACAAGGCAAAATGGTACTGTTGACAGACCCGAATCCACTAACTACACTCTCGTGCCTCAAGCTTAGAAATGAGATTGACAACACTCTCTTTTTCTTTCTTTTTTATTATTATTCTTTACTTAAAATGAATAACTCATATTATTAATAACATATTTTTCTAACTTGATCTTTCGTGCTATTCCAGGTACTCAGAAGAAAGGCATTCCATTCGACTGAGCACCAACCCCAGCCATCATGCCGCCTCGCGTTGAGCCACCCCATTCTGAAGGAGAATGCTAGGGGAGAGCTAGGCCTGATTCGCCTCCTCCTGAGGTCAATGACCGATACGAAGGAAATGATCAACTTGAAGATCCAGAAATGGATCAGTTCAAGGAAGGCCATCGCCGTGACAGACGTTGCCACCACAAGAACAGAAGAAATAATAATAATCAGGAACGACACCAGGAAGGCAGTGACAGCGATGATTCGAAAGAAGAAGAGAAGACCCTAAGGGAGTTACCTTCCACGAAGGCTAACAATTCTTGATGCCCTGTCATCATCCCACGATTCAACGCCACCAATTTTGAGCTCAAGCCATCTATAATCTCCATGATCCAAAATAAAAGCTTTACGGGGAGCTCCAAGAACGACAACCCCTATCACCACTTGGATGCTTTCAAGAATATCTGTGACACCATTAAGATGTGGGGTGTTCCCCAAGAAGTCATCTACTGCCACTAATTTAGTTTGGTTATTTTTTTTTTAGGGAAGTCGGGCGATTATTTTATTCATCTCGCTCACCCCGTGCAAGCATATTCAAAGAAAAATTACAGATTTGAGTTATTTTCATAGAATTAAATATGGTAGTACTACTACCATTACAGGAAATGATTTGTCCAGTATCAATGACATCCTTAGGGGGGACATCATAATACTTGATTTTGCAGGTTTTTTGTAGATGAGCCTTAGCCAAAGCATCAGCTGGTCCATTATTCTTCCTCTCCACATGTTGAACAGTTGCATTGTCTCCCAGAACAAGTTGGATTCCCCTAATAATGCTCGCATATCTAGGATGCTTGTAACAATCATCATGTAACATCTTCACAGCCGTCAAGCAGTCTGTGATAATTTAGTTTGGTTATTTTGATTAAGAAAACATATAAATTTGCATATTTTGGAATTATGAAGGTTAAAGTGTATTTTTGGTGATTTTTGATTAATTAATTAATTTCCTAAAATACTTTTCAAAAAATCTCAAAGTTATTCTTTGAAATTAATTTTATTAGAATGATAATATTTTTTGAGTTCAGAACATGTTTTCTTTTTATTTTTGGATAAGGGAATAAATAGTTATGAATTTCTCAAAACTGACCAATAGGAAATTGCCACATCATCAAACTGATGGAGATAAGCGGGGGGAGAGAGGGATAAAAATACCATTTGACCCAAGATCAGGGTCTGTAGCTTTGTAGGTAACCAAACTAAAACTTCTAGAGAAGGTAAAACAACAAGAAACCAAAACCCTAGAAAAACATGGTAAATAGAGACGAATATCATAGATTTTGAACATAGAAGCATGAGTTTTAAGCATGTAGTAAGCAATATATTAGAAGGGGGTCATAAAATTTGCCTCTAGAGAAGGTTGACAGGTTAAAGAAGCAAGGTTCCCATGCTAGGTAGGTTGGTTTCTCCAACAAAAATCCTATCTCAAGCACGAAGCACCTTCTCCACTTTAGAGGTGAAAAACCCTAGCAAAAGAACATGGAGATGAGGTGTTTAAGGGCTCTAGGTGGGGTTGCACCATGGACATCTAGGGTTTAGACCTACTAGAAGGTGGAAGAAAGACTAAAAACATGAAAATAGGGAAGGAAAGGAGGAAACTTACTAGTTTTGGTTGAAATCACCACAGAGGAGCTTTAGCAACCCTAAATAGAGCAAATTTGGAACCCTTGGAGCCTTTGTCATCAAGGTAGGCACCCTATTTTACCTTGTGATAGAAACTTGGTGGAAAAACATAGAAGGAACTATGCTCTAAGCTAGAGGAAATAAATGAGAGCAAGAGCTTTTGAATTGGAGTTGGGAAGGGGTATATATGGCTATATAAAGAAAGAATTCAAGCATGAGGTGTCTATGGGACTTCCCATGTGTCTTTAGCCTAGGGCTTCATGGTCATGCAAGAGGACACCTCATAGAGGCTTCATGAATATCAAATGTCAGTTTATAGAGACTTCTAGTCCATATACAATGTCTCTCAATCAAATAAATAACCTCATTGGTTGATTGGTTCTAAAGATAAGCTCATTTATAAAAAGGAAATCCCTAAAATGCCCTTGGAGAGAAATACCTTAAAACCAAGGTGAAACTAGGTGCCTCATAATTCGAAAACTCGATAATGGTAAGTTAATATATAAAGATTATAATGCATGTGATAACTTGCAAAGAAAACCTCTCAATTGGGTAAATTGCAAAAAAATCTTGAATGTACCTAAAATTGCATACCTTGAACAAACAAAATCCAAATTGAACCAAACTTGAAACTTAATTTCGTCTCATGATTTCAAAACATCTCACAAGGTTATATTAAGATATATATCACTTAAATATGGTAGTGCAGCTTGTTCAATACAACAATCAAGGTTTGGGGCCTTGCTCTTATATCACAAAATTATTTACCATTACTCCACTTAAGTGGTGATTTTGTATTTTCGATCCTTAAATAAGATTTCACCAAGATATTTGTGTATAAACCCTTACATTGGTATAATTATTGAATAAATGTTCACCAAACCACTATAAAATCCACAATTTAAGCATCAAGGTCAAAAATGATAGAAATGATAGGAAAAGATTGGGAAAGGCAAAATAGGATATTTTAGATTATTAGGGTTTAGTTATGATAAACATATATCATGTCATGTAGATGGTCTCCTAAGCCTAAGTATCATATAATTCAAATATGGTCTCTTCTTGTCAAATATGCATGCCTTCATTTAATCATCATACAAGTCTAAATTTTAAAACTTAAGTCTAGGAAAACCATCCAAACTACGAGTAACATTACATCAAGATAAGGTCTGATTTAAGAGTGAGGAGAACATGACATTTAGATCTATTATCATAGTCCATTCATGCAAGATCATAATTAACCATACTAGATTCATTTCATGCAATAGTGTCATATTCATGAGTTACAGATGCATAAACGAGCATAAGATAGATCAAGTTGGTATTGATGCTACCAGTGTGATGAATCTAGTTATTTGAAGCCATTAAGATACCATCCATATCATTAAAGTATCATATGAAAGATTAGATCCCAATCATGCAACATACACATTTAGATCCCACTAGGTGTTACATGTAGTTAATAGGAGTACATGGTATGCTACATGGGATTTCAAGAAAAAAATCATTTAAGGAATGATTTTAAGGTGAACATAAATGTTTCAACATTTAAGATCAAATTTGCATCAGGTTTAAATGTTCCAATTCCATAAGAACATCACATTTAGTGCATATCAAGGTACTCAAATAGATTTTGAAGTCATATGAGTCATAAAAGGCAACCATAGTAAAAGACCTTGGCCAAACTTAACAAATAACATCGTTAATATTACTGATTTTGGTCAGGGATAGACATTTGATGATCAAAAGAGATCAAGGTTCCATCATTAGTCCAGAGGCATCATGTACATGCTTAAAAGGACACCTATAGATAAAAGGAGTAAGAGTGCACATCAAAAGTGATCCACTTCATTATTCAAGGCAAAAGATGGTTAAAAGTTACTATTATAAAGATCAATAGTGCTATAATAAGTAACAATGCCAGATAGAAGCAAGATACATCATTAAACATTCAATTAGCATATAAAAGGCATGATTTTTAGGATATCAAGATAAAATGAAGAAGAACTGGATTCTGAAAATAGTACCAATGGATAGATCTCATTTAGAGGATAAAAAATCATATCTTACATGCCACAATTGGTAGGGGATGTGCAAGATATGATTTTTAGTATCTTTTCATTGGAAGTATAGGAAAAAGAGATTAAGGTGTTACAAAAAATGATGTTGTGAATATGAGCCCTCCGATCTGTGATATGTGGCTAGTAGATGCACCCTTAGACCTGGAAATTATGAGTAACTTGGCAGTTGACTCAGATTGCCCATGACCCCACTCATTCCCACCCACCTTGGGAGCTGTGGCCCACGATCTATGGTCTTTTTTCTCTGACAGGGGCATCGACAAGTGTTGCGTGACCTCTCATCGCCACCACCCAAAGCTAGCCCACTGAGCGTGTGACCCACACCCTTCCCCGATAGAGGGCTACTTAGAGCTTCACTAGAGCTATGGTGTTACGGAGCTCCAGACCTCCACAGGCCATGCGAGGTAGCCAACCGAGGTCCCTGTGCCCCCACAAAGGTAGGGGCTACATTAGTTTGTGTCGAGGATGTTGGGATGGAAGAGGCCCAAAGGTTCTTAGTGGCAGTTCCACCATAGGTTAGGGAGGAAGGAGAAGAAAGCGAGGAGGCTCTAGGGTTCAATAAAGGTCAAGAAAAGAGGGGGAAATGGTTCAGAAGGAAGCTTTATAGGCAAGGGAGAAGTCAATTTGGTGAAGGATGGTACAAAAGAGGGTTGTGGGGTGGTTCCATTGGAGGGGGGCAAGTGGTCACAACACCACTTTTACTGCTCTTAGTATGGAGGGTGCAAGATGAAGTCCTAGCCATTGGATGGAGGCTCGATCCATGGGGGTACAATCCAAAGGCTCGAATTCATGGTCCACTCAAATATGCTCTCTGATTGACTGAAAATGAGAGTGGTGTATTTCAAAGGAAGAAGGCAAAGGGGTTAATGGGCTACACAAGTGTGCCCACATTAAGCCCCGCAAGGATAGAAATCCGATTTAAATCAAATTAAATCAAGAGAAAAGAAAGTAAAGCTGAAAGGACACGACTTGGGCTACAAACCTCCAATTGGGGTGATTTTTACACCATTGGATTTGTAATTGAATCATCTACATCATGACAAGCATATCACAAAAATAAGACTTCATTGAAAGGGTTCAATTGTGATTGTAAGTTTTTTATACATGAAAAGTGTGATACTTGGTTCAAAACTCAAATTAGAGTCACAAATACATACAAAGTTCTATTTAATCAAAGTTAACTTGTCTATAGAGCATAAAGTGACTCAATTACATCAAATTAGGGTGAGGGGGGTTATTGAGTATGAGTCAAGATCTATATAAGTTGAATGAGAGAGAAAATATAGTCTATCACATCCTCCCCATTTTAAAAGAAAATTTTGTCCCCAAAATTAATTCAAGTCATCAACCAAGAGTGAGTTTCCCCATTCATCAATAAGAGAATCCTAGTATTCTCATAGGGTGCAATCACCAGTTACAATATCCATCTCATTATGAAATCAAGTAATAGAGTATCATGGTTATCATGTAGTCACATAGATCATCAAATTTGTAAGTATCATTTCATCAGTCAACAATTTTAGAGTGATTATCCTATGTATTACCAAATTTGGAGATATCAATTTTTTAGATCAAATGAATAGAGCTCTTTGAATTAAGAGTCAAGAATGACTTTCATTCCCAATAATTAGGGTCCTAGCTTCTATAAAGGCCTAGGTGGGGTTATACATCCATTATCGAGAATTCATATTTCCACAATTTGAGTCATACATAATATTTAAACATCATGATTTTGTGCTCAAAACCAAAGGAAGGTCCCACCCTAGTCTACATGGATCTCACCCTTAAGTCATAAATCGAGTGAATCACCATAGTCTGAATTTCAAAATTTTGAGATTTGGGAACTCAAAAGTCATTAGTCATATATCGAGGGTGATCTCAAGATCCAAATAGGGTGATAATAAGAGTCAAGTCAAAAATGAGATCAATGATCAAGAGTCGAGATTTCATACATAATTATTAGGGTTGTAAATGGGTATGGGTAGCCCTGCGAACCCGCAAATCCAAAACCTTATAAAACCCATCACGGGTCTAAATTTTTGTACCCGCATTCCCTTGGACCCGTATACCCTTGGACCCATATATAAGCGGGTCCAATAATGGGTATGCTTGGACCCAGACCCACTAGATCCATGTACCCGCTATACATAATTAAGTAACTACTTAAATAATATGTTATATATATCATACTTTACTGGTCTAACTAATATAATTCTCAAGATTATATCCTACTCTAACCACAATAAGATTGAGACTAGTTGTATAATTAATAATTAACTATTCTAATTACAATAATGAACATCATATAAAAACATAAAATAAAAATATCTACTAATTCACATTACTTTCTACATAATTAAACGTCATGATGATGGCTACAAATATGTAAACAATTAACTCATTAATGTATAAAACATAACATTATCTAATATAACTATTGCATGTTAATTTACAATATAATAACAATATCTTGTTGTATTAAAATATATAGAACATAGTTATTTTTCTTACATAAACAATATGATATTTTATGGAGCCGCTTAGTCGCATACATGCACTGCATACCTGCTATTATTACGGGTACGAGTATGGTGCGGGTATAGGTTTTGTTTTATGCAGGTCTTGAACTGGAACCAGACCCACTAAATTAGATGGGTATGGGTATGGGTATGGTCAGACCCACACCGTACCTACATTGTTTACACCCCTAATAATTATCGAGAATCAAGTTTGGACATCAAAGTCATAAGTCCAAACATTTTGAAGTCAGGTTTTAGATTCCTATTTAGACATTATGGGATGATCATTCATCCATATCCAACAATCAATCAATAGTCAATCAACCTTTCAAGCAACATTCTAGACACGAGTAACATTTTAAGATATCAATATCGATCCCATTATCACAATATTCCAAGTAGATGAATGATCTATACCTAGGTCTTTCTAGAAATGTAACCGCTAGCTATAGTCAACATCATCATATTTCAAGATCATCATCACATCAAGATTTCAAGATCGAATATCAATATCATCATAGGTCTGACCCATTCGAGACTTGGATCAAGAAATCACAATTGGGTGGAAGGGTTTACATTTGAAAACTCTAGATAGTTAATGAGATGAAACTTTATACATGTCATAATGGGGATGTGACCTAGTTAGGGGAGTCACAAGTAGACTACCACCCTAATCCAACACATTAGCCTATATTAGACATGATCCATCAGGCATATCCAATAGGGAGAGTATCAATTGTAAAATTGTACTTCATAGGGTCATGTAGTCAAAGATCAAGGTCATAGTAGGGAAATCATATTCAATATTTTGCAAGATAAAGCTCATAATCATGTTCCCTTCCTTTCAAGATCTAGGTAAGGGTATATCCCAGAAATCTAGAAGTTAAATTGAGAACTTGAGGGTTTGAGCATAATAGGGCTAGGGTAATATCCATGCCCACCATGTTTGTTCAAAATTGAGCTTACAAAGAGGCATACAAGTCAATAGGGAAATACCACTTGTATTCAAGTCATCACATCATGATCTGGGGGTCCAAAGCCATGGTCATACCAGAGTATGTGACATGATGCATATCAATCAGGTGAGTTTTTGTTTATATATGTTTGAGGTTTGATCAGAATAGGGACAACATAGGTGTAGTCAATAGGGACCTCATAAAAAATGAGGTATAAAAAATGAGTTCCGCCTTATTTCACCATTTCAAGAATTTACCTCAAACATGGAAAGCACTTATGTCCAAACGTGTAACGTTGAGTTTTCATAAACTTTTCACCTGAGTATGACACTTTTGAGAGTATTTTCTTACATCAAATAGCGTTTCCAACTCAAAGTCAGATCATGGCATTAACATCTTAATCAACTTTCATGTTTTCAAGTGAATTTTACTTTTCTCATGCATAAGCTACCCAAAATTGAGATTTCATGTGACTAAAAGTCATGAGAGAAGAATCACATGAGGAGATGAGAAAATATCTAAACATCATCTACTTGGGTGTCCTAGGTGGTCCTTAAAGGAAAGATGAGATTCTAGAAGACTCTCTAAGCTTGGGGAAAGTATTTTAGTCCTTCTTGGGTTGTTAAGATGTGTTATGCCATGAAAATATATGGAGGCCTATGTGTATTGCTTTGATACCATTTGTCATGGAGCCATTTGTTACCCCAAGTCCACACTCCTAATGGCTATACAACCAAAGGAGAGTGGACCATGGCATCCGTCCCCAGAATGGCATATAGTTTCACACAGGCAATATATATGAATAAGTAGTAAAACGAGATATAACAAGATACAAAAGGGGATATCCAAGCATGTACCCATTTCTATATTTCAAGTATATCCATTGGTATTTCAGTCAAGTCCAGAGTGTAGTGGATCTTTGGAAACTACAAAATCGATAAACAAAATATATCAAAGCGAGTGCAATGAGTATGCTATGAAAGGAAAGTAAATAGTTAAAGGGTACAATAAAGGTTGCTTGGCTAGAACATGATAATAAGCAAGAAGAAGATATAAGGTGACCAAACTTCATGGCATTGTTTTATGCAATGCATATTTTATGTAGATTTATCTATTATATCAACATAGGCCTTTGAAAAACTTCCTCAAAGGAATGGTCTGTAAGGGTGTTTAAGATTAGCTACCCTTATATCAACGTGAGGGACCTCAAGACCGAAGTCAATGAGTTTACCCTATTTCATTCATGCCTTTTGCACTTACCCCTAGAATTCAGGAAGGTACACAAGGTTATATAATGAATTTCTTTCGATTATGTTCAAGGTTTGTTCAACATATTCAAGTAAAATGAACATACTAATCGTAGGGAACAAGTAGCTCAAACAATTAATTATCTAGCCAAGCATTCATATGAGCATACATACAAACTATGCTAATAACATAGTTGGGTGAAGAGATTGAGCGTACCTTACAAGTAGAGTACAAGATATGATAAGATCTATAAAGATGGTCCAGCTGAAAGGGACCTAAGATATAAAAGACAAAATAGGGGATTTTAGATCATTAGGATTTAGTTAATATAAATAGGTATCATGTCATGTGGATGGTATCCTAATTCTAAGTATAATATAATTCAAGTATGGTCTCTTCTTCTCAAATATGCATTCCTTGATTCAATCATAATACAAGTCTCAACTTTATACCTTAGGTCTAGGCAAGCCATCCACATTATGAGTAACATTAGATCAAAATAAGGTCTAAAATAAAATTGTTGGAAACATGACATTTAGATTTATTATCATGGTCCATTCATGCAAGATCATAATTAGCCATACTAGATTCATTTCATGCAATAGTGTCATATTCACGAGTCATAGATGCATAAATGAGCATAGGATAGATCACGTTGGTATTAGTGCTACAGTGTGATGAATCTACTTATTTGAAGCCATTAAGATAGCATGGATAAAATTAGAGTATCATATGAAAGATTAGATCCCAACAAGCAACATATGCATTTAGATCACACTAGGTGTTACATGTAGTAGATAGGAGTACATGGGTATGCTACATAACATTTCAAGAAATAAGTCATTTAAGGAATAATTTTAAGGTGAACATAAAGGTTTCAACATTTAAGTCAACTTTGCATCAGGTTTAAAGGTTCTAATTCCATAAGTACATCAACATCACATTTAGTGCATATCAAGGTACTCAAGTATATTTTGAAGTCATATGAGTCATCAAAGGCAACCATAGTAAAAGACCTTGGCCAAACATAACACATAACATCATTAATATTACTGAATTCAGACTGTGATAGCCATTTGATGATCAAAAGAAACCAAGGTTCCATCATTAGTCAAGAGGCATCATGTACATGCATAAAAGGGCACTTATAGATCAAAAGAGTAAGAGTTCACATCAAAAGGATCACTTCGTAATCAAGATTAAAGATGGTTAAAAATTACAATTATAAATATCAATAGTGCTATAATAAGTAAAAATACTAGATAGGATCAAGATACATGCTTAAACATTCAATTATCATATAAAATACATGCTTTGTAGGATATCCAGAGAAAATGATGAAGAAATAGATTTTGATACCAATGGATAGATCTCGTTAGTAGGATCAAAAATCATATATTATATACCCCAATTGGCTACAGAATGTGCATGATATGATTTTTAGTATCTTTGCATATGAACTATAGGAAAAAGAGATTATGGAGTTACTAAAAATGATGTTGTGAATAGGAGCCCTCTTATATGTGATCTATGGCTAGTAGAGGCACTCTTAGAGGCAGCAGTTTTGTGTTTAACTTGGCGGTTGACTCGGGTTACCCACAACCCCCAGTGGCTCGCACCCACCTTGGGAGTTGTGGACCATGATCTATTGTATTTTTTCACTAACAGGGGCATCACCTAGAGTTGTGTGACCTCTCATCACCACCTCCCAAAACTAGCCCATTGAGTGTGTGACACACGCCCTTCCATGACAAAGAGCTACACGAAGCTATGACATTGTGGAGCTCCATACCTCCACAGGCTGTGCGAGGTAGCCGACTGAGGTCCCTATGCCCCCACGAAGGTAGGGTGTCCATTAATTTGTGTCATGGACACTAGGATGGAAAATGACCAAAGGGGCTTGGTGGTAGTGCTACCACGGGTTAGGGAGGAAGGATAAGGAAGAGAGGAGGCTCTAGGGTTCTCTATAGGTCAAGAAAAGAGGGGGAAACAATTCAGAAGGAAGCATTATAGGCAAGGGAGGAGTCAATTTGGTGAAGGATGGTGCAAAAGAGGGTCGTGGAGTGGTGCCATTGGAAGGGGGAGGTGGTCACAACACTTTTTTTGATCTTAGTACGAAGGTGTAAGATAAAGACCCAGCCGTCAGATGGAAGCTCGATGCATGGAGGTAGGATCCAAAGGCTTGAATCCATGGCCCACTCAAACATGGTCTTTGATTGGCTAAAAATGAGAGTGGTGTATCACAAAGGGAGAAGGAAAAGGGGGTGATGGGCCACTCGAGTGTGCCCACATTGATCCTAACAAGGATACAAATCCGATTTAAATCGAATTTAATCAAGAGAAAAGGAAGTAAACTTGAAAGGCCACAACTTTGGCTACAAACCTCTAATTGAGGTGATTTTTGCACCATTGGATTCATAATTGAATCATCTATATAATGACAAGCATATCACAACAATAAGAGTTCATTGAAAGGTTCAATTATTATTTTAAGTTGTTGATACATAATAAGCATGACACTTGGTTCAAAACTCAAATTAGAGTCACAAATAGGTACAAAGTGCTATTTAATCAAAGTTAACTTGTCAACAGAGCATAAAGTGTCTCGATGACATCAAATTATGGTGAGGGGGTTCTTGATTACATTAAATCATATAGTGATTCAAGATGTATATCAGTTGAATGAGAGAGAAAATCTAGGTTATCACAAGTTTTCTAGCCAAGTCAATTTTTTTAAGGAATTAGGGATAACCTTTTATACTTATTGTTTCATTTAAAATTTGGTTAACATACAAGGATGATCAAATTTAAAGAACATGTTATGTTTTACAAAATGCATAAGAGTTGATTATGGAAAAATATGTAAAAGATGTCCCAGTGAGAATGGAGGAAATGTTAACTCCTTCATGTTATAGAGATCCCAATCAAAAAAAGAAGATAAAAAGATACTATAAGCTAATGATAAGGAATAATAAGTCCATAATTG
Organism: Alisma plantago-aquatica; assembly: GCA_963693085.1. Lineage (NCBI taxonomy): Eukaryota > Viridiplantae > Streptophyta > Magnoliopsida > Alismatales > Alismataceae > Alisma > Alisma plantago-aquatica. The sequence goes on along the minus strand of OY856414.1, from coordinate 571,076,383 downwards.
TCATAAAGATTCCATAATAAGCATAAACCAAAACAAATAACAATATGTACAATATGGTTGAGCTTATACTAAGTCACATAAATAACATAAATAAGCACAAAAAAATAAATCATGACCTATTATAAAGATATGCAATGATGAACTAACAACACACTAGAAATATTCTAGACAAATAATTTCAAACTAAATGGATCATTTAAACATGAAGAAAGACAACTCTAATGAGAACTTAAATAATGTTAAAAAGAATGACAATCATCATTATGTTCAATTCCTAATATGATGGAACTACCACTTGGTTGAATTCATTTCATCTGAGGGGTAGTCTTCTAGAATACTTTGATCCAACCAATATTTTAAGTCCCATATTACCTTTTTTGGCACCCAAACTAAGAGAAGATGGTGTTTATTCAAAGCATGATCACTTATTTGAATCACAAGCTATAGTGGGAAAACAACTTCCTATTCAGTTGAATATCACTAATAAAAAACATATATTACTTACATGAAGGTGGTAATGGTCCCATGTAGTTGATTATCTTTACCTTGAATATCTCCATTTTCATCCAATTTTGAAGTGGCATTGGTGTGTTTCTCGAGCTTTGGTTGAGAATACACACTACTCAATTGAGTTATGAATAGATGCATCCCCAAAGGCTCCTGGGGCACACTTTTGATCTGTTGAATTTATAATGGGCCCTATACTAACACATTCACATAGACCAGAATATATCACCCGTAAGCACACAAGATTGTATTGTAGTATAGGTGAGTGGCAAGTAAAGGGGTCGATCCATAGGGAAAGAGGGGGCACTAGAGCTTATTTAGGGTAACTATGTCCCTAAAATGGAGATTAGGGTTCTTAGGATTTAACTTGGTTTTGGTTTGATTACACTAAGGTTCATGACAGAAAGTGACAAGGGAAAAATAAAAAGAAAAACTCTGATTTAACCCTAATAAGTCAATTCTTGCTAACAAAGAAAAGGAATTTAGTGAGTAGGAGTAAGAGATTACACTAGACTAGTAATTAAGACACTAAAGCAATTAAAGACCTAAACTACCACTATCTAGAATAAGCAAGCACAAATATGCACTAACTACCCTAGCAAGGATTAACTACCAAGACAAGGCAATTGACTAAGTGGCAATTAAAGCAAGTAACTAAATTAGCATGAAATAGCTAAGAGAGAAAGATGGGTTTTAAGCAATGTTAAGGAGAGGTGGACATTTGGGGGACTGATACTAAGATATTAATTGGAGGGAGTATATTATACAAAACATAACCATTTATTATAGATCGCTACACCAAGAAATCAATCAAATGTAGTTGAACCACACTAGGCTATTGGTTGGCCATGGATAGAATAGAGTGTGTGAAGGGGAACTACACCCTTGAACACCCTATCTAGCCTTACGAGGCTCAACTGGACCAAGGTTAGGTGGGATTTCAATTGGATTTGACTAATCTAGGTTTCTAGGGTGAGAGTGCTTAGAGTAATTGGGAGCCAAAGGTAGGAATGTGGGTAAAGGTGAGGGTATTTCACATCACACTACTCACCATGTATCTTTTAGTAATATCGTAGGAAATAACACTAAACAATCCTACACTAGCTACTTAGATCTCACACCTAGGGGTAGGAGAAGGGATATATGTGTGGGAAGATGGGGTGCTATCTAGGGATCCACTAGTTGAACCTAGGAGCAAATCCTAAGATAGCCTCACATATGTCATATTCTCATAGACATAGGTGGTTTCAAGCATAAACAATAAGTAATTCATGTTTTCAAGCACCAATCACAAGTACAATCATGAGAATTAAGATATAAGTAAAAATCTATCATCATAGAATGAAATTATAGACTTTACAGAATATCTTCCCCCAACACGGTATCAAAGTATCATTTTAACCCCCAAACAACACACTACAATGGACTTAGCTACTCATAGTGCAAAAAAGAGTAAAAGAGGAGGTAGAAGAAGAAAGAAAATCCATGAGCTCGAGGAATATTTTCTCCTTCTTCACCTCTAGCAGCAAGAGCATGTCCTTCTCCCTCCTTGGCAACACGATGACATGAAATGGGTGGTCGAAGTAGCCAAAACCCTTAAAAACTAGGGTTTCCAAGTGGAGGAAGGTGGAGATGGAGTAGACATAGGTGGGAGTAGGTGGGAGCTCTTGAATGCACTAAGGAAGGTAGGAATGAATGCTAGGAGGTTGTAAATCTGTGATACAACTGCCACCTAGGTATTTATAGGCAGTGGGGAATCATTAGGTTAAGTAGGGGCATTGATGGAAATGATGTGGAAAATTTGCTTGGATTTGGGTGGTCACTATGACCATGGTGGATGGATGCCAGCCTAGTCGTGGTGAAGTGGAACGGGCAAGGTGGAAGTGGCGTAAAGTGACAGGTTGGAGGATGGTTTTGGAAGGATGGTGGCACGAGCATGGTGGTCACTACGACCGTGTTGGGTGAGTGGTGGCACAGTCATGCCATGAAGCACTAGACTGATGGAGGGAATGGCCACAACCGTTCTTCTAGAAGTGGTCATTGTTGATGCTTCTCACCATGGGCATGATGGGCTCTATGGCCGAGGTGACTCTGGAATGCTACGATCGTATTGATGACCATGATCGTGGTGACTGAGCTACTATAGGTTGGATTTCTTCTGTGACTTGAGCATTTTGGCCACGATCGAGGCGAGTTACCATGACCCCTTTTGAGGGCCCAACTGCATGTTTTTTCTCCTATGTACGTCAATTGGCTGCTCCTTACTTTGGACATATTTTATCCCATCCACAGGATACTTGGAGATGATCATAGTCCAATCCCATGGTGTAGAAACCCAAGGATTCTCTCCTTCTCATCCAATGCATGTGCAAATGCCTGAAAAACACTCAAAAGTAGCCATAAGTGCATTTCATATAAAATCACACATTAGGGGAATTAGCTTGCATGCAAAATGTTTATATGTGATTAAGATGCAAAAAGACACAAGATGGAGCCCTAAAAAATAGGGCTGAATCACCACCCCAAACTTAAAACATACTTTTCCTCAAGTATAGTCCAACTTAATCTCTCCTCAGTTTCTTTCAACAAACAAGAGTGATAAATACATTGCAATAGATGATTATTGACTAAATGGGCTTAATGGTGACTAAGTACATGTGTTTCACCTCTCTCCTCTCCACTTTCACAAACCAATGATGAATTGATCATTGAACATACAAACTTCAAATATAGAGCATAGAATGCACAATGAATCCACATCACTTTCATGCAACTCTAGGTAGGCCATTTCATGATGGCTATAATCAATGATGACTAGGAGTGTTGTTTCACTTTCATGCATTCAGTTTCATACTTCAAACTACACTATGTGACCCATATGGCTATGTAAAAGTTTGAAGTGAGCTAGGTTTGGTGTTTCCTAGCTCAATGGGTATGAAAGTTAAAGAAAGGGTTGTGGTAAGAGGTTGGATTTCTATCACATAGGAACACTCATCTTTTCTTTGTTTAGATGCTATTACATAGGAGCATCTTTTATTTAGTTTTGCATTTTTATATTTTTCTTTTCTCTTGGTGTAGCTAGCATGCATGGTGGTGAGAGTGAAGCAGGGAGATATAGATATGGACACTCCAAACTTTTGGAGGTGGCCAAGGCTGAATATGTGCACTTTGGCATACTCTCATGAGGGGGGAGGTAAGAAGATGATGAAAGAAAAGTCAAGTCAAAGGGGGTCACTAGTGTGGTTCTCAACATGAGATCTCCTACATGAAAATTATTCCTACACTTCATCAAGTGATGTCACACCACATGAGTGAACAACATGAAATTCATACTTTTGTCATGTGATTCCACAAACTCTAAGCGTTCATAGCTTGCACAAATCGCAATTCAACTAAACAATTCACAAACATGAGAGATGTGATTAACATGTAGAATGTCAACAATTAGGAATATTTAGCAATAGAACATAAAAATGTAGCATGCATTTGTCATAGATCAACATTTCACTTCAATAGGCGGAGATTAAGTCAAAACATGCTCTTGGGAAAGGCATTCTAAAATTGGGTAAAATTAGCAAAAATGGTACCAATTTGAACTCAATCACATCTAAAACTACATTTAGAAGATGAAAAGCATAAAAGAAGAAAATCCTAACTAAAATACACAAAATTACCAAAAATCTGCATGAGATGCAATGCATGGCATGAAAAGCAAGAATGTTCAAGAATTACATAAAAATGCATGAATTTGAACTACATGGTATGCATGAATGCAAGAAAAAATAAACCTATGCTAGATAGGTTCCTTCCATCAATCAATCAAATGGTGGGATAGGTGAAACAAATATAGCCAAAATGATATGATGAGAGAGGTGCGTACTGTCCTACCAACCCAAACTTTTGAATCATGATGTCCTCAACATGAAACTAAATCTTAGGGAAGGTAGTGTATGTATCACTTCTACTAAGGTGGGTCCAATAGAAGATCTCCCTATAGTGGGGGTTCTCCTATCAAGGTGGAGGGTCGACCTAAGGAGGTAGATGCTAGTAATAGTGGCCCTAATAATCTCCTTGAGGGGGCATGTATGACTGATATCCCGAGATGCCTCCTCATAAATCTTCCCCCCATTGGGAATTCCTTTGTTCCGATGCATGCTGGTAGTGATACAAGTGGTTGATCTAATAATGAATATGTTGTTGATTTTGACACATGTATTTCTAAACTTGATGCATGCTTTACAGGGTCTACTGAATGCCTTCTAGTTGTGCCTATATGGTGGACATGCCTTAGGCATTTTTTATAGACTATTGTTGTGAGAATGCTTCTTCTCTCCTTCTTAATCTATGCAATTCTCCCTCCTAATCCTCTACAATGGTTTCTCCAACTCCTTGAAGTATATTTATGGAAGGCTCTCTGAAGTTTTGTCTTGGGTTCTGTTGCCCCCAAGCTCTAAGGCACTCAACTGTTACATCAGAGGGGAAAAAATAATTATTGAGTGGAGTTGTGTGGTAGGGGAGCGCCAAAGTGATTATAGGGTAAGGTGGGTTGACATTATAAAACATCTTCCTATCAACTATGGTGATCATTTGGGAGTAGACTAGATATTTCAAACCAACAAATTTGTTCCCTCCATCTTAGTGAGCCCTATCAAGTCATGTCCTAAAGTTAGAGAAATTGAGGTCACAATCCCTCCCATGACAAAGGGAGTTTTCCTTTTAGATGGGATTGACCTCATGTGATCTATCAAAAGAACCCCTAGGTTTATAGGCCTCTCCTTAATCATGTAGATAAGCACAAAGAGATCTTTTTGTGAGCAACTCCCTTGATTGAAATACTGGGCAACAATGATATTTCCAATTACTTTTTATGAATATCTCAAAGTCATGTTTTAGAGTACTAGTCTTTGATTTCCCCAGTGTAAAGTTAGTTTTCCTGAACAAAACTTTCAACATTTCTGCATAGTCTATGTCTACCTCTCTTTCCATGCAACCATTATCTATGCACTTTGCTTCCTTGGGGTTTCTAGAAAAAATGTGGTTAAATTGTGAGGTGGTGAGCACATGCATTTCATTTAGCAACAAAGATCTGATTTCATCTTTGCCATTAAGATTTGTCTTTTCCACATTGGTAAAGAATTATTGCCTTATTTCAACATAGGTATCTTGTAGACTTGAGAGGATTTTTAGTATTCCATTACCACCTGCATGCACCTGAAATTGGTATCTGATTCCCATTGCTTCCACTATACTCAAGTAGGCATACCTTGTAGAAATCACCCTCCTCGTCCTACATTCGGGGTAAAGTGTCTTCAAAGTGATATTTCTTTTGTTTCCTCTCATGTATGAAACACCCTCAGGCACCTTACCAAGATCCTTCATGATGTGTTCCTCAAGTGTTGCTAGAATGTCAAGTGGTTTAGGTTCCAATTCTTCTTCTCTAGAGCTTCCTTCATCATCTTCCATCCCATATGTCAGTCACCCTGAGTTGGTATCAAGGTTCAATGGAACTCTCTCCTTAGATTGCTCCTCTTGAGCATATTCTTCCTCTTCAATATCAACTATCTTCGGGCTCGTGGTTGCTGGATTGGCCTCTCCATGGCTAAAGAAGTGGAGTGATGGTCGACGCTAGTTGTGGTGGCCCATGCTAAGAAGATGGGGAAGCTACCCCCTTGCGTCATTCTGGCGGGTGGTGACCTCCATATCCAAGGAGTCAATCATCACATTGAAGTTGGCATCAGACTCCTCTTCTTCCTCATATGTGGCATCTAAAGTGTGGTGGCTCCTGGATGAGCAGAGGATAGAGCTTGTCATAGAAGCTGAATGTGAAGGGGCACTGGAGATGGAGTTTGAAGGTGATGGCGTAGGGCAGTGAGAGGGGATGGGGAGGTTAGTGGATGCAATTCTGGTTTACACCTTGCTCCCGGTGAGAGCTTGGAGGCTCTTTTGAGCCCCCTTCTTGATAGGTTTGCCCATTTTCTTCATTGGTTGGCAAAAAATGGGGAGGAGACTACAATTTTTTGGAAGTTTGTTATAGGGGAGGAATGGATATGGAAATTGATGTTTTAGTGTTGGGAAGATGAAGAGAAATGTGATGGAGGTAGGGGAATTATTGGGTAGGTAGATTGGGGTGGAAATGAGCTGGAGATGGTGGAGGTATGGCTCAATGGTTTTTGGAGGTGGGTTGGATGTGGAATGGAGATTGGTTGTGATTTGGTGGTGGTTTGAGGGTGAAATATTTAGAAGGAGGTGCAGTGGAAGTGGAGGAGAGGTTGGGGATGTTGATTGGTGGTGGAGACAAGTTGGAGGTGGTGGATCATGAGAAAGGAGGTCACTGCTGTGCGTTGCTTCATCAGCACAGACTGCTAGAGTCAGGGTAGAATGGGGGGTAGTCATGGAGGAAGTGAAATAGATCCACTTAAGTTAACGGGGTAGGCCCCCGCCATGACCATGGTGGAAGAACACAACCATGGTGACAGCCAGGAGTAATGGTCATGGTAAGTTCCATGCCTGTAAGACTCTAGCGGGTCACATTTTGGTAGATTGACAACACTTCTAAGCGGCACACATGTGGTGACAACCACGATCGTGGTGTCTCTCCTTTGCTTTTCCCCAAAAATTCTGATTTCAAATGAGTTATCCGTCACCCATGGTGGTTTACCATGACTAGGGTGCTCATGTGGTGCCACGCCTTTGGCAGCTTCCACACACATGGTGATGTGTGGTAGCCACACTCGTGGACCACGACTGTGGTGTCTCTCCCTCTTCTCTCCTCCAAAATACATATGACTCTGATAATGTTTTGCAATTTACACCATGGTCATTTCCCTGTGACCTTGTTTATTTTTGTGAATCCCACCACGGCCATTTCTATTGGTGAGTGTCTTATCATCCCATCTTCACATCAAACTTCAAAAATATTCACATTTATAAATTCAGTTGATGCGCGATCATTTTCCTTTCACTTCTCAGCTAATTCACCTCATTCTCTCACTCGATTTCACTTGTCACCCTGTCACATTTCATAAACCAAACAAAAATATTAGACACAAGTGTGTGTGTTTTTGGAAAGTGTAAAAGAAAATGAAAATCATCAAAAATTGAAGGTTGGGTGCAAAAGATCCCAAACCTAGGTGGTTTTCCTCCTACTAGCACTAAGTTTTACACCATCAACATGGCTTATTGATTCTTGCATCATTCATCCTCTTGGGACATTCTAAGCATCTTTGAACTATATGTCTCTCTCACGTGCATTTAAGCACACCGCTTCATGAAATTGGATCTCTTAAACTAGCACAAAAATATCAAAACATTGATTGTCCCTATCCTACCCAAATTTTACATTGGATTTCAATCTTTGACCATTCACTATGGATTCTTTCACACATTCTTTCTCACTTATCACAATGGAACCAGATGGGTACATATGTTTCACTAAGCATGGCCCTTCCCACCTTGATCTAATCTTCCTAGGGAAGAATTTCATTCTTGAGTTATACAACCACACCCATTGCCCATGATCAAAGGACTTCTTCTTGATCAACCTATTATTTAAAAACTTGATTCTTTCTTTGTAGCTCTTCGATAATTCATAGGCCTCATGTCTCATTTCCTCCAATTCATGAAGTTGTAGCTTTCTCCTAACTCAGGAGGTATCCAACTCCATATCCACAGACTTCAAGGCCCACCATGCCTTGTGTTGCAACTCAATGGGTAGATGGAAGCTTTTCCCATACACAACCTTGAACGATGTGGTGCCAATGGGGGCTTTGTATGCTTCCCTATATGCCCACAAAGCTTATTTGAGTCATAGAGACCAATACTTGTAGTTGGATCTCACAGTCTTCTTAAGAATGATCTTTATCTCCCCATTGGCCAACTCAACTTGACCACTAGTTTGAGGGTGGTAAGAAGTAGCCACACGATGATTGACTCCATGCCTTTTCAACAAACTTTCAAAGGTTCTATGGATGAAGTGACTTCCACCATCACTAATGATATCTCTCAGTACACCAAACCAGATGAAGGTGTTTGATTTGAAAAACTCACACACCACCTTATGGTAATTTGTTCTTGTAGTAGTTGCTTCAACCCACTTGGAGATGTAGTCTACAACCACCAATATGTAAACATACCTAAAAGAAGGGGAGACTGGGCCCATGAAGTCTATACCCCATACATCAAACACCTCTACTAGAAGAATAAGAGATAGAGGCATCATGCCCCACTTTGAGATAGTGCCCACTTTTTGGCACTTCAAGTAAGTTTTGTGATACTCATGAGAATCCTTGAACAATGTTGGTCAATAGAAACCACATTGGAGATCTTTTTCATCCATTCACTTCCCACAAATGCTGGAATGGAACGCGGAGAGAATTATTTTCCTCACTTTCCAGGATGCTCCTCCATATGAGTTGATCGGGGCAACACTTAAAGATATGTGGATCTTCCCACACATAGTTATTTACCATAGAAAACAGTCTTCTACTCTCCTCCCTAGTCCATGTGCTTGATACTCTGTTGGCTATGTGATTGTACCATGGATTTTGAGTATAGTTAAGAAAGAAGAGTTGCTCATGTGGCATTGTCTCCTTAATCTGGTACACATCATCATAGGGTGCCTCAATACGGGACAGATGGACGACTGCAAAATTTTCAACTCCCTTCCTGTCAACAATGTCTAAATAAATTTTTTTAGTAAGAAGATTCAGCAGAATGATCATGGCTTTGAATCTTTCTTCACCATTAGGTACTTCAAAGCTGAATGGTCGGTGTAGAAAATGACTTTGTTTTGCAAAATTTAAGAGGAAAATTTATGAAGTGTGAAAATCATGACAAGCAACTCCTTCTCTGTGGTTGTGTAATTTCTTTGAGCTTCATCAAGTGTCTTACTTGCATAATAGACGACATGCACTATCCATACAATCCTTTGGCCGAGACAACCCCCGTTGGTATATCTGTAGCATTGGTTATGATCTCAAATATCAAAGAGAAACACGAAAGTTGCATAATGGGAGCATAATCTAACTTGTGCTTCAAGTGGTTGAAGGCTTCAATGCATCTTTCATCAAAACCAAATTCAACATCATTCTCAAGCAAATGACACAATGGTCTAGAAATTTTGCTTAAGTATTTGATGAAACAATAATAGAAAATCACACTTCCCAAGAAATAATGACCATGTCTTATGGTGGAAGGAATGATACGAGTAGAAATGAGGCCCACTTTGACATTGTCAACTTCAATTCAGCTTTGGAAACTCTATGACCCAGAGTAATGCCTTTGAGAACTATGAAATGACTTTTCTACCAAAAAAGAACCAAATAGAAATTAACACATATCTCAAGAACAACTATGAGTTGAGACAAAAATTTAGCAAATGTCTTTCGAAACACTAAAAAATAAATCATCCATGAAGACTTCAAGAGAAGAATCAAACATATTGGCGAAGATGGATGTCACACATCTTTGGAATGTGGAAGGGCATTTATAAGCCAAAAAAGCATTCTCCTATAGAAAAAGGTGCCACTAGGACATGTGAACATAGTTTTCTCTTGATCAACCATGAAGAATTGGGACTTGGTATTAACTCGAGTAGCCATCAAGGAAGTAATAGAAACTTTGTCCTGCAAGCCTCTCAAAGATTTGATCAATGAATGAGAGGGGGAAATGGTCATTCTTTGTCTTCTCATTCAACTTCTTATAATCCAACCACATTCTCTATTTAGATTACTCTCTCACTAGCATCAACTATCCATATACATTTTGAGCCACGGTGATCCCACCCCTTTTGGGCACAACTTGGATGGGACTCAACTAAGGACTGTCATAAATGGGATAGATGATCCCAATATCAAGTAACTTCACAAACTCTTGAGTCGTAACTTCCTTCAACTTTGGATTCAACCTCCTTTGTGTTTGGCGGTTTGGCCTTGCATCATCCTCAAGATAGATCCTATGGTAACAAATGGAAATGTCAACACCCCTCACATTAGAAATAGACCACCCTATGGCTTGAATGCTCCTCGTCAACACAAAAATAAGAGAACCTTCTTGTTTAGGAGAAATAATGGAAGAAATCATCACTGGAAGGGTGTCATTTGAACCCAAAAATGCATACATCAAACCTTCAAGAAGAGAGTTAAGCTCAAGGATGGGAGGTTCTTCAACGGAATTCTTTAGAGGTTTCTTAGAAATGGAAGGAAGATCCTCACTTGCATCTAGTAATGCAAGCTAATTTTCCTCATAAATATCATCATAGAGAAACTCAATAATAGGTTCTAGTCCTCCACCCTTGGTGGCAGTCTCAATCCATGTATGTAGGTACTCTTCTACAATATCTTCAAGGAAATGAATAAGATAGCAACCTTCTTCTGTAGCAACACCTGAGATTTATTAGAAGCTTTGAAGATGTTTAACCAGATCTTCATGTGTGTGAGTGTCACATACATGGTTCCAGTTCTCACTTGTATCACTGTGTTAGTTGTATCTAGGAAAGGTCTCCCCAAGATAATATGTACCTTCTGTAGGGAAATATGGCATCATGTAAACAGTGGAAACAAAAATTTTACTACCATATTCCCATTAAACTAATAGATCACATCAATAATTATATAACAAAAAAATGGTTTCGAGGATATAGTTGGTCCTGGAGTAAGTAAATTGAAAATATCCTCATTGTTGTGTCAAACAGCTGTCTTCTAGTTTCACTCGAACGCTGTCTATGGTGGATCCTAGTCTTCACCACAGACAATAAGCTGACATTGTGCCCTTAGAGGGAAAAGTATCCACACCTCTAGAAAAGTCCACATGGACCGACTAGAACTCATATAGTCCTACTAGAACAGACATGAAGGAGTTGTCCCTCCCGTTGGTGTAGTAGTCACCAACTTGCTCTCCCACAATTTTTCTCCCTTGCTATCTCTCCCTTTATTAGCTACGACTTGTTTGGGTTCTCTCAGTTACCACAATAAAAGAAGAAAAAGAATTATAATAGGCAATTGATGTGTCTGAGAAGCCCCCAATACCCCTCTATACATAGGAGGTTAGGGTCAGGGTTCCCAATGAACTAGTTGTTTCGTCATGTTTCCCAATCACATATGAATCGACAATACTAATACAGTTAATGCACGATATGACGTCAACACTAATCCTTGATGCAATCCAGTTGCAATATGAACCCAACGTCTCTCTTCACAAAATGACTATCTCACAACCACGAACTAGTTTGTTCATTTAGTGAACTGGTTGGTTTGATCCTCGACTCATTCATAAATGAGTCAATTATGTACTTAATCAATCTCTCATTCCAATTGATCATTCAATCACATGTGCCGATCAGTTGTGAGTCTAGTTAGTCAATTTATGTTAAAATAAAATACCTAAGCACTTTTTTAATCAATTTAATTATCATTCATGTGCAAAACTTCTTTTCTAGGTGTATCCTATGTGTGTTACCCTATAGATCCCATATTACGTTGGTGGTGAATGTTCATAACTACTTATGTCATCACATGAAATGATAGATGCCTAGTCACACATCATTGGTACCCAAGTAAATGTAAAGTTGGAGAACTACTTTGACTGACAATATATGATTGGTGTTTTAGTGTTTTTATAGTTCCTTTTTTACTGATATGCAAATTGAACTCGAGGCATGGAACACTCATCTTCTTCAACATTCAGTCTTGTTCCTTGCTATAACAGACTGTCTTAAATGTATGTAACCTGAATATCATATATTGACTGACATGTGCATGGCCATGCTTTTCTCAGTCTCACTATCAAGTGGCCACGATATCACACTCCCAAAGGAGGGACAAATCCCATCTACATCACTCGCAGTCATCCCCACGTGTCACACTACACTCAATCATCACCTTTATGATAATCCTTATTCAGGACTATGGTGGATGATGTTAAATCACACCAAATGACATGTGATGAGTGTAGTGACTTCATGTCTAAGAATCACAATCACCACCAAGACTATGAAAGATAACTATAACTACCATTGTATTGGTTTCCATGTATTACTCTCATGGTGGGTCGGTCTGATACACTATTCCCTAACAAGTATCTATGTGCTTGGTTTGATATCACATATCATGACTGATGAGATTCTATCATTAACCAACACACACTCAAGTCTTATATATTATTGCTTTCTATCAGTCGTCCACAATAACATCTGACTAGGGACATAACAAGAATGTATACTCTTAACATCCATATGATTGTATTACTCAAGTCACACACTTGAAGACATATGTCATTGAGTAATATTATTCTTTAGACATTTATTATGTTACTTCATTATCTCATAACTAAACAAAGTAGAATACTTTGGAAGCATATGTTTATTATTAATCAAATCATTTACAAGTTATGTCATTATAGTCATCATATGATTGTCTCTCTAGGCATACATACCAACACCTTCATTGTTTCCTTCTCCATATCAAGAACAATAAAATCAGCAAGAAAGAATGCAAAGGTCTCATCATCAAGTCTCACTAACACATCATCAATTTTCACTCTAAGCATCAATAGTCTTCCAATTGCAAGGTATAGTTTGTTGATCCCAATTGTCCCAATTTCAATTCAACATACACATCATAAGGCATTAGATTCACACTAGAACCTAACTCAAGAAGAGCTTGGTCTATGCAGTGTGTTCAAATTTAGAAAGGAATGATGGGTGCACTGGGATCTTTCCTCTTCTTTGGAATTGTGTTTTGCAAAATGGAGCTCACTTGTTTAGTGAGTTTGACTCGCCTTGGTGTCCTTCTGGTGTCTTCCTCTTGAAGGTCCACATGTCTTTATCGAACTTTGCATAGGAGGGAATTTTCTTAATGAAATCTAACAACAAAATGTTGATCTTCACTTGCTTGAATGTCTCCATTATATCCTCATCCTGTTTCTTCTTTCTTTTGGCAGCGAATGGTTCTTCAAGTGCATTAAGAAAAGGAGGGAGTTGTGCAACTGATTGGCTCAAATCAATAGAATCATCAAGAAGTATCATGGGAATCACAATATCATCATCTTATATCATCGTAGCACCTCGTCTACCTATCACAATATCATCATCATGAATCACAATATCACTTCCTTGAATCACAATATCATCTCTATCTTCATTTCCCAAATAATCAAATGCTTTGCTCTTTGGCTGCTCTAAAGTCTTCCCACTTCTCAACATGGTCACCACCTTCACTTACTAATGAATGGAAGAGGAGGGATCTTGTGGTAGTAGTTTTGATCCTTGAGGTGGTGGCCTTTGGTGTGGGGGATTTAGGTTTTGAAGAATGAATTGTGGTTGGGATGGTGGTTGTTGTGGCTGTTGTTGAGGGGGTTGATATTGAGGAGGGGGTGTTGTAAGAATGTGGTGGAGGTGTAGGATATTGGTAGTTGTAGTTGGATCGTGTGGGTGGAGGAGAATAAGTACTTTAGGGTCCTTGGTATTGCTGCAATGTGGGTACTTTCCCTTGTGGAGGATCATATGTACCTTGAGGAGCACTTACAGTTCCACCCACACCATTGAGGTTCACCAAGGTTTGAGAGAGAATCCTTCCCTCCTCACATCTAGCAATAGATAATGAAATCCGATCAATCCTTTACTCTAGACAACTAACATTTTGTCCTCGAGAGGACACATCCTTCTTTACGTCATCAAGGCTCCTTAGCCTTTCAATATCTTCTTCTTCAAATTTAGAGTTTTACTTTGACCCTTGGTGTTTCCTTTGCTTCCCTTGTCCGTTATCCCCTTTCTTCTAATAGAAGTTTGGGTTATTTCTCTACTCTAGAGAGTAGGCATTGTTCAATGGCCCTTAGTTGTTGTAGTTTCCAAATTATTGAAGAGCTTGAACCTCCTAACAAATAGCTTCCACAAATTTCTTGAGTGGCTAGAAGCACCTCCATATTGATTTTTCATCAGGTTCATCATATCATCAAGAATCTTCATCATTTGGGGATTTTGATCTTCCCTAGATCAATAAGAAGGAGGAGTCTAGTTCCTATGAAAATGTGAACCCATGCCAGAAGCCCGGTGACATGCATTTTCAGCTAGGTGCTCAGAGAAACCATAACTCTTTTGGGGGCTTGTCCATGAAGGTTCCACTACAAGAGGAGTCAACCATTGATTGACCCAATTTAGATAGCCTAGTGTAGAAGGATTTCCCAAGTTCCTAGATGGGAACCTCATGGTGAGGGCAATCTCTTAGTAGATTTTGGAACCTCTCCCATGTCTCATGCAATAACTCATTCTCCTTCTGAGTGAATGAAGTGATGTACCTCCTCATTTGCGTCAACTTGGAGATAGGATTAAATTTCTTAAAAAATTCATTCTTCACAGCCACCCAAGTGACCAATTCTGGTTTCGACATGTACCATTATATACCATTCTCCTTAAGTGTAAAGGTAACAAGGTTCTCCTAATAGAATCATCAATCGTAGTAGGGGTTCAAAAGGTAGAATACGTCTCCAAGAAGGCATCAATGTTGTGATATGGGTTCTCATTATCCAACCCATAGAAGGTGGGTATGCGTCCAAGGAGGGCTGGTGGAATCGAGAATTGCTGACCCGACATTTGGTCAACTAGGGTAGCAATGGGAGATTTGTAGTTCCCTAGGGTGAAGTACTCATGGAGTGGCTTGGGTGGTGGTACTTCTATATGGATTTGGGCATCATCTTCTTCCATTTAAACCTCTTGGTGTTGTATGCGCTAATGTTGATGTCTCCTTCTACCTATCTCAGGATCAAGTGGGACCAAGTCAATCGAAGTCAAACGTCGCCCAAGCATGCACAACTATCACTTGCATAAGTCACAAACAAGAAACAAGAGCTAAGTTAGTACAAAAGCTTGAAAAAGTAAATAAATAACAAAGAATAGCAATAGTGAGGGTAGTTGGAAAAGAGAAGCTGCTCTAACTAGCTAGGCCAAGTGCCTCTTTCCCCGACAATGACACCAGAAAGCTTGGTGTGTTTTTTGAGATTGGGTTTAGACTACACACTTCTCAATTGAGTTATGAATAGTTGTAGCCCCAAATGCTCTTGAGACACACTTTAGATCTTTCAAATTTATAATGGGACATATACTAACACATTCACATAAAACCAAAATATATCACCTGCAAGAGCAAGATACCATATTGTAGCATAGGTGAGTGGCAAAGGGGTAAATCCATATGGAAAGAGGGAGAACTAGAGCTTAGTTAGGGAAACTATGTTCCTACAATGGAGATTAGGGTTTAAAGTTGGTTTTGGTTTGATTACACTAAGGTTCATGCAAGAATGCGAGAAAGGAAACAAAAAAAGCAAAACCATGATTTAACTCTAATAAGTTAATTCTAGCTAGCAAAGAAAAGCAAATAAGTGAGCAGTAGCAAGAGATTACACTAGACTAGAAACTAATACAATAAAGAAATTAGAGACCTAAACTACCACTATCTAGATTAAGAAAGCACAAAGATTCACTAACTACCCTAGCAAGGACTAACTACTAAGAACAAGGCAATTGACTAAGAGGCAATTAAAGCAAGCAACTAAATTAACATGAAATAGCTAAGAGAGCAAGATGGGTTTTTAATAATGTTAAAGAGAGGTGGGACATTTGGGGGAATGATACTAAGTAGTTGGGGGGACATATTATGCAAAACCTAACTATTCATTGCAGATTTCTAAACAAAACAATTATTCAAATGTAATGGAATCATCCTAGACTATTGGTTGGCCATGGATAGAGTAGAGTGTGTGAAGGGGAACAACACCCTTGCACACTCTATCTAGGCTTATGAGGTTCAATTGGACCACGCTTAGGTGTGATTTCAATTGGATTTGATTAATTTAGGTTTCAAGGGTGAGCGTTCTTGGTGTAATTGGGAGACAAAGGTAGGAATGGGGGTAGAGGTGAAGGTATTTCACCTCACATTAATCACCATCTAGCTTTGAGTAAACTCCTAGCCAATTATACTAAAAAACCTACACTAGCTACTTAAATCACACACCTCAGAGTAGGAGAAGGGATATATGTGTGGGAAGATGGGGTGCTAGATAGGGATCTACTAGGTGGACCTAGGAGAAAATCCTAAGAAAGCCTCACATATTCCATCTTCTCGTAGACTTAGCTGGTTTCAAGCATAAAACAATAAGTAATTCATATTTTCAAGCACCAATCACAAGTAGAATCATGGCAAATAAGATAGTAGTAATAAACAATCATCATAGAATAAAATTATTAAGTTTATAGATTATCTTCCCCCAACATGGTGGAACAATATCATTTTAACCCCACACAGGCCACCACAAAGGGTTTAGCTACTCATAGTGCAAAAAAGAGTAAAAGAGGAGGTAGAAGAAGAGGGAAAATCCATGATCTCAGAGACGATCTTCTCCTTGTTCACCTCCCATAGAAAGAGCACATCCTTCTCCCTCCTTGGTGGCAAGATTGCATGAAATGGGTGGTGGAAGTAGCCAAGACCAAGAAACTAGGATTTTGGGGTGGAGAAAGGTGGAAATGGAGTAGAAATAGGTGGGAACCCTTGAATGCACTAAGGAAGGTAGGAATGAATTCTAGGAGGCTATAGCCTAGTTCTACAACCACCACCTTGGTATATATAGGTGGTGGGGGAGCATTAGGTTAGGTAGGGTCATTGATGTAAATGTAGTGGAAAATTTGGTAGGGTTGAGTGGTCACCACGATTGTGGGTGATGGAGGACTACCTAGTCGTGGTAGATTTGCATGAGTGAGGTGGAAGTGGCATAAAGTGACAGGTTGGAGGATGGTTTCGGAATACTGGTGGAACAATCGCGGTGGTCACCATGGTCATGTTGGGTGAGTGGTGGCATGGTGATGCAATGGGGCATGTGCATGCTGGAATTAATGGCCACGATTATTTTGCTGGGAGTGGTCATTGTTGATGCTTCTCACCATGGGTGTGGAGGGTGCCACAACTGATGTGGCTCAGAAATGCCACAATCATATTGATGGCCACGACTGTGGTGACTGACCTGTTGTAGCTTGGATTTCTAATGTGACTTCAGCATTTTGGCCACAACTATGGCATGGTATCACCACCCATTTTGAGGGCCCAACCACATGTTGTTTCTCCAAAGTCCTTCAATTGGCTACTCCTTGATTTGGACATATTTTTTCCCATCCATGGGATGCTTGGAGATGATCTAGGTCCAATCCTGGTGTGACGTCCCCGAATTTTCTAAAACTTAATATGATGTGTGACGTCCAAATTGAAACCCTCACATCGGCGAGAATCCCAATTTAAACATCTCACACCAGGCTAAGAAGAAGAAAATCAAGGGATTCAGAAGGAAACAATAGTAGCACATGTACATGAACAATAATAAAACCATACACACATGTTCACCATTCAACATATAATACAACATGAATTGTTACAACATTTGATATTACATATTGAACATCAAACTACTAAACATATACATGTACTACATCTAACTACATGATCTTAAGACAACAGGTCCACCTGTACATCAACTCGCTACACAACTCTCACTATCCTGGATCTTCAAGAGCATAACCACAACCTAAACAAAAGATTACATGCGGTACACGTCAGTACAATATTTCAAGAATATTGTACGGAGTACGCCTACGTGTCTTTTTATATACCTCTCATCATATCTTCGCAATAAGATAAAACTAATACTTAGCAGTAACAAAAGAATATAAGAAAAGCGTACTCAAACAAGAATGTTTAATAACAAAAGAGAACACATGTCTTTTAGGCATATTTTCCATTATATCATCCATGCATTTACTACTTGAGAGTTGAATGCATAAGGCCTTTATGATCTACTACCAAAGAGTTGGATCATTTCACAATGTGATCTACTACCAAAGGTTTGGATCACTTCCAAGTACTTTACTACCAAAGAGTTGAAGTACTTCTTCCCAGCACTTTACTACCAAAGAGTCGAAGTGCTTAGATATAATGGAACAAATATATTATGTTTCATGTGTTCATAGCAATAAGTATGGAAAATCAAGCAACATATCATACAAGAACAATCATTTCATCCAATATCATATGCCAAGTATTTTACTACACATATAACACAAGCATAGTGTATAATAAGACAAGTAAGAGGTAATGGCATACCTTCCAAAGAGATAGATCATACTAAACACATATCACTGATGTCAACTATAAGCTTAGTCAAACCTGATCAAAACAAGACCATATACTATCATCAGGTTCTTATCATCTTACATCTCATCTTAACCCTAATCATATCCATTAGGGTTTCACTTAGGTCATTAGGATATTCCCACTTTTACTTGAATTCTTATCTTAGAATTCTCTTACTGATGTCATATTCCAGATTAAGATTCATTGTCTGAACGTTATCTTCCATAGCATTTTTGTGCACATTAATTAACCCTAGGTTACACCATTAACCGAGATTAGGGTTTTATAACATGTATTAAGATTCATCTTCATATAACATGGATTCTGTTCATCATTATGATCTCATAATTAAAACTGAGGTTCCATATACTGATATGAGCTTACTCTGTAAATTTCATCATTTATTGAGCACATATGTATTTATTGCATTTTATTTGGGTTGTTAGCCCTAATTAGACATTTTGAGCACATTACATGATTTTGTACATCATCATGACCATATCTGACATCATATGCATTATAAACATGATTTATGATTTATAAACAAGTTCTCATAATTTTAGGCCATCATTTACTATTTATAACAAACGATATAAGCATTATAGAACTTACACAATATACCTAACATTAGTGCATCAAAACACTGATTTTATGGTACCAAGTTATTCTACTTATTTTTCTGAGAATTTCGGTATATTATTTGTATTTTTCTGATCATCGAGCTAATTTCTGTGAATTATACGAGATCTGAGAATTATTGAATATTTACCTTTTTCGGGCCAATCGCGGGCCGCCACGTGGCTCTAGGGCTGCGGCTCCTCTTATTGTGCTTGGTTCTGGTTCAACGGCTGGCTCCCCGGTTCAGTTTGGTCTATTTCCTGGACCGCATGGTCCCTCTCTCTCGTGCAAACCACAACTGCCTACCCTCTAACACGATCACGGTAGCCGCCCGCCGTGCTGCTCTCCCTTCCTCGCGTCGGCACGAGCCCGTGCTCCTCAGCTCTATGCAAGTCCACGTGGTTGTTGTCTATATGAGTGACACCGATGGTCGTGGCTGAAGTGAGCGATCACCAGCCCTCCAACTCTCTGCAGCAGCTCCTAGGTGTCGTCGGGATCCTCCTCTTCTTCATAGCACTGTCGCAAGGAAGCTCGGTGCCTCCCAGTCGCCCCCTACGGATGCTGGGAAGTCCTACGGTGCCTTCGTGATCCCTCTCTATCTCTCTCTCGCATCTTCTCTCCCTCACGATCTATGAGTCTGTGCGACTCCGCTTCACGGCCGCCGCTGCGATGATCTCTGGCGTGAGATCCTGCACTGCCAGCTCCTCTGTTCAAGCTTCTTCAGCCACCACTACCTGCAGCCACCCTAGAAAGGTCTCCACGGCTCCTCTATTTCTCGGCCTTGGCTCCACGACTGCGTCTTGGTGAGCAATTGGTGTCGCTGCCGTGAGGTAGCTCCCCCAGCAAGGAGTACGCATGCTCCGACATTCCTTGCTCGCGTGGATCTCAGTCTTTCCGACTATCATCGCGAGCCTAGGTTATCAATGAGGAGTCGATTGCCATATGCTCCTCCTCACCGTCGACCTCTTGGATAACCACCGACGCCTCCTTGTGGCTTGGAACCTTGCAACCGTGCGTGAACGCCTCCACTGTTATGGAGCGCCGTCGGACTGGAGCGCTGGCAAGAGATCAGCAAACATTTCCTCCTCCATCAAGAAACCATGGAAGCTCCTGATCAGGGTCCTAATTGCAGGGACGGTAAATCTTCCCCAAGGTTATACCTTTCTCCATTGTCAACGATGGTCATCATTGTTCTCTTCGCATCACCTGCTTCTCACGGTGGAGAAGCAATAAAGATGTGGGAGGTGGATCTCTCACGTATCCGTTCCAACAGGGTCGGTCCTTAGGATTTAACAAGGCTAGATAGCATAACTTCCCACTCACGTTCTTTCCTCGACACATTATCACTACGTGAGGTAGTGGGGGAGTTCTAGCCTCGTTCACCCCCCTACATTCTCATTCAATTCAAAGTTACCATCAGATCTAATCATCCTAAGGTCGTGATGATGCCACATAGCCAATCCGTGGCTATGCATCCTAAGGAAGAGTTGTGCCTCCACAACATGTCCACAGATTGATAACTTAGGCTACGGACATTATATACCTTGATTCAAAATATATTTATATACCTATTATTTTCCCAAGGTTCAAACATAAAAGCTTCCTCTAGAGTCCTCCAATCATCAAGATATTTTCTCCATAGAGATATCACCATCCAAAACTTACTAAAGCACTTGTCACACTTAAGATAATTCAACATGAGATAAAATCACTTATGTCATCGGACATTAAAGCATTCCAAAATTCCACTCCATCACATCCTACACACCTTAAAAGAAATTATGTCCTCAGAATTAAACCGGAAACCACTTTATCACACCTGGGGTGTAGAAACCCAAAGATCCTCTCCTTCTCTCTCCTTTTCACACAATGCATGTGAAAATGCCTGAGGAACACACAAAAACAAGCCATAAGTTCATTTGATATGAATTCACACATTAGGTGTTATGACCACATCTGAGCTTAATTGGTAAACTAGGGTTTACCTAGATGATTATATGCTTAATTGGATTGATCATTTCTTAAATCTAATTAATGATGATAATTCAATTATGATGTTTTAAACCTAATAAGAACATTAAGTGTTCTATTGTTTGAGAAATTAGGGTTTGAGAAATGTAAACCCTAATCGGAACAAATTAGGGTTTACTTGGATGATTGTATGCTTAATTAAGTTGATCATTGTTTGAACCTTGATTAATGATGGTAATTAAGTTTTTATGTTTTAAATAAAACAAGAAGGTTTAATCATACTTTGATCCACATAATTAGGGTTAACATTTGAAAACCCTAATCGACCCAAATTAGGGTTTTGATAGTACATGAATATGGAATTTGGTCAGGATAGCAGTGTGGTAAATGATTTTTAGTATTTTGCTACAAATTTTGTATTTAATTGAATTTTGGATATAATATGGATAACTCAATCATTCGTATTGTAGGAAAATTTCAGAATTTTTTAGTGTTCTTTGAATGTGGTTCTCGGTCAAACTATACTTCGACCAAAATGCTGACATAGTGCTTTTCAGTACCATAGTGTTTTATTTTTATTTATTTATTGGTAACTCCAAATGATCTGAAATTTTGACTGGAGATCTAAAATTCAATAATAAACAAAATGTAAAATGTTAATAATTTTTGGATGCCTTTAGACCTTATCAGTAGATGAATTACAGTAATAGACATTTCTGTAGAATTCTGGATAGCAGTTCACTATTCGATTTTTAATTATTTAATGGGAGCTTGGAATTATCTAGGCTTACTACCTCAATTATACACAACATGCTTAATTATCATAATTCTTGGTAAAGGTTTGATATATGAAATATACAAATTATAGAAACCTTTTTATGACAGAAAATTCAGTTGAAATAAGAAAAAGTATTGTGAGGGGTCAATGTGCAATTGACCCAAGCAGCTCAATTGCTCTATATGGTCAAGCTAACACTCAAGCAACTCTCATAATTCGTGATTCAAACCAGATAAATGAAATCCTAGATAGAGAGGGAGAGTTAGAGCTTGAGAGGAGAAATTGATGGAGATGATTACCTAGGGTTTTGCGGTCCGAGGAATGATGAAATCATGTAAGTTTAGCTTCTTTGGATATAGTTTTATGGTGAATCTTCTCTCACATGTCAAAATCCCGTATCTCCCCTATTTGGATTTGATATCATATCAAATCAAGTCGTTTTCTCACTCTTTCTTCATAATCCCTCATTTTTAGGATTTCCGAGTTGAAAGGAAGAGAAATTAGGTGAATTGCTAGGGATTTGATATGAGATCGAGATTTTCAGGGATAAGCTACGTTTTTAAGGTGTTTTCACACCTTAGGGCGAGTGGGAACTTCCTTTAAACAGTATATTGCACACAAATTGGTTAATTCATCCATAATCTTTAATTTCTAGTATGCGACTACAAACCCTGAATTGTATATTTGTTCTAAGTTGTTGCAAATTGATATGAAATGGATTCTTTCTCTGTTTGGATGAAGTTCAAATGATAAGATCATATTAGAAATGTATACAATACATCCTAATCAGAATTCCCTAAGTTTTCACAGAGGTTATAAGAGTAAATTGAAATATAGGAAATTTGTCTATGACTGAAATTTGCAGTATAAGTAAATAGAGAAAATTGCTTATCTAGATCCCCTTGGTTATGAATGATTGTTTATCTAAATTCATAGTACATATATGTCAGATACTATCTTGGATTTCATTCAAAGTGAATAGTGTTTGTTTGATATCTTAGTAAAGAGGATGAAACCCTAGATGCGAGGAAAGTTGGATAATTATGAATAGATATTGTGAAATCCATTTGAAGGGATTTTCTTGACATGATAGACTTTATTGATTCAATGTTATTATTGATGCATGATATCCTAGTGAATGGCATGGAAACCCAAATTCAACTCAGTTCCAAGGTTTCATACATATATTGATTTTATATGATTTGTTGATAGTAGTCTTTATTCAATGAATGTTTATGTCACATGAAATCTTTATGGGAGCCATGTGAATAAGTTGTTGCCCAGTGAGAGGTGATAAGATATGTGATGGCCTTGTGAACCATGAGAATACTTGTACAACTAGTGAAATGAATACCTTGGTCTAAGGACCTAGAGCTAATGGTTACCTATTACAGAGGTAACAATGCTATGTGATGATCTAAGGGTTTGAATACCTAGATCCAGTAATCATGATAATGAAGTGAAGGGATGAGAATTCCCAATAATGTGACAAGGGATTGATATCCCAGGTATCATGTGTTTTAAAGATTTGAAAAGTATGTGATAGATGTATTACACCTTTCTTTGTAGCATTTGTGGTAATTAAATGAAACCCTTAGGGTAGGGTGTTCAATGAATCAAGTATTGTGATATCAATGTTCTTAGTTATTATTAATAATTCTTGTCATGATAAGTAATTAACTTTTAATTGAGTTATGAGATGCACAACTCAAGATTTGGGTTGATATGCACGTTCTTTGAGAAATTACAGATAAGTTGCAGGCGCTACAGATGATTAGTCATATGTCAAGTAATTAACTCTTATCGATGTAATAAGATGATAAATTGCATGATTCTAGTGTGTATGTGCAAAGTGGACATGTAATTTGTTTATTTAAAATTTTAGCCTGCCTTCATGTATAATATGTTGATTACTCAGTATATTATAATGTATTTGAGTATATTTCTCTGTCTGGTCTAGAATTTTATTCATGTTGTGATTTTCTATGAATAATAAAATAATAGACTTAAGGACCCTGACACCATAGAATTCCTATGAGAGGTCTGCGCCTTAGGGATGAAACGACCTACCCTGGCAGTGCGTCCAATATACGGGGGTCGGAACGCACCCACAGAGTGTGTGGGGGAGACGTAGCCCTTGAGGAAGTCTCCTTAGAGAAGATAGGTTAGCAAACATGAACTGGAGATCCCTGTGGTAACCTAGAGGTACCCACAGAGCGTATAAAGATGAGGCCCACAAAATGCCTCAGACTTTCTGCCTGTGTGCTCAGGTTAGAGGAGGAGTCCAGTTTAGGCCAGAGAGCCATTTCCCTATTGCAGACTAGGAGAGTAGTCAGACTTAGCATTTCCCAGGTGTGTCCGCTAAGGCTTGTATGGTGTGATCACAGTGCACTACGAGTCATCATATGTAGAGTACAATACATATGATCAGGGCATAATAAAATGAATGAGAGGTCAAACAAGTGTGTACAGTTATACAATTATTCTTTGCATGTTTATGAATTATTAGTTCTCTTTATGATCAATCAAGCATTTCATATATTGATGCACTCTTATAGATATTTAGAGTATCCTGCCATATTTATGATTGTCAATTATTAGACTCTTTAAAGCTTACTGCTGTTATAATTGATATCAGTTGCTCAAAAGTATATATGTAATTATATCAATTCTTTAGAATGTTTCTTTGAAGTGCTCATTCACCGAGCGAGTAGGCTCACCCCTCTACTCAAATTTTTTAGGGAAATCACATGGACTTGAAGAATATATCATTGCATCAGAGTAGATCTGCCACAAGAGTTAAGTCTGAGTATAGTTAAGTTTAGTCGATCCCTGTCACTCTAGGTCCTTGTATAGATGTGAGAGAGTTGTAAATGATGTTTTGTATGTTTGTTTCCTTAGTAAGATAGAATGCAAATGATTGTCATGTCATATGTACATGAAAGTGTGAGAAACATAATGAATGTATGAATGTGTATCATTAATGTTGAGATTACATTTGAGAAATAAAAGTTTAATTCTCTTGTAAAGTTAGTTTATGTGGTTTAATGCGAAAAAACAAAGAGTTTGAAAAAGAATAAAAAGTTAAGGGTGATCTTAGTATCACGTTAAATCTTCTATTTATACCCTAATCTCATGATTAGTGGTAATTGTGAGATCGGGGTGTAACAATTTGGTATCAGAGCTTAGGCTGAGTCGTTAGAGACCATTAAGTTTGTAAGTTAGAGTCATAAGTGTGGCATATAGGATATTTTATGATGTTAGCTCTGGGGATTTGAGTATTTGGATATCCTAGCTAGTATTTGAGTACTTGGATCAACCAATATCAAGCTACTCTATCTATTCTTTCATGTATACCCTGGCCAGGTATACAGTGGAAGGATGGGCTAGAGAGGAACCCTAGACATATTAGGGTTAGAAATAAGATAAGTAACATTAATTAAGAGCATAAATATAAAATGAGATAGAACTTTCATTTCATATTGTTATTTTATTGGAGATGAATAGAAAATCTCTTATATGTTTGAATTCAGATATTCAATATTTTGAAATATATATAGGTCTTTAAGATTTGTTGTACACTATGTAGTTGTAGCATTTATGGATTACATTATTTGTATCATGTAGACTAGAAATGATCTTTTAATGAGCTTTCTTAAGTGGATAAGTTTTCTTCCACACATTTGAGATGAATAGGAGTTTAGTAATCCTGAGTAGCTCTTGGCTTCAAGACTGTAGGTTTGGCCTGGTCCAGCTGGCAGGATGCATTACTGGGATCTAATGACTCCTATTTGTACCATAAAAAGAGTAAATTTTGGATAGTTTAGATCCAAATTCTAGTATGAATGTATATACTCTAAGATTTTGAAGTATAAGGGGAAGACTGGGATAACTAAGAATTAGTTGGAACTGATATCTGAGATCCAACTTTGAGGCCTCATATGAGAAATCCTTAATTGGGAATAAAGGAACACGACATAAGATTCTGATTAGGTTTAATCATTAGTATTATATGAACTCTAAATATGAAATATGGAAAAGATATGAGAAAAGTATGTAAGGGACCAAGATAGTAAGAATCAATCATGAGGAATGGATTATATAACCGGGTACAATGTTTTTATGTATTCCAAAGAAAAGGGAAAATAGAAGAAAAGAGTTAAGTATTTGATAAGAACATAGAAGCAAAGAGTCTTCAGAAAAGTTAAAGTGAAGAGAACTAGATGAGCATGTAAATCATAAAAATAGGATAAGAAACTTTGTTGAAACAATGAGAAATGTTGGAAATAATGAGTTTGATTAAGGAATGAGGGTTATGATATAATTGAGAGCATGGAATGTATACCTTTATTATAAAGTTTAATGCATTGATCCTTACTGCGTTTGGATTCTAAGTCTCAAAATCATATTCTCTTTCATATCTTCCTTAATGAGAGCAATGTGGGAATGAAGTGATAAGAAAATGAATCATATATGATGCATAACCACCATGGTAGAGACATCTAGTGAATGTAATAATGACACACAATATGATGATGAAACCCTAATAGGGTAAATTAAGAATGTAATCTATCTGAATGGCCAAGTAAGAGAAAAGAAATTCAATTGATAAGATAAAGAAGAATTTAGTAAAACTTGTGAGATCCAAAGTTTGACTTTCAAATTAAGGGAGCAAAGTCACATCACAATAACATCATGCTTCTAATAAGAACCAAACCCTAGAATGTTTAGAGTTGTAGTAGTTCAAGGGATGTCACTAGTGATTTGACCTTGAATACTAGCATCTCTATAAAACAAGATCATGAGTTTTGCACTATGAGAAGTAAACTAGCACTGATAGTAATCTAGGGTTTAAAGATAGCTAATCTGAAAGGTAAATAAACAATATGGAAATGATTTAGAGTAAAGAGTAAGATATATATTTGAAATGTAACAAGTGTGTTTTGAACAAAAGGAGAAATACAATATGAGAGAAGTGCGATATGAGATAAATTCTTGCAGTGATAGCAAGAATGATGAATAATCTATTCATACCTTGTATATTTCAATTTTAGGGATGTTTAATCTACATGATTAAAATGAAAAGGATAAGTAGAAAAAAGTAAGTAGTAATGAATGAGAAGAGAGATAAGAGAAAATAATGGCTTTTAGCAATATGTGAATCTGTTTTTAGAAGCATAATTTGTGGAAGGTATATTAAGGGATGTAAATTGGTTCTACATATGATTTCAGTGTACATGTACAAGCATTATGTTAATTTCAGGTGTCTTATAGTTGTAGTCATTCATACCAGTAATCCATCTTAGTATTGTACAATTGTTGTATGGTGATATGGTTCAAATGATGATAAAACAAATGGAGGGTTACCCTGAATAAGGTAGTCTTACCTATTCACTCATATGAATAGAAGGGATGATAACCATATTGTATAGATATGTAACCCTAATGAGGTATAACTTGTTATACCTAGCTTTAATATAACCAAGTGATAGTAATTGGGTATGAAAAGTCCTTGAATGACTAATACAATCATGGAGTACTATGTTACTGTTGTTGAAACCTTAGTATGCTATAACCCAATGGTTACACCTTGAATTATGTGTGGGTTCATATTTGAGAATAGTATGGAATGTGATGGTAATGCTTCAACCTATGCATCCATGATCCAATGGGGATGTCGTGAGTAATAATGTACAATTGTTGTTGAATCTAGTCTTTTAACTTAAGACTGTTTGGTATTTGAGTAGCACAATAGTAAAATTCAAAAGGACATGGTGAACTCTCTTTTGTGACTTAGAGGTAATACATAACAATAGTACATATTGCATCGTATGAATTGAGATAGTTGGATTGGATTATCAATGTTGAGGTAACACCTCAAGAGTATGAAAATATTGAAATGGTTGTTTCTCTCTCTATCCTATGATTGATTGTGGCATAGAGAATTTGTTTGTTATCATTGAGAACTATTTCAAACATGTTGTGATTTAGTAAAGGAATAAAGGACTTAATGTTGAAAACTGCATTCAAGTATGAAATATAAGAATATAATGACATGTAAGATTTTAGAGGCTTAAAATAAACCTTGAATGTACTTTACTTGCATATTTATGTTTTGGGGATGAAACCTTTTTAGGGGGGGGGGAATTGTTATGACCACATCTAAGCTTAATTGGTAAACTAGGGTTTACCTGATTGAGTATATGCTTAATTGGATTGATCATTTCTTAAATCTAATTAATGGTGATAATTCAATTATGATGTTATAAACCTAATAAGAACGTTAAGTGCTCTAATGTTTGAGAAATTAGGGTTTGAGAAATGTAAACCCTAATCAGAAAAAATTAGGGTTTACTTGGATGATTGTATGCTTAATTAAGTTGATCATTGTTTGAAACTTGATTAATGATGGTAATTAAGTTTTTATGTTTTAAATACAACAAGAAGGTTTAATCATACTTTCATCCACATAATTAGGGTTAACATTTGAAAACCCTAATCGACCCAAATTAGGGTTTTGATAGTATATGAATATGGAATTTGGTCAGGATAATAGTGTGGTAAATGATTTTTTATATTTTCTACAAAATTGTGAATTTAATTGAATTTTGGATATGACATGGACAACTCAATCATGCATATTGGAGGGAAATTTCAGAATTTTTGAGTGTTCTTTGAATGTGGTTCTCGGTCAAACTATACTTCAACCAAAATGCTGACAGAGTGCTTTTCAGCAGCATAGTGTTTTATTTTTAATTATTTATTGGTAACTCCAAATGATCTAAAATTTTAACTGGAGATCTGAAACTCAATCATAATTTTTGGATACGTTTAGACCTTATCACTAGATGAATTACCGTAATTGACATTTGTATAGAATTCTGAATAGCACTGCACTATTCGATTTTTCATTATTTAATCAGAGCTTGGAATGATCTCAAATTTTAATCGATTCTTATGAACTCAATTATAAACAAAATTATAAATTATAATAATTCGTGGAAAAGGTTTGATCTCTAAAATAAATGAATTAAAGAAACCTTTTTATGATAGAAAATTCAGTAGAAATAAGTAAAAGTATACTGATGGGTCAATGTGCAATTGACCCAAGCAACTCATTTTCTCTATATGGTCAAGATAACACACAATTATCTCTCATATTTCATGATTCAAACTAGAGAAACAAAATCCTAGAGAGAGAGGGAGAGTTAGGTCTTGAGAGGAGAAATTGATGGAGATGCTGACCTAGGGTTTTGCGGTCTGAGGAATGATGAAATCAT
This sequence comes from Alisma plantago-aquatica, assembly GCA_963693085.1. Lineage (NCBI taxonomy): Eukaryota > Viridiplantae > Streptophyta > Magnoliopsida > Alismatales > Alismataceae > Alisma > Alisma plantago-aquatica. Next base: position 571,047,065 of record OY856414.1, on the reverse strand, counting down.
GTAAGTTTAGCTTCTTTGGATATAGTTTCATGGTGAATATTATCTAACATGTAAAAATTCCATCCCTCCCTTGTTTGGATTCGAAATCATATCAAATAAAGTCCTTTTTTCACTCTTTCTTCATAATCCCTCATTTTTAGGGTTTCTGAGTTGAAAGGAAGAGAAATTGGGTGAATTGCTAGGGATTTGATATGAAATCGATATTTTCAGGGATGAGCTACGTTTATAAGGTGTTTTCACACCTTAGGGTGAGTGGGAACTTCCTTTAAATAGTATATTGCACGAAAATGGATTAATTCATCCATAATCTTTAATTGCTAGTATGCGACTACAAATCCTGAATTGTCTATTTGTTCTAAGTTGTTGCAAATTCATATGAAATGGATTCTTCCTCTATTTGGATGAAGTTCATATGATAAGATCATATTAGTAAAGTATACAATACATCCTAATGAGAATTCCCTAAATTTTCACAGAGGTTATAAGAGTAAACTGAAATATAGGGAATTTGTCTATGATTGAAATTTGCTGTATAAGTAAATAGAGAAAATTGCTTATCTAGATCCCCTTGGTTATGAATGATTTTTATATAAATTCATAGTACATATATGTCATATACTATCTTGGATTTTTTTCAAAGTGAATAGTGTTTTTTTGATATCTCAGTAAAGAGGGTGAAACCCTAGATGTGAGGAAAGTTGGATATTTGCGAATAGATATCGTGAAATCCATTTGAAGGGATTTTCTTGACATGATAGAATTTATTTATTCAAAGTTATTATTGATGCATGATATCCTAGTGAATGGCATGGAAGCCCAAATTCAACTCATTTCCAAGGTTTCATACATATATTGATTTATATAATTTGTTGATAGTAGTCTTTATTCAATGAATGTTTATGTCGCATGAAATCTTTATGGGAGCCATGTGAATAAGTTGTTTCCTAGTGAGAGGTGACAAGATGTGTGAAAGTCTTGTGAGCCATGAGAATACTTGTACAACCAGTGAAATGAATACCTTGGTCTAAGGACCTAGAGGTAATGGTTACCTGTTACAGAGGTAACAATGCTATGTGATGATCTAAGGGTTTGAATACCTAGATCCAATAATCATGATAATGATGTGAAGGGATGAGAATTCCCAATAATGTGATAAGGGATTGAGATACCAGTTATCATGTGTTTTAAAGATTTGAAAAGTAAGTGATAGATGTATTACACCTTTCTTTGTAGCATTTGTGGTGATTAAATGAAACCCTAAGGGTAGGGTGTTCAATGAATCAAGTATTGTGATATCAATGTTCTCAGTTATTATTAATAATTCTTGTCATGATAAGTAATTAACTCTTAATTGAGTTATGAGATGCACAACTCAAGATTTGGGTTGATATGCAAGTTCTTTGAGAAATTACAGATAAGTTGCAGGTGCTACCGACAATATGTCAAGTAATTAACTCTTATCGGTGTAGTAAGATGATAAATTGCACGATTCTATTGTGTATGTGCCAAGTGGACATGTAATCTGATTATTTAAGAATTTTAGTCTACCTACATGTATAATATGTTGATTACTCAGTATATTATAATGTTTTTGAGTATACTTCTCTATCAGGTCTAGAATGATATTCATGTTGTAATTTTCTAGGAATAATAAAATAATAGACTTAAGGGCCCTGACACCATAGAATCCCTATGAGAGGTCTGTGCCTTAGGGATGAAATGACCTACCCTGGCAATGCGTCAGTATACGGGGGTCGGAACGCACCCACATAGCATGCGGGGAAACAATGCCCTTGAGAAAGTCTCCTAAGAGAAGATAGGTTACCCAACATGAACTAGAGATCCTGATGGTAACCTAGAGGTAACCACACATCATACCAAGATGAGGCCCACAAAGTGTCTCAGACTCTCCACCTGTGTGCTCAGGTTAGAGGAGGAGTCCAGTTTAGGCCAGAGAGCCATTTCCCTATTGCAGACCAGGAGAGTAGTCAAACTTAGCATTTCCTGAGTGTGTCTGCTAAGTCTTGTATGGTGTGATCGTAGTGTACTATGATTCATCATATGTAGAGTACACTACATATGATCAAGGCATAATAAAATGAATGAGAGGTCAAACAAGTGTGTATAATTATTCAATTATTCTTTGTATCTTTCTGAATTATTAGTTCTCTTTATGATCAATCAAGTATTTCATACTTTGATTCACTCTTATAGATATTTAGAGTATCCTGCCATATTTATGATTGTCAATTATTAGACTCTTTAAAGCTTACTTCTATTATAATTGATATCAGTTTCTCAAAAGTATATCTGTAATTATATCAGTGCTTTAGACTGTTTCTTTGAAGTACTCATTCATCGAGCAAGTAGGCTCACCCCTCTACTCAAAATTTTTAGGGAAATCACATGGACTTGAAGAAGATATCATTGCATCAGAGTAGATCTGCCACAAGAGTTAAGTCTGAGTATAGTTAAGTTCAGTCAGTCCCTATCACTCTAGGTCCTTGTATAGATGTGAGAGAGTTGTAAATGATGTTTTTTATGTTTGTTTCCTTAATAAGACAGAATGCAAATGATTGTCATGTCATATGTACATGAAAGTGTGAGAAACATAATGAATGTATGAATGTGTATCGTTAATGATGAGATTACTTTTGAGAAATAAAAGTTTAATTCTCTTGTAAAGTTAGTTTATGTGGTTCAATGCGAGAAAACAAAGAGTTTGAAAAAGAAGAAAAAGTTAAGGGTGATCTTTGTATCACATTAAATCCTTAAGTTATACCCTAATCTCATGATTAGTGGTAATTGTGAGATTGGGGTGTAACATTAGGGGGATTTATGTTCATTCTAACATGTTTAGATTTGATTATGATGCAAAAAGACACAAGATGGAGCCATGAAATAGGGTTGCATCCAACATCTTGTCATGCTTTCCTACGTTCTTAGATGCTAATGTGTATCACATACCTTGACAAAGGAGATTGTGAACTTGAAGATGGATAGCTCTATCTGGCTCTATCCAAAACACCATATTCAACTTGGTAGTTTTTTTAAGTATTATATGCTAATGTATTGAGTTTTTATTTGTAGAGGGTAATACAACACTCATAGATTATTCAAGAATAATAAAACACTAAAAAAAGAAAAGAAAGTTAAACTATTTTCACCTAGATATTTTCATTTGGATAACATGACCTTTCTTCCTTTGCACTTAAAAATAGGAGACCACCAATCTCCTTTGCATTTTTTCAATAGGAAGTTGCCACTAATCTACATTATCTACCCTTAGAGAATCATTGATACTTGGGCATGTATTTTATTATTCTTGGAGGTTGCCTCTTTACCATGAAATACATGTAGAAAACACCCAAAAAAATAACAAACACAAATGATAAAAAATAGTTATAATGTTATCACAAGAATGTTATTTAGAGTTTCTTTCTTTAATAGGTTTACGAGAAGCTCAATCTTAACACTAAAAATATTCTTTGTAACAACCAAGATATCAAAATTTTCATAAAAACTTTGTGGCTCAAGTTTTCTTTAAATAGATCTAGATGGTTCATTTTTATATTAGTAGGTTTGTATTAGCACAGGGAAGTGTCTAGGAGATTATTGATTCTCATAGAGGTATTGAACTATGTTAATAATGAATGAATTGCTCATTATCTAAATTGAAATTTATTATTGGTCAAATTTATACTTAAATGAAGATACATTGTTGTTAAATGGTGAATACAACTAAAGTCTAAAGAATCATATCAATATGTTAACATGGGATTAAGTCACATATGAAATCAATTTGAATACTGACCATTCAAATTGGCAAAGTTTCTAATATGGTGCTTAATCAAACTAAGAGTTCGACCTAAAGTTACCTATGGGTATCAAGGACTCTCTAATTATACACAATTGATATTGGATGTTGATTGGCTATTATTCTTGTAATATAGAAAGTTACCTAATAAAACATATCCTTCCCTATGCCTCCCTAGGGTCGTAACTAATGTGGTATGGATATAAAGATTATAAACATTTGTCCTTTTTCCATATAAAAATGAATGAACTATTTTACATAATTTACTTGAATTGAAAATAATAATATGATTAATCTTATAATATATCTCCATATGAATATGATTCTAACTTTTGAACCTAAAATATGCAATAGAATATATTAATTAAAAATTAGAAAATAAGCTACTCATGTTTATAAAACTCCCTTAGGCCAATGCATGAGGTACTCACATTTTCTTTTGCCCACCATGGTTCCTCCTTCACTCGAGTCTTCATTCTTCTTTATTGTAAAGAAGACAAATGCTAGACCGTTTTAAAAGGAAACTTGTTCTTCTATAAGTGGGATTCTCTCCTACATCCCGTTATAGGGTTTAAAATCCTTGATTAATTGTTTCTTATGTTTTATCAAAGAGGTATGTCATAGTATATCAAGATTTTCTGTATTGTTTCTAGGGAAGGAACATCAAATTTTAGTTTTACAGTCAAGAAATATTTGTTTGATGTTCAGTAGTTGCTTCCTACTTGGTTTCTCGTATAGTTGTTTGCAATTAGTTTCACTTTTATGTGTTCTTCTTGTTATTTATATCTTCATTTTAATCTACATGTAATATTTGAGGTTGTTAGTTTTCATTTTCTAGGATTTTTAAGTCATTAGCCTTCTTTTGGATTTCAATCAATTAAGTTGGTTGTTACTTTTATGTTCATCAAATTACATTGTTCCTGTAACCTTATATCTTGTTTAAAGTTTTAGTTTCTACTTTATAATTCTATCTTCTTGTTATTTATGCTTTGTCTCTTTTATCTCTTTAATTATCTTCTTACTTTATTTCACATAAAAGTTGATTTCTATTTACTTGATTTTGTTATGTTTATCACACTATAATTGTTCACTCTTGAATGAAAAAATTAATGGGGAATCCTGGATGGGAAAGGGGGAAATGGCGGAGGAGTGGAAACTAGAACCAATCCACACCATGGATACGAGGCTAATTGTGGTGAAGATAACATCTCTGATCCTATTAATTGCGGGGTAAATGAGATTGATCTTGGTCTAGACGACACATATAGAAGAAAAGGCATTGGAATAGAGGTTAAAGAGGTCGGGGCATATATGCAAGTAACATGCATGAGGGTGGTAATAAAAATCTTTCATTCACATATTATATAGTTGCATTTTAGATTTAAATTTCATAATTTTCTTGTATTTTACTCAATATTTCACTTATTTAGGATACTAATAGTTATACAATTTTTTAGGTATTTACTACACTTTATGTACGAGTTGTAGGGTTTGTTCAAGTTACAGAGAGAAGCAATAATGCCTACACGAAAATAACATGAAAATGACAAAAGGTTGCGTATACTGACTCCCTAAATTGCTAGAGTTAGGATCATTAAAATATAGATTGCAATCAAATGGCAATAAATTTCTTATAAAAATTAGAATTATATGATTTATAAGTCATTGGATGCACAATTCAATTAGCTATAGAATAAGTATATATATTAATATAGATACCAATGAACAATTCAATTAGCTATAGAATAAGTATATATATTAATATAGATCAATTGGCCTGTTAACCTTTGAATCAGATGGAAAATCTAGAAAAATCACATTAACTCTAATATTTATCCAACCACCCCAATAACACTAGAGTTAGACAAATACAAAATAAACATTGGTACTAAAGCATGTCTAGACCTCTGGTGTTAGAATTGAGTGATTCAAGTGTATGGAAATATGGCGACAAAGAAGGTAGTGGAAACAAAAATTTATCGATCATATTTCCAACGAACCAATGTATAGCGTCAATAACTATGCAATGGGAAGGATGGTTTTTAGGATATACCTAGTCCTAGAACTAGTATACTGAAAATCTCCTTGTCGTTGTGTGTGCCCTCTTTTCAAGTTGTGCTTCAATAGCGTCTGTCGACCTCCTGGTTAATCACGAAGGACAACAACTTGACATTGTCGTCCTAGCGGGAAAAGCTCTGTGCTTCTAGAGTAGTCCACACAAACCACCAGGAACTCTTACCATTCTATAAAATGGACAAGGAGTTGTCCCCTCACGTTGGTGTACTAGTCACCAACTTGCTCTAACACAATTGTTCTCCCTTACTATCCCTCCCTTTAGCGGGTATGACTTGCTCAGGTTCTCTCAGTTACCACAACTAGATAAGACAAACAATTTTCAAAGACAATTGAATTGTTATTTTGAGCTGCCCCTAGTCCCCCTCTATCTGTAGGAGGGTTAGGGTTCCCAGTCAGAGTGGGAGTGGAAGGGACCAGAATTTCACAAAATTTTGCCACCTGCGAGTGTACCAACATAATCCAACTTGCACTTAGAGACAATCACCCACATATATCATTATTAGTTATCTAAACATGCCCATCATGTTTTAGCTACACAAGTGCTAATCCAATGGGTTAGTGATATTTTGCCTATAGTCAATATATTACATATTTCACATCTCTTAACTGTACGCCATTCCATATGAAATAGAATTGTCATAGTATGCTATCTTATATTTCTTGCATAACTAGTATCTCCATTGTTGTCATAGTATTTCTATTGCATCATTAATGATTGGAACATCTCTTAAGTTCATCTATATGAACTTCTAGATCCGTACATTATTCAATCATGTGTTCACAAAACTGGGGCTTACAACTTCTATTGTAGAATTAAAGTAATGGTGTGTAGTTTGAACTCTTTCCAACTTCCAACTCTTCTTTTAAGATTAAACAAACGGTTGGTTCATAGGATAACTGATTGGTTGGCATATGAGTCGATCTGTTCAACCCTTTGACTGGTCTTTTCTCCATGTTTCCCAATTATAATTGTGTTGGAAAATTCTAATCCAATTAATGCACGACATGACGTCAACACTAATCCTTGATGCAATCAAATTGCTCTATGAACTGGGTGATTCATCTCATGAACCAGTCGTCTAGCGACCTTGAGCTAATTGGTTCATTCAGTGAACCAGCTGGTTCATGCCTGATTCATGTAGAATTTAGCCAATGCAATATCCAATCAACCTAACACTCCAACCGGTGAGTTCAACACTTGAACTGGTCAGTTTGAAGTCCAATAAGTCAATTGTTGTTTAAATTGAGTACCTAAACACTTTAGTATTCAATTTAATTATCATTCATGATCAAACTCCTATTCCAAATGTATCCTATGTGTGTGACAATATAGGTTCCAAATTACATTAGCAGTGAATGTACATAACTCATTTATGACATCACAAGCAAAGAGTGGTTCCTAGTCACACATCATTTCTATCAAAGTAATTGGAAACTTCAAGAATAACTTCAACCTACAATTTGTGATAGGTGTTACAAATATTGTATAATTCCTTTGTCACTGATATCTAGATTGAACTTGAGGAATGGAACCATCACCCTTTCAATGTTCAATCCATGACCTCAATATCATATATTGATCCACATGTGAACGCATATGCTTTTCTCACTCTCTTATCAACTGGCCAGAATATCAAACTCATATAGGAGGGAAAAATACCATCTACATCACTCACACCATCCCCATGTATCACAGTGCATCCGATCATCGCCTTTATGGCAACCCTTATTTAGGATCATAGTGGATGATGTCAAAGTACACCACAAAACATGTGATGCGTGTAGTGATTTCAAGTCCAAGAACTACAATCACCACCTTCACTATTTGACATGATTATAACCACCGGTTATGGTTTCCATGTATCACTCTCAAGGTGGGTTTGTCCAATACACTATTCTATAATAAGTATCTATGTGCTTGGTATGCTATCACATATCATGACTGATGAGATTTTGTCAGCAACCAACACACATTCTAGTCTTATGTGTTATTATTGTCTAACTACCTTCCACAATAACATCTGACTTGGGACACAACAAGAATGTACTTACTCTTAACATTCATATGATCTCATTGTTCAGGTAACATACCTGAAGACATATGTCATTGAGTAATTTCATTATATAGACATTCATTATGTCCCATCATTATCTCATAAGTGACTGAAACATAATCAATTGGAATCTACCTTATTATTTATTAAACCCTATACATAATATGACATCACAATTATCATATATTGGCTCTTTGGTCATACAATTTTATATTGCTATTATTCTCTATTTTTTTGGAAGCTTGCATCAGTGCAACCCTTGACACCCAACTCTTCCTTACTACCCCAATGCAAGAACAAATCCTTTATTACTTCTCAAGTACTAATGGATGTTCTTTATGGTATTCCAATGACCTCCATTGGATTTTGACAAATATCAACTTTTCATGTCTAATACATACAAGAAAATAGGATGAGTACGTCGAATTGCATTATAGATACAAATGTGAGTGCATATGGAATCTCTTTCATTCTTTATTAGAATTGGAACATTGGATTCTTGAGAAACTTATCCCATATACTATGGATAGATTCTCTCTTATTGAATCCTTTATGCTGAGCCCTTTCAGCATCTTGCTAATATATGTGCTCATAGTTAGGTTAAGAATCTTTTCGGGACTGTCACTATAGATCTCAATTCCTATCACATAGGATGTTTCACCTAATCCCTAATATTGAAGGCAATTTCCATGCCAGATTTTCAATACTTAGTATTCAGATGTCATTCCTCATCAATATGTGGAATATTTATATGCTCCCACTAAATCTTTTGTAATCATAGATTTCATCTTTTATCTTGACTCAAGTCAAACTCTTTTGACTATCCTATCAAATCGAACATTCCAGCTTTGAGATGTTTGTTTCAACCTCTAGATTGAATATTGTAGCTTTTAGACTTTATTTGCATTAATAGAGTTATAAATCCTTTAGGTTGTGTTAAGTACACATCCTCTCTATTTTTTCCTTATTATGGAATGCAGTTTTAATCTCCACATGCCAATTCACATAGTCTTAACAAGTTGCAGCAGTAAGCATGTCAATTGGTGAAGGGATTTCATCATGTTCAACATTTTGAACTGGTTTGAAAACCTTGTAACCAATATATCCTTTTATGTCATCCATATTGGTCTTCCTTATGAAAACCCAACTGCACCTTATGGGTTTTACCCCTCTAGGTGGTACCACCAAGGCTATACCTTGTTGGTATTCATTGATTCCATTCTGGATACAATGGACTCAAGCCATTTCTCAGACTTTGGCTTCATAGTTCTTAGTTGATTGTTGGCTCATAATCTTATGACCAACTCACAGCTTATCACAATATTTTAATCTCAAATGTGTTATACTAGAACTATGAATTGTGTGTTAATAAAGAAGTTGAGATTCCACAACAACTTGAGATTCTCTAAATTCCCATTGTAACTCCTTACGTTCAAATATTTTCTTATTGATCTTGAACATTTGGAGTCCTACTTTTCTCCCAGTGATTCCTTTAGAATTTATCTATCCTAGAAACAAACACTTTTGTTATTGGATTTAGATAAGTAGTATTCAAAAAAATTTTTGTGATTAATTTTTTTTAAGAAACTATTTTTTTGCATAAGTTTCAATCTGTTAACACATATTGGGACATTCCCATATCATATCTCATATGATGTCTCTCAAACTATTTTAGAAAGTACATTGTTTTAGTGTTAAGCTCATGCAATTTAAGGAAATTAGAAGATTAGAATAAAATATAATCTCATCATGACGTGATTCCTTCTTAATGATGCATCATCACATTTCAGGTGGAGTTGATTGTGATACACTATCATAGTTTCTCCAGACGGTCCTCAAACTATTCATGTAAAGTATTTCAACATTGACCATATCAAAGTCTCTTAATACCTTGAAGGAATTTATGTACTTCATACATGTAATCTTCTTGAGAACTTCAAGATATTTATGTTTTACTAAATACATATCACCATACTATCAATAAATACAATGTGGTACAAAATCTATCTATTGCATTTATTCCATAGCTCTATATACATCATTATCTACAATTCCTAATAGAACACTTATTCTTCCACTACCCCTAATGCGAGGTGGTTCATCACATTCCTCATGTATAAGACCTACATATCTCTTATTTGTTCAATAACCAAAGAGTCTAGATAAACATCAACATAGATTCTAGAAATGCATTTTTCATATACATGCTTAGATGACAATCATAAAGATTGTTGAATGCTTTAGTTATCAATTAAAATCCTTTAGGTATTTACATTATAAATATTTATCTTTAGATCCTGTCATGTAAATATCCCAAGGCATTTGGGGAATTGCCATACTAGGTCATAACTTTGAATAGCAACATTAACAATTCTTTATTTATTATCATCCTTGTCTATACAAGATGCATAAAGTAAAATGTTTCTATTATTGGCATAAATGAAACAACAATTCATCTAACTCTATTACATATCCTTTGGGATAAGATACATTCTAAATGTAGACTGAATTTGCAAAAAAAAATTGCTCCCCGCAGACCATCCTTTCCCTTTTTAAAGGATTACTTCTTATCAGATCTTGCACATCAACGTATGTCAGATCTGCATCCGGTTTCACATACTAAATATGAAAAAGTATTCAAATTTATCTTATAACATTTATACCTGAAGTAAAGGTATCTTCCACTTCCTTCTTCTTATTTAATTCCTCTAGGTAGAGAGGGCAATTACTATTGCAATGTCCAGGCTGGTGACAGTGGTGACTATTGCCTCCCTTATTGACTTCTCCCTTTGCCGTGAGTACTGAAAACTTGGGCTTCTAGCCAACTTTAGAACTCTTCTTAGCTTTGCCTTTGCCTTTAGACTTTCTCTTTTTCTTGCTGATCATGACTATAGACTTGGGCTTGTCCTTCTTCATTTGTTCCTCAGTTGTTCTCAACATGCCAAGTAACTCTGTCAATGGTTTGTCAAAGTCATTCATGTTGTAGTTCATGACAAACTAATTGTATGACTCTGGAAGAGACTATAGAATCACATCATTGTCCAACTCTTAACCCAAGGGGAATCCTAGTCTAGAAAGATTCTCCACATACCGAATGAGATTGAGCACATGAGGACCTACTGGATATCCTTCTTCCATGTTACTTTTGAATAGTGCCTTATAGACATTAAATCTCTTAAGGTTTTCCTGGTCTTAGAACATTTTCTTAAGATGTATGACCATCTAAATAAAATCCATGTTATCATGTTGTCTTTGTAACACATAGTTCATGGAGAGCAACATTAGGCATTTGACATCAATGAAATCTTTAGTATGCTTCTTATAAGCATCTCTGTTTGCCTTAAATATAGTGGGAAGAGGTTCATCTGGCTCTGGTGTCTGTAGGACATAGAGCTTGTGCTCCTGTTTGAGAACAATTCTCAGCATCTTGAACCAGTCTTGGAATTTATTCCCATTTAACTTGTCCTTCTTAAGGACCGATAGTAGAGAAAAGGTGTTGTTGTGTGTTGTCATTTGATTCTAAAAGAAAACTTTGCAATTTTGTCAAAAACTCAATTTTGATTTGATTTGATTTGTATACAATTTGATGGTGTTAAATTAGGTCGTTAATTAATCATCACTCTCATTATTTTGTTCAAATTGATAACCCTCAATTATCAATCTGGAAGATTACATTGCATAAATTCTAATGAGGCGGATCCAAAACAATTCAATTATTACCCAACCAACACCAACATCCATAATAAATCATTAAAGTAGGCAACATTTTCCAATTACATCTTATACAATTCTTTGATAAATGGTATCCACAAATCCTTTCCATAGTCATATGCATGTCTCTAGGTGCTTAATCTCATTTAGGACACCCAATTAAGCATGACACAAAAGGCAACACAATAATAATTCACCCTACTTTGGAAGACCCACATTATTACCTTCACACTTCCACGAGATAGACAACGCACCACACTTTGGTGTAACCTATGCTTTGTCGATCAAGCATTTCATGTGTGTTTTTAATGAAACGCATATTAGAATTTATATGTAATATTGGGGGATTCTATATATATTATATATACATATATCTATATCCAATCACCACATACTATAGTACATATCATATACTTGTTATATCCCATAAATGTAAACATGCAAAATAAGACATTAGTGATGGTTATGGACACTCTACTATAATTCCTTGGAGACACAAGGAATTACTACCACATAGGTCTATATCTCATGCATGAACATGTTGTTGGTGTAGATCTGTGGTTCCCAATCTGGGTTGATCAGTTCAACCCTTAAACTGATCGACTTGGGGAAGAGAAGGGTTCCATATGTCGTGTTAAAGAAATCAGATGCATAGGGGGATGGTTGCTGCGGTTTGATGTTGTTTCGAAGTCAAGGGGTGATGAGTGTAATATCTAATGATTATGTACACTGGTTTATGCTTCACACCTACAGTTTAATATAAGCAGGAGCTATAATTTTTATGATGATTTAGCCCACAAGAGGGGTGTGGGATGAATAAAAGTGACCCCTGGCTTAATTAAAAAAAACTGATCGACTTGCCTCTTGGCCAGTTGGTTTGTTGTCTGAATAGATAATCGACATCCTATCTAGTAGATGTCTAGACAACTCCAAATGGTTGGTTGGGTCCACCATGTGGTCGGTTAGCTTCTGTTGCGGTCTGGCCTTCTCAATCCTCTAGTAGGCTGGCTTGTCTGAGAAAATGGTCAACTCGACTGATGTTGATTTTCTTCTTCTTTGTTACAAGAAAATAAAGTATCCTATTGCTACTAAACTTATTACTTGATAATCAAATACCTTGAGATACATTCGAGGGTGTAGGAAATAATAATACGTTTACATTGGGAAGAAGAAGGTAGAGGCTCAGTGTGTCAACCAATATATAACAGGAACAAAACAAACCATTCAACCACACACACATATTTGGGTTATTGACCATAACCATACTATACAACCACCATCAAAACCAATTTTAGGGCAACACATGTAAATTTCATATATATACATATATTAGTTTAGGATGATATGTGGTATTTAATCAGATATGCACATTAATCAATTTAAATATTCAAATCATATGCAATAAATAAATGATGAAAACCAAAAATCCAATCATATCTATTATCCCAAAACATAGTAGATTAACAAGGATCTAATACCACTATAGGGAAATATGGTGACAAAGCGGGTAGCAAAAACAAAAACTTATCTATTATATTTCCCATGAACCAAGGATCATGTGAATAACTATGCAATGGGAAGGATGGATTAGAGGATATACATGGTCTTGTATTTAGTCTAGTGACAATTTCCACATCATTGTGTGTACCTTTTCTTCAAGTCACACTCGAAAAATGTCTGTGACGGCATCTTGGTTTATCACCACGATTAGTAGGTTGACATTGTCCTCTAGCGGGAAAAGCTCCATGCCTCTAGATTAGTCCACATGGACCAGCATGAACTCTTGTCATTCTAATAGAATGGACAAGAATGAGTTTTCCTCTCCCATTGGCGTACTAGTCACTAACTTGCTCTCCCAAAATTGTTCTCCCTTGCTATCCCTCCCTTTAGCAAGTAGGACATGCTCGGGTTCTCTGAGTTACCATAACTAGAGAAGACAAGGAATTGTCAGAGGCAATTAAACTATTGTTATGAGAAGCCCCCAATATCCCTCTATTTATAGGAGGGCCATGGTTAGGGCACCCAGTCTGAGTGGGAGTGGAAGGGACCAGAATTTCATGAATTTTTACAACTTTCAAGTGAAAAAATAGTTGGTTCATAGGTGAACTGATCAGTTGGCATGTGAGCCGATCAATTCAATCCTTCAATCAGTCATTTCATCATGTTTCCCAATCACAATTGTATTGGTAATTCTAATCAGATTAATGCATGGCATGGCATTAATACTAATCCTTGGTGTAATCGAATTGTTGTGTGAGTTGGGCGGTTCATCTCATAAACCAATCATATGGCAACCTTGTGTCAATTGGTTCATTCAGTGAACTAGTTGGTTCATGCCTGATTCATCCAGAATTCAGCCAATGCAATATCCAATCAGCCTAACACTCCAACTGGTCAATTCAACATTTGAATTGGTTGGGTTCAAAGTTCAAGCAATCAATTGTTGTTTAAATTGAGTACCTAAACACTTTCATATTCAATTTAATTATTATTAATGATAAAACTCCTATTCCAACTGTATCCTATGAGTGTGACCCTATAGGTTCCAAGTTACATTGGTAGTGAACGTCCACAACTCATTTATGACATCATAAGCAAAGAGCAGTGTGTAGTCACACATCACTACTACCCAAGTAATTGGAAAGTTGGAGAACAAATTCAACCTACAATGTGTGATAGGTGTTATAGTGATTGTATAATTCTTTTGTCACTAATATCTAGATTGAAATCAAGGCATGGAATATGTTGGTATGTATGCCCTGAGAGCCAATCATGTGATGATTGGTGGGATACATTAAGATTGATTTGATAAACATCAAAGGCGAGCTTCCAATTCTTTCTGGATCAGTCATATGAGATAGTGATAGAACAAATTGAATGTCTAGAGAATGACAATACTCAATGACGTATGCCTTCAGGTTCATGACCTGAACGATGAGATCATACGGATGCTAAGAGTTTGTACATTCTTGTTATGTCCCTAGTCGGATGTCATTGTGGAAGGTAGATAGACAACAATGACACACAAGACTAGATTGTGGTGTTGGTTGATGACAGAATCTCATTAGTCATGATATAGAGATATCAAACCAAACACATAGGTACTTGTTAGAGAACAAGGTACCGGACAGACCCACCGTGAGTTTGACACATGGAACCATGAGATGGTAGTCACAGTCAATACTCACAGTGATGGTGGTGAGTGTGATTCTTAGACATGAAATCACTGCACTCAACACATGTCGTTGGGCACACTTTGACATCATCAAACGCAGTCCTGAAACATGGGTTGTTATAAAGGTGATGATTGGGTGGCTTTGACACATGGGGCTTTTGAGGGGTGAGTGATAGATATGGGATTTGTCCCTCCTGAGGGAGTTTGATATCAATGGCCACTTGATGAGTAGGATTGAGAAAGGCGTGCACGCATGTGTGAATCAGTATATGATACTGATGTCATACATATCTCTTCCAGTCTACTCTGAGATCAAGGAAGTGAATGAACATTGACAGGATAACTGTTCCATGCCTCGAGTTCATTCGGGATATCAGTGACAAAGGAATTATACATTCGCTGTAACATCATTCACAGATTGTAGGATGAAAGTTGTTCTCCAACTTTATACTTTCACTTGGGTAGCACTGATGTGTGACTAGGCACCGCTCTTTGCTTGTGAAGTCATAAGTGTTATGAACTTTCACTGCCAACGTGAAATGGACCTGCAGGATCACACACATAGGATTTAACCTGGCAGAGGAGTTTTGTCCACAAAGCAATGTTTAGATTGATTACTAAAAGAGTTTGGTAGTTCAATTAAACACTCAATCAGTCGATGGCTCAATATCGTATGGTTCAAGGTGTTGGACGCATTGATTGGAGTATCAGATTGATTGAAATCACATTTGACTGATTCTGCACAACCTGCACTCCCAACCGATCGGTTCATGTGATGAACCAGTCAGCTGAGGTTGCTGAACCGGTCGGTTCAATTGTTGAACCGATCGGCTCATGCACAGAGTGAAACGACCGGTTCAAGTGTTGAACTGATTGGTTCAACTGGTGCAATCGAGCAACTTGGGAAAGTAGGATTGGTGAGAATTTTCCTTTCGTTTCAAATTTCCCAATTCGATTGGGAATAATATTGGTATTCGATACCAATTGGGAAAGAAACAAGGAAAGTCAATCGGGAACCAACCTGGAACCCCAACCGACCGGTTCATGAGTGAACCGATCGGTTCAAGGGTCCCAAACGATCGGTTCAGTGGTGAACCAATCGGTTCAGGTCCCCAACCGACCGGTTCACTTGTGAACCGATCGGTTCAGGTTGCAAGATGGTTGCTTTTGGTGGAAAATCCCGAACCCTTCTACTCCTGCTTTAGTCCCGCATTGCCCGGGATGGAGAACCCTGTCCCATGACTCTCCTATATATATAGGGGGTATTGGGGGCTTCTCACGACACAGCTCAGTGCAACCAGTTGCTCTGCAAGTTGTCGTTCTCTCTGGTTTTGGTAACCATGAGAGAGCCCGAGCAAGTGCTTCCCGCAAAAGGGAGGTGCAGCAAGGGAAGGTCAACTACAGTTGCAACAGGAGGCAGGAAAGCGTGTTGGCGACTAGTACGTCAACAGGAGGGTGCGAATCCTTCAACTTCCTTGTGGGACAAGGAGTGTGGAGTTCCAGGTGGTCCGTGTGGACTACTACAGAGGCGGGAGGACACTGCTGCTTAGGAGGACAACTGTCATCCGACAGTCCGGTTCGAGTAGGAGTTGTCAGTCCCGGTGCGACCAGGAGCTGCACAGACGCCGTCGAAGACCGGAGTTGAAGATCGCGCATTGCGCGAGGTATTGTCGCCGAGCAAGCCTCGGGACAAGGTATGATTCCACAAACCATCCTTTCCTATTATATAGACGTTGACGCATTTCCTCGGTATGGGTTGGGGGAGAAATTTTTTTGTTTCCGCTGCCTTCTCTGTCTCCCCTAAAAATCCAACAGTGGTATCAGAGCCACGTCAACTGCTCTATATTTTAGGAATATCGATATGATCGATTTTGGTTTGTCGCCTTTATTTATTGCATACAATGCGAATAATATCGGCTTTATGCATGTCCAATCCTAAATCCACAAATCCCTAATTACATATATGATATGTATTATTAATGCACTCGATACGCGTCGCCCTTAAACGAGTTTTGTGGTGGATGTATGTAGCGTGATTATGGCCTATAAACCCCTATCTGTGATTGGTTGTGTGTGGTTGCTTGCATCTCAGTCTGCGCACCGATTTTCCCTCTCTTATTCCTGGTGTAACTCGAAATAATTCGAGATTTTTTCCTACCTTTGCTCCCCCCGAATGTAACTCGGGGTTTCCTTTTTAAAGCAATGTAATAAATAGGATAAAATTTTATTTCCTGTTATGTCAAAGACCGGCGGACATCAAGACGACAGCTGAAACGATCGGTTCAAGGCGTGAACCGATCGGTTGACGTTCGAGACGGTCGGTTCAAGGAGTGAACCGATTGGTTGATGACTGGTTCGAGGAGCAAGACGAGCGGGTGGCGGACATGACGAGATGCACGACGACCAGGCGAACCGATCGGTTGGAGGAGCCAACCGATCGGCTGGTGGCACCCAGACGACCGGCTGGAGAGTACAGATCATTCATGTGATGAGTTGATCAACTCGGATGGCAAGGCACAAATGTTCATCATGTACAAGTTGCATGTGATGTAGACCTAGATGACCGTGATTCCTCTTGGCTCGAGGAATCACATTAGGATGGCCATAATCATCGCTTTTTATCGTTTGTGCATGTTTTCTGTGGTATATAGCATGTATATGATACATACTTTGTATTGTGGTAATTGGATATGTATATGTCTATAAAACCAAATCCCTCATTAAAATATTAAGTTTTAGATGCCTTCCAAATGCGACACACGTGAAAAGCTTGATCGACCAAGTGTGGGCACGCACTAGCGTGGTGCCCCGTCTATCTCGTGGAAGCGTGAGGATGAATGTGTGGGTCTGCCCTAGCAGGGTGCATATTCATCGTGTTTGCTTTGGGTCAGACTTAACAAGGTGATCTAGATGGGATCTAGTACCTTGAGGCATGGAGATGATCATTGCAAAAAGTTGTATATGACATCTTATCAAGAGTTGCATATGATGCAATTGGCAAAAGTTGCCTACCTGAGAGATCTATGTTGTGGGTGACAGCCCTAGCTGGTCCACGGCTTAGAGGATTTCAGGATCTTGCCCACTAGAAGGTTGTACGCTGCAATCTTCCGAATTGATGGTGAGGGCTATCAATTTGAAGTAAAATAGTGGGAGCGATAATTAATTAAAGGCCTAATTATATCGTCAAATTTTCAAATCAATCAAATAAGTCAAAAATGAGTTTTGGACTAAAATTGCATATTTTCCTTTTTGTAGTTCAAATGGAAACAAACAACAACAACTTTTCTTTGCGATCGGTCCTTGACAAGGACAAGCTAAATGGGACGAACTTCCACGACTGGTATCAGACATTGAGAATTGTTCTCACTCAAGAGCATAAGCTCTATGTCCTGGATACTCCAATTCCAGAGGAACCCGCTCCTAATGCACCAAAGACAGAAAGGGATGCTTACAAGAAGCATTCTGATGATGCCATTGATGCAAAGTGCTTGATGCTATGTTCAATGAACCATGAGTTGCATAGGCAACATGAGAACATGGGTGTCATAGAGATGATTCTGCATGTCGGGAACATGTATGTAGATCAGGCACGGCAAGAGAGGTACAATGTTTCTAGGGCGCAGTTCAAGTGCGTCATGACAGAAGGAGATCCAGTTGGTCCTCACACACTCAAGATGATTGGGTATGTGGAGAACCTGCAGAGACTGGGATTTCCACTGAGCCAAGAGTTGGCTACTGACGTGATACTGCAATCGTTGCCAGAATCTTACAGTCAGTTTGTGATGAACTACAACATGAACAACTTTGATAGGCCACTGTCAGAGTTGTTGGGCATGTTGAGGACAGCCGAGTTACAGATGAAGAAGGACAAGCCTAAGTCCGTGATGGTGATCACGAGCAAGAAAGGCAAGTCCAAGCACAAGGGCAAGGGCAAAGCTAAGAAAGGTTCTGAAGCTAGCTAGGAGTCCAAGCCATCTTCATCTCTCAAGGCCAAGGGAGGCGTGACCAAGAAAGGAAATTGCCACCATTGTCAAAAGCCAAGACATTGGAAAAGGAATTGTCCTCTCTACCTGGAAGAACAAAAGAAGAAGGAGGCGACTGAAGCCTCTACTTAAAGGTGTCATGAAAGTAAACTTGTAACACTTTTGAGATATATGATATCAAGATGTAAAGTGTAAAGCATTCTTATTTGGGGCAAGTGTTGCCTTCATAGATAGGAGTACTTTAGTTTATTTCCAGCCAATAAGGCATGTAATACAGTTATGAACTGTTATTTCATACTTGCCAATAGATAGAAACACTTTATTTTTGCATATTGTATGACAATGATGGCAATTAATAAAGAGATGTTTCAATTTATAAAGATGTGATCTTTATGGCAATGCCTTATTTATCTTGTGATATTTGATATGCATAAGATAAGATGATACCTAAAAGTTATAGATAACTCAAACAATTTAATTAGCATTAATCATGAGAAATTCATTTCTAGTTTCCATGTGATGGATAAAACTAGACTCTTTTGGTTAGAGAACCAGTAAGGGACATGAATATCTTGGATATGATTAATCAATCTTCACTAATGTAGTTGGAGAGTGATTATCCTATTTGGTATAATACATGTGATGTATTTACATGCCTATTGGAACAAATGCTAATACTTCAAATGGTGTTTAGAGAAATACCAATATGGATGTCTTGAAGTGTTCAAGATCATCATAAATGAAGTGCAAATTTGGTAAAGTATTAATTCTTGATGAGATCAAAGAATTAAATACTTGGACCAAATGTTTGAGATCCTTATGAGTGTTTATGATAATGTATCATAGTGAAGTCATGATTAAGGCATGGTGATGTCTGAATCAAGAAGGAATCATACTCTAAGGAGTTAGAGAATGATTATCAAATAACTGAATTCTTCTTAATAAATGAATACCCCACACTAATAAAAGAAATTAAGAATCACAAGGGTTGTGAGTTCTTATATTTTTAACAGATACACCTCAATTATCTATGTGATGAGTTGTTCATATGATGAGTCAACTATCAAGATGAATATGTGGAACCGAATCTTGAGTTATGGTTTAGGACCATTACATCCTAAATGACATCCATGTGAACCATAAGGTATGACCTTGATGGTAGCACTCATTGGATCATATCCATAAGTGCAAATGAGTCTTAAGTGTTAAGACACATGGATACCATTTTGAGAAGGATGATGCTTGTTGATTGCAACTTAATGACTAAGACATTTGGCATATGGATACTAAAATTGCATTCCTATGAGGAATAAAACCAGGATGTGTACGTGACACAACCTATAAGGTTTATGAATCCACTAATGCAAATGAAGTCTATAAGTTACAATGGACTAATCAATGTGATTGATTGAGTACAAGCAACTCAAAATTGGATCTTTATTTTAATGATATAGTCAAAGGGTCTGACTGATATGTCAAAGATAAAGAAGGCATCTGTGATTTAGTGGGAGCGTATTCACATTCCCCATGTTGATGTGAAATGGAAATGTTCTAGAATGGAAATCCAAAAGTGGAAATTATCTTTAAGGAAGATAGAGATGTTTCCTATATGATAGGAATAGAGATCTATAGAGATAGTTCTCGGAAAATCTCTTGACCTGGAAAGAGAAAGCATACATTGGCAATCTGTACTGAAGTGTTCAGTATGCACAGATTTAGTGGGAGAAAACTTGTCCATGTTACATGGATATTAGTATCCCAAGGCCAAGTGTCCAATTCTTATGAAGAATTGTAACACTAAGAATAGATATGGATCTATCATGTATGTAATCATCCCATTGTCTTGCATGTATGACATGGCAAGAATAAAATACATTCATCATCTTGTATGTAGGACATGGCAATATGATGTGCTCATCCTGATAACTCGTATGTGGGACATGACGAGTGGATGTCTGTCTGCTTCCAGTAAGGGTTACTGGAATACCATGAGAACTTGATAAGTGCTTGTGAAGTACTAGTTCTATGGAGATAAGGAAGAGTTCTATGTAAAGAGTTACATTGATGCAGACTTCTGAAAGGACAGAAAATTAATCGCAAAATATACATAAGATGTATAAAAGAGAATGTTTGTTGATAATTGGAAATGTTCCAATAAAGCCATTTAAAAGGGGAAATGTCAAGTATCTATGTGTTAGAGAACATAAGTGAATACTATATGGATCTGAAAGTTCATGAGATGAACTTATATTCCACTCATTGATGACAAGTCTGGAATCCTTGATCATGCAATGTGGCTAAAGGTTAGCAAAAGGAATACTAGATCGCATATTACGGCAACTCCATCTCATACGTGCGACGTATAGCGAAGAGATGTGAGACATGCAATTTGTACAGACTTTGGCAAGGTGTTGACATTACTCACTATGTTTGCACTAAGAGCACAGTAACATGTGGGACATGTTTGAAGATCACTATGAATATGATTCAAGGGTGATTGGCTCACAGTGCAAGTGGGAGTCTGTTGGTATGTATGCCCTGAGAGCCAATCATGTGATGATTGGTGGGATACATTAAGATTGATTTGATAAACATCAAAGGCGAGCTTCCAATTCTTTCTGGATGAGTCATATGAGATAGTGATAGAACAGATTGAATGTCTAGAGAATGACAGTACTCAATGATGTATGCCTTCAGGTTCATTACCTGAACGATGAGATCATACGGATGCTAAGAGTTTGTAAATTCTTGTTACGTCCCTAGTCGGATGTCATTGTGGAAGGTAGATAGACAACAATGACACACAAGACTAGATTGTGGTGTTGGTTGATGACAGAATCTCATTAGTCATGATATAGAGATATCAAACCAAACACATAGGTACTTGTTAGAGAACAAGGTACTGAACAGACCCACCGTGAGTTTGACACATGGAACCCTGAGATGGTAGTCACAGTCAGTACTCACAGTGATGGTGGTGAGTGTGATTCTTAGACCTAAAATCACTGCACTCAACACATGTCGTTGGGCACACTTTGACATCATCAAACGCAGTCCTGAAACATGGGTTGTTATAAAGGTGATGATTGGGTGGCTTTGACACATGGGGCTTTTGAGGGGTGAGTGATAGATATGGGATTTGTCCCTCCTGAGGGAGTTTGATATCCATGGACACTTGATGAGTAGGATTGAGAAAGGCGTGTACGCATGTGTGAATCAATATATGATACTGATGTCATACATATCTCTTCCAGTCTACTCTGAGATCAAGGAAGTGAATGAACGTTGACAGGATGACAGTTCCATGCCTCGAGTTCATTCGGGATATCAGTGACAAAGGAATTATACATTTGCTGTAACACCATTCATGGATTGTAGGATGAAAGTTGTTCTCCAACTTTCTACTTTCACTTGGGTAGCACTGATGTGTGACTAGGCACCGCTCTTTGCTTGTGAAGTCATAAGTGTAATGAACTTTCACTGCCAACGTGAAATGGACCTGCAGGGTCACACACATAGGATTTAACCTGGAAGAGGAGTTTTGTCCACAAAGCAATGTTTAGATTGATTACTAAAAGAGTTTGGTAGTTCAATTAAACACTCAATCAGTCGATGGCTCAATATCGTATGGTTCAAGGTGTTGGACGCATTGATTGGAGTATCGGATTGATTGAAATCGCATTTGACTGATTCTGCACAACCTGCACTCCCAACCGATTGGTTCATGTGATGAACCGGTCGGCTGAGGTTGCTGAACTGGTCGGTTCAATTGTTGAACCGATCGGCTCATGCACAGAGTGAAATGACCGGTTCAAGTGTTGAACTGATTGGTTCAACTGGTGCAATCGAGCAACTTGGGAAAGTAGGATTTGTGAGATTTTTCCTTTCGTTTCAAATTGCCCAATTCGATTGGGAATAATATTGGTATTCAATACCAATTGGGAAAGAAACAAGGAAAGTCAATCGGGAACCAACCTGGAACCCCAACCGACCGGTTCACGAGTGAACCGATCGGTTCAAGGGTCCCAAACGATCGGTTCAGTGGTGAACCGATCGGTTCAGGTCTCCAACCGACCGGTTCACTTGTGAACCGATCGGTTCAGGTTGCGAGATGGTTGCTTTTGGTGGAAAATCCCGAACCCTTCTACTCCTGCTTTAGTCCCGCATTGCCCGGGATGGAGAACCCTGTCCCATGACTCTCCTATATATATAGGGGGTATTGGGGGCTTCTCATGACACAGCTCAGTGCAACCAGTTGCTCTACAAGTTGTCGTTCTCTCTGGTTTTGGTAACCGTGAGAGAGCCCCAGCAAGTGCTTCCCGCAAAAGGGAGGAGCAGCAAGGGAAGGACAACTGCAGTTGCAACAGGAGGCAGGAGAGCGTGTTGGCGACTAGTACGTCAATAGGAGGGTGCGAATCCTTCAACTTCCTTGTGGAACAAGGAGTCAAGGAGTTCCAGGTGGTCCGTGTGGACTACTACAGAGGCGGGAGGACACTGCCACTTAGGAGGACAACTGTCATCCGACAGTCCGGTTCGAGTAGGAGTTGTCAGTCCCAGTGCGACCAAGAGCTGAACAGATGTCGTTGAAGACCGGAGTTGAAGACCGCGCATTGCGCGAGTTATTGTCGCCGAGC
This sequence comes from Alisma plantago-aquatica, assembly GCA_963693085.1. Taxonomy (NCBI): domain Eukaryota; kingdom Viridiplantae; phylum Streptophyta; class Magnoliopsida; order Alismatales; family Alismataceae; genus Alisma; species Alisma plantago-aquatica. The sequence goes on along the minus strand of OY856414.1, from coordinate 571,023,615 downwards.
AAGCCTCGGGACAAGGTATGATTCCACAAACCATCCTTTCCTATTATATAGACGTTGACGCGTTTCCTCGGTATGGGTTGGGGGAGAAAATTTTTTGTTTCCACTGCCTTCTCTATCTCCCCTAAAAATCCAATAGAATAATCACCCTTGATCCATGTTTCTTGAACTAGAGTAGACTTTCCAAGATATATGTGACCTCAATATAATATATTGATCCACATGTCCATGCACAACCTTTACTCAATCTCGCTTATCAAGTGGTTAGGACATGAAACACCTATAGGAGGGATAAATGCCATCTACGTCACTCACAATCATCCCCATGTGTCATTGTGCATTCGATCATCACCTTTATGGAAACCCTTATTCAAGATCATAGTGGATGATGCCAAAGTACACCAAACAACATGTGATGAGTGTAGTGATTTGAGGTCTGACAACCACAATCACCACCTTCACCATGAGAGATGATTATGACCACCAATTATGGTTTTCATGTATCACTCTGAATGTGGGTCTGTCTGATACATTGTCCTCTATGAAGTATCAACATGCTTGGTTTAATATTACATATCATGACTAATGAGATTCTGTCAACAACCAACACACACTCTAGTCTTATGTGTTATTATTGTCTGTCTGCCTTCCAAAATAACATCCAATTAGGGACATAACAAGAATGTACATAGTCTTAACATTCATATGATCTCATTGTTCAAGGCACATACCTAAAGACATACGTCATTCAGTAATGTCATTCTTTAGACATTCATTATGTTTCCTCATTATCTCATAAGTGAGTGAAACATAATAAATTGGAAGCTTACCTTAGTATTAATCGAACCTTGTACATAATATACCATCACAATCATATGATTGGATCTCTGGGCATACATACCAACATTAAGTTAGTTTGGAAGCCTAAATTGATTATTTATGTGATGAATAGATTTACTAACTACTTATATTGATCGACTACATTCCTAGTCACTTGTTTCTTTAGTGTTAAAAATTACAACAAAATAATAATTGTCATTAGTTTATTTTTGATGGATATGATATCTTGCAGGCTGATATAAAAGTACTTGGGGGATGTCTAGGACAAGGATTCACACCATGTTGTCTCTCATGTACAACCCTAAACTCCACCAAGGAGAGCCGAAGAAGGAGTTCATGGATGATGTGAGATTCTCTTCATCAAAGAATGTGACTAGAGATTGAAACTATCATTCTAGAGTGGTGATGAGATCTCTATGATACGCCTACTGTATCTTCCCTATGAGATTTCACCTATTATCTCATTTCTCTTATATATTACCTTGAGTAGAGAGTAGACTACTTTGTGGGGATCAATGATTAGCCATATTGCCCAAGCTCAGATCTTACATTTTGAATTATGACTTGCTTGAACTATTAGATTTAAAATTAATTTATTAATACATATTATAATGATTAGAAACATATCTTACATGTCAATTTGAATCCTAAGTGCAGAGACCTTAAACTTTATGATTAGAATATCAACTAATATATATTGAACCCCAGATGAGATCACAGAATGGGTTCTCTAAGGTAGTGGATTCAAGATCCATAGGTAACAATACCTCAAGCCTACAAAGACATCTATCCTTGTGAATTCTATATTATAAAATGATATAGAATTTAATCCCTAATATGATAATCCTATAGTGAGTGATGCAATGTGAGACAATAGTACGCAGGCAGTGGAAGTGAAACATGTCTCCTAGGTGATTTTATTTGAGTGTCCAATATTGTAAACCACACAATGTAAAATACTTTGTTCCTTCAATCAAAATAAGTGTGGCTTCTTGGAAATGAGTCTACAAACTAAAAAATTGATGTGTGGGATTATCAGCAAGCAAAATTCTTGGATAATCATCGAGCACAAGGGTGCCCTGTATTGACTCTACATGTGAATTAAGCCATTCAGAGGATCATCATCGACTATAATGTTAGACTCCTTAAAACTAGATATGAAACAAGCTACAATCAACAACATTTTGGGGGATACTATGAGGAATCATTCTATGAATATAATTATCGAGAAGAGGCAAATTACTTTTAGAAGTATCATAGGATTTATGGTGAATTTCCTTACTATGTAGATCAACATATAACTAACAGAGATGAGAGGATGGATGCTCTCTACAAGATGTTTGTTGACCAACAAGCAATGCTAGCTGATCAATGTGCAATGTTGGTAGATAGAGAAGCCTATGTAAAAGAATGGAGGCATAACTTGCCCATCTTAAAGCACAATTCTCCAAAAAGCTTGAGGCTCCACCGCTCTTCCCTATTATAGGAAAAATTCATATGGTTATAAGGATCAATATGTTTGTTTTAGACAATGTGATAAAACAAAAATAGGAGGTATACATTCCATCATCACTTCATTGGTCTATCTCCTCTCTAGTTTAGTTACCTACAAATTTTATGGAGGATATGGATGTGTTCTATATGGAGGATCCATTGCTATAATTGAAATTGTAAAGGATCCCACAATTTTTATGGATTTTGTTGTTCATTTCACAGTTACTCAGGAGAATGTAGATTCACTTATGATTATTTGTTAGGCAAACTTTAGAGATGACACCATTTTTCATATGCCATCATCACATCTTCTTCATGCATATTTAGTTGATGAGATGAAGCATGATCCATATCCTCTACTTGATTATGTATAGTTGTAGCACTAGTTACAAATTTGTTACATACTACCTATGCAACAAAAGAAGGAAGTATGTATCTATTCATTGCATATAAGAAGAACTTGAGGACACCAAAGAGGCACCATTGTTACTTTGTGCCACATCTTTTAAGTCCACACATTGCTACTAGACTACCTCTAATCATGGAGGAGTATTGGTGGATCCTACTAGATGGATTGTGTGGGTGAAAAGAAATACTACTCCAAGAATCTTGATAGTACCTTTGAGTTAAAATAAAAACCTAACCACATATTGTGCCATGGATCTCACATGTTCAAGGTGCCATCCCATGGTCATATCCTATGAGTTGGACCTTCTTCGAGTTTCTAGGACCACCTAGACGAGCAACACAAATTAGTTGTCTCCATCTTAGGTGTAGTGTTTGATCCGAAATGAGAAAATTTCTACGTCCTAGGTGGAGGTTGGGTGTTACGTACTTCTTCCACACTCACTTATCTATTTCTATATTCCTATTTTTATTCAGTATGTTAGATTTGTATACAGATTGCTTTCTTTGCTTGTAGATTAAACTATCCTCATCTCATTTCTTAGTTCTTACAATGTAAGTTGAGTCCATTATCTATTTGGATTTCTTTACATTTATGTTTGCATTGCATATATAATTTGTCATTCAAGCCCTCTTGTTTGAAGTAAATTTCCAATTTTAACTATCTTTACAAAAAAATATTAACTATTAGAATTCACTTCTTATAGCCAAGGAATAAGCATCATGTTTCTTCAAAAATATGGTAGGTGTTAAAGGAACCAATATAGACTAAATACTATATTACTTATGCTGATAAGTAAAGCATATATATGGAATTACCATGCATCCCCTGACATGTCATTATATGGGTGTAGAGTGAATCAGTAGAATTACCTAATGTACACAATCATAAAAATAAGTTCTACACATAATCCAAACCCCCTGATAAACTTCTTCTCAATCTTACTCATCTTCCATTCACCAAAAAGAAGAAAAAAATAAAGATGAAGAATGCTAAAGACTATGCTTGGGGTGGCACGACAATGACTCCCTCTATAAGTTTCTTTCATACCCCTTGTATGTAATATAGACATATTACTAAAAACAAAGAAAATATGAGAATGAAGACACAAAAAATTGTGCAATATATGTACTTGCACCAATAAATTGCAACCTCAAGAAAACAGAGTAAATATGCACATTCATCCTTTCATATCCCCGTTCACTCCACTTTTCACCTAGGACATTGTTATGAGCTTCGTTGATATGTATTTAACATACCTCATTGTTGAATTGCGCACATACTGGTGATTTTTTTGGGAATTTTCAATTTTCAGCAAATTATTGTACATTTTTGGTATTGATGATGGTGGTTAGGAGATGGTGTTGTTAAGTAAATTTGGAAATGAGGATAGTGCAAGTCATGTTCCATTATTTCTGGAGCTTGGGTTGCTTGGTCGTATTGATAGTAGGGTTTTAAATGATGTGAGTACAAGGAATGCACATTGGTTGAAAGTATTTATTTGAAGAGTGTTGTAGATTTTGTGTTACTTAAAAATGGACAATGTTCATGATTAGAGTATTGATGAATATTAATCATGTTCCTTGGTTTCTCATATATTTTGTTATTCATATTTCTCTTGCATTTTACTCAATATTTCACTTGCTTCAGGATTCAAAAGACATTGGATGAATAATTTAATTATCTTCAAAATAAGTATATATACTAACTAAGGACATTCAGCCGATTTGCCTTTGATTTGGATGTGTGTCAAAAATTACAATAATTTTGTCATTTTTCTAGTCCCCCAACTCACATTGTAAACTGACTGACTAGAAAATTTACCTCAACACTAAAATTGGCTCTAGATTCCTCACATAATGTCAAAATTGAGCTAGTGGAGTTGGATTGGAAGCATAACTTGATTATCTATTCAAAATATATTTGTCAATCATTACTAGTGGGAGAACTGGACTCACAATCACTTGTTTTCCAACACCAAGAACTACAACAAAACAAAAATTGTCATTGGATTATTTTAGACAAATATGATATTTAAAGGCTAATATAAAAGCACTTAGGGGATGTTTAGGATAAGGGTTCATGACCCATTATCTCCCATCCACAACCCTAGACACCACGAAAGAGAGATGAAGTGAGGATTCAATGGCTTAATGTGTAGATGTGCTCCATTGATGGACATGACTAAAGATTGCACCTATCATTCTGAAGTGGTGAGGAGATCACCAAGCTTCTCCTACATGACTCTATCTTCTTCCTGAAGTTTAACTTATTCTCTCCTTTATCTTGTGTTATTAATATGAGTAGATAGTATAATTAATGTTGGGGAAAAAGGATTAGCCCCAACCCCTGTATTGGGATCTTACATTGTGCATTAGGGTTTGTTTGAACTATTTTTGACTAACTATTTTTTACATTTTATATGGATTAGCTACCCATCTTACATGTCTATTTCAATCATAAAAGTAGAGATCTTAAAACATAAGATTGGAGTATTAGTTAATATTTATTATACCCATATGAGATCATGGAACTGATTCTCTGACGTGATGGATTCATGATCCATAGGTAACAGGACCTCGAGCTTATAGGAAAATCTATCCTTGTGAATTTTATATTCCATAAGGGTATGGAAATTCTTTGGCCCCTATCTTATCAGCATGTGAGTGAGTCATGCATGTGAGAAAGAAGATACCACTACAGAAAAAATGCCCATTAGTGGCATTTATTCTAGTGGCTTTTATAAAAAAAAGTCACTATTTATTTAATTTTCAGACATTTTTATATAAAATGCTTATAATCCCCTACTATTCAGTTTCTCAAAAATAGTAAATTTTAAAGGCATTTATATATATGATTTGTGGCAATTAAAAATTGCCAATTTGATATTTCAATTGGCTAATTTGATAGCGGGCAATCCACTTGCCAGCAATTAGGCTTAGCGCTATTCCCGAACCCCCTCCTCCGTCCGCGATTCTCCCCCACAACCTCACCCCCACGATAACCAGGAGTAGGAACCACCACACAACCAGGGCAGATCTGGGTGATTGTATGCTCCCCCTAATACCTTGAGTAGTGTTTGCCTTGACGTTGTAGTGTACAAAGCTGGAGAGGGACCGCGACAACCACGAAGATCAGGAACCCCCGAAGGTGGAGCATCTTGCCGGTGCTGCTAGGATTGGGTGTTGGATAGGGTGCCCTCACATCCTCCGACGCCTATGTATGTGAGAACAGTCACGCCTCAAAGGACTACTGGACTAGCACTGTCGTGGCCAACTCCGGCTGCTAAAGCATCAATCGCTGATTCAAAGGTAGGTTTTTGCTTGGCATGCGACAGGACTCCAGTGTCTTTGAGCATCTCTTGACCGGATTTTGTCTGCCCCTGCATCTGCATGTAAACCGCCGGAAGACTAGATCTCTGATGAGTGAAATACAGGTCATGCTGCTCCCTTTCAATCGGAAAATGTCTCCGTTGGACCCTATATGCTTCTCCGCAGGGAAGTCCCCAATGTACCTCAACGACGATAGGTTGGGTTTCTCGCTTGTCAATATATCTTCTTCCTTTCTTGTTTGTTTCCTAATTTCCCATGTCCCCTCTTCTTCTTGATCACTAAGGGGTGATCTAAATTACAATTTTTGAAATCCTAGTAGGGTCTTGTCAATGAATCATTAGCTTCCAATTATCATCATTAAGCAGTGTAATGCTTACATGATGAAAACATAAAAATAATCGATATCAATCAGTAATGAATTATGTAAGTGGAGTCACAGAAACAATGCCACTATTTGGATAAAGTAAACAAGACCATCAAACAAAGGTAAAAAACAATACCACTGGCTTTGATATTAACTTGTTATGGTTATAATGTTTTTGTTTTCTTGGTGCAAATTTTACTAAAGGTGCTTATGAAGTGTGTTGGTAATTCATAAATGGGAGAGATTGAAAGGATACATGAGGAAACAAACATACAACATATAACATACAACATAGAAAGGAGTCTGACCTAAATAAGGTAATGAAGACCAAAATAGCACATGTTGTTCCATGTGTTTAAAACCCATCCAAAATATTGTCAAACAAAGTCAGTTAACATGAGATTTGGAAACCTGCTTCACCTTCTTGCCCTATGAATCTGAATGCATATCTTCTCTTTTTGATAACCAAACTAGTTTCTTTGAAAATATTTGGAAATTTTTCCTCCAATTCAATTTGATGGACTAGGTAGTCATAATTGGTAAAGAATCCATATATTTTACATAACGAGTCAATTTATTTTCTTTACGGAAATCAAACTGAGTTTATTTTCTTGATTATCTACATTATACAAGATCCGATTGCAAAAGCTCAAAGTGTTTCCTAGATCAACATTAATGCTCAAAAAAATATTATTTCAATTCATAATTTACATAGAATAATATTTATATGTACTCTTATAATCGTTGATAATTGTTTATCATTGTTAAATTCATTCCACTTAATGTCACAGTGTTGTTTTCTATATGAAAATTTTGGTTTCGATGGTAGGATAGAGTTGTTAACTGCAAACGTTACAAATATGTTTGTACCAGTTGGTATAGGTAAACATATATGCTATATATTTAGTATCAAATATGATCATGTTTCTGGTAACATGCCTTTCTTTGTTGGAGCACAAACTGATTAGATGAGTTCATACCATCTTTATTTTTGGTTTCAAAGTTCATTGCAACTTGCCCCTTAACACTATTCTCACTATTCTCAAGAGGGTGCTCTTTTCAAACAACTTTAACATCATACTTCTCACAAGGAACAAGCCCAAACGAGAGGTGATTTTCCACACTAAATTTTTTGAGATATCTTCTTTTCATAGCAGGGACTAAAAGCTATTGATATAATCCAGAATCTAAAGTAGATCTAGTTTTTCTTTTGTAAACTAGAATATAAGTAAGTTTCATTTAGAACAACCATATCCTCCTACTTTCCTTGTAAATTGTAATGTTGAGTAGTTGTATGAGATTTAGTTTGATCTTATATTATTATGCCATTAACCAAGACATTGTTTATATATCAACAATCACTATTCTAGGTCATTTGATTATTGAAGATGCAACAATTCCACTTCCAAAGATTCATGGTTATTAGGAAGAAAAGAAAGCATGGCAAGCAAGGTTCTATCTTGGGTTTTGACACTGGATGGAAGATCTAGGAATTGATGATCATGAAAATCCAATTATGGGAAATGAAGGTGCACTTTCTCTTCCTTTCTTTGACAAATTTCTTTAATTCATGATAACTATTTCAATTTCATGTATATTCTTGTCATCTATAAACACCAAATGATGGATTTTTTCACTTCTCTATGTTGCATTTATTTGTATATACATGTGGATAGAACCTAGTAATTTCTTCATGTGAACCCCATTGAAATACGTGAAATGATCTGTATAGTTTTGTATATTTTAGAAAACTTGGATGATCTTCTAACCAAATGTCAACCTGCATGGTTTTGTTCATGCTTGGTTTGGTTTTTTAGGATATCTCTGATAGAATTGATGGGTGTTTTGAGAATCTATCCTGCACCAGTCCTGATCATTGTAGGAGCAAAGACCATTGTCTTTCTGTGATGGTCAGACTTTAGGTCACCGGTGGTCTTTAAATTTGTTCAGATGGGATTCAAAGAGGAATGGGTCTTATAGGCAATCCAACAAAATGGTACATGCTTACATGTTCTTGATGTATTGCACCCTAGCCAACATTGGTTTCCAGTTTTGCTTTGGGTGGTTTTAAGGATTCTTGGATAAAGTATATTTCACTACTTCCCTTTGGTTTTTTGCAATTGAAGGGGATAGTGAATCTATTTTGTAAACTCTTCTTGCTTATCAGGTAAAGGCCTTCCTCTCATAGATATGTCTTGGGTGTAGTGATATTTTCTATCTTCTGTCTAGAATGGGCCATCAATCTTTTTATGAGGCTTGATACTAAACTCAACTACCTGATGTATGCAGGTTAGTTTGTAGGATCCCTAAAGTTGTATATCTATAGGATGATCCTTTTAAAACTAAAGTTTGCCATTTTCTTGATTACAATGGTCAGTTTTAATCTTTAGAGTCAAAATTGATGATGTAGAAATTACTTTTGTTGTATCATATTTCCCATCTAGAGTATGTACAAGGATTTGATTTTGTCTAGCTCAAAATTTTCAGCTGCTTGAAGTCTCATATTTCAATGTTTTTTGTTCAGACAAGTAGTAGGCATCAGGTATGATGATATTCGATCATAATTCAATGTCTATGGTTCAGACAAGTAGTAGGCATCTGGTATGATGATAATATTGCATGTGTTGCTGGTTCGTTGTGAGCCTATATATTCATGGCACATAAAAGTTATTGTGCTCTTGTAGTTCATGCATTTTTTGAGTATATATTTTCCAACTATTGACCAAAGTCCCCAAGAGATGGTAGTTAATAAGACTGCAACATAAGATTATGCATATATGAGAACATACTATGTAACAATAAACCCAAGTCAAGGAATTCCTTTCTTGTTAATATGTTGTAGCAGTAGAAGTTATAAAAAGGTGTACATACGGCCCTACATATGACAAAATATAGAGAAACCATGATTTGAGAAAAGAAGCACAAAAATATCAAGTTTTCTAATCATGCTTATTTTGAAGTGAGTTTCAATCTATATGTCAGTCCAAATCAAAAGAATCCTCACAACATAGTTATTTAGACACACATGTACTAGTAGCAAAGGCAAACGGGGCTAAACCTTGATGGGTGTCTCAAGGCACCCCATGGCACTCTTTACTAGAGGCACGACATAGACTTCATTGCATCAAACCCATTTTTTAGGGCTCGCATACCCAACTTACAAATTGCTACTCATTTTAAAGCCAATAGTGTCCATATCAGGTATTAATGGTCATGATATAGAGTCATAGACTTCAGTGCATTGTGTCCATTTTTTAGGACTTGCATACCTAACTTACAGATTGCTACTCATTTTTAAATCCCATAGTGCCCATATCAAGCATTGGTGGCCATGATAGAGACTCTGTCACACTTGTCAAAAACCTAAGTGACAATATCATGGATCTACATATTAGAGGATGTACTGCTTATTTTGGAACCTTGAGCTCATGCTTAATCAATGTTGATACATGTGCATGAGCATGTATATTTGGCCATAAACATATAAATCAATTTGAGCAACAAAACTAAACATAATTTAGGTATCCTACCCAACTTTAGAGGTACCCTGATACTTAACCCGGTTCACTAGGACATATCACGTGTGAGTCAGTCTTAATTCATGTTACTGGTATCTGCATAACCAAGAGAACCATGGTAAATGTTCATCACAATCTATTGTCAACATCATTGGGTCATCCATGACGGGCCAACCATTTAATGCCACACAAAAGATAGTCAAAGTTAATGCAGATAGTAAATGATATTTAATAGAAAAAGTTTAACTAGTTAAATTGAGTATTATTCACTATGAAGTCTAAAAATAGAGATAAGAATGTGAATTTCAAATTGTAGTCTGAACATATAATCACCCACAAGTAGTTCAACCATACATTATAAGTGATAATAACAAAAAAAAATGAAATGCACAATTTCAAAAAACCTAATAGACAATTTGAGGAAGAAGTTTTGGATGTTTAGTTGTCAACTGTTATACTTAGTTTAGAAAAAGTATATGTTAGTTTACTAGTTGAGCTGGTCCAAAGACCACCAATTCATTGCAGAAAGACAAACTCTAAGAGATAATTGACATGTGTAGTATAGAAAAATGTGTAACTATTGTAAGTTGTTACTATTATATAAGAATATATGTTTGCTTGTTAATGACCTAACAGGGTGATTCTGATCAATTCTTTAAATGAGGTATTTGATAGAGAGCATCAATTCTGATCAATTCTTGCCTGAGATGCAATTGACCCTAATAGTAGTTGAAGAAGACTTGTCCTATTTGATAGAGAGCATCATGTTTACATGATATAAAGAAGGTAATCCACGGTCATTTTATTTAAATGAGGTATGAATTTTTGAGCTCCTTGTATCAATTTTCCTACATCATAAGTAATGAAAGGTCTACATATCAATTGTATCCATGATTTTCTCAATTCCTTGTATCAATGTTACCTTTCCCCATTTGCAGATTTGGTACCTTTCTTTGTTTGTCCTGGCACAAAACCTACTCTAGAAATGCCTAGAATGGCTTCAGGACACTTTCCAAAATACCTTCTACTTTATTCATCATTTCTTGCACTTTTTCATAGTTCGAGAAGAATCAAATGCACTATAGAAAATGTACATTCCAAAAATGTAGAAAACAATAGTTTTGGAGGTACATTCTGAAGATCTGTATTCTAAAAATGTACATTCGAACAGTCACATTTTCAATGTGAAGCTAAGTGTGGTACCTGAGACAGCAAAGAAGAATGCTCTATATAACCTAAGTGATAGTACTATAGGTGTTTATTATTCCTTTGTTAGTCTCATAATCATTCTAAGTCTCAAAATAGAATTTTATATGTTTTTGTGTAACTTTCTTTTAAGCATTCATTGTTAGTCTCATAATCATTTAAAATGGTCATTTTTTTACTGCTGGGAAATTTTATAAAAGGAAATTTGCCTTCCTTTTGTTGTCACTAACTTCAATATCTCAGTCTGTGGTTGGCTCTAATCTCCACCCTTTTGGTAAGCACTGAAGATTTTAATTCTCTTCTTTACTTTTGAGCGATCATGTGTAGACAATTAAGCTAGAGAATGAGTCACTTCTCCTCTTTATTTCTTTGTTCCTTTCGGATGTGTGCGTTGATGTGCCATCCTTCAGTGGGCTCCTTCATTGCAACATTTTTACTAATTACATATATGTCTTCTTTATATATTATAGGGTGGTAAAAGTGTAAAGTGGTTAGAGCAATTGCTGTCATTTTCCGCATCCAGTATGTATATGATTTAGCTAGAGAGTAGTAGATAGTGGTCATTATTTGTGCATTAGACTCTCCACGCCGGTGAAGCTCGACCATTGCCTGCGGTATGACACTCGAACACGACTGGAGGATTATCGGGGGTTTATTGTATGTCATTGTTGGCTACTGCTCTGTTGTCAAAACTGCTATGTAAGCTACTGACAAGGTAATCTTATTTGTTATTTCTTTCCATTTACATCTCTTTTCCAAATCCTTTTCGAAATGGATGCTTATCAAATTTGCCAATTGTTTTTACTGCTGCTAGGGCTTAGCATTTTGGTCATAACGATGTAGTAATAGTGCTAAATTGGTCTTCTTTAGCATGATCTCCATGGCAGTCCGCACCTACTGTGATAGATCTGTACATGATTGACAATAAGAAATTACTAGGGGTTGAGCAATAACATATTCATAGTAAGGTGCAATCATGTAAACATTTATAATGCAAGCAAGTCCAATGAGTGATACCATTCGAGAAACAGAAAAAATTTGACTATTCAAATGGTGGATACAAACAACTAAAATGCAAGCAATTCCAATGAGTGATACCAATCAAGCAACTGAAAAATTTGACTATTCAAACGACGGATACACACAACTAAATGAAAAATGCTAGAGATTGGACTACACTTTAAGCACTAGAAACATATAGAAAACAAAAAATTAAGTATCACTATTTGAGTGATTTAATCACACGATGAAGCTAGCTAGTAACGAGGTTGCATTGACTACTCTTTCAAATATTCATAATCAATAGCTTTGATCATCTGTATGGTCATTAGTGAATCAATATTTCAAATGCAATGATTTATGCATTAGTTTTCCTTTCATCATGATTGAAATGTATAAGTAAAGAATGTTGTTAATCTTATTGAATTATGTTTCCATATACAACGAGAATGCTTTATTTCTTTCTCAATTAAAGAATTTTATATCACACACCAACTTCTAAGTAGAGAAAATGTTTTTTTTAAAGTTGGCATATATAATTTTAAACCACATTAAAATCTACCTATGCCATGTTCAAAAAAGTTGTTGGAGCTAACTTTATAAATCGGGTCCTTAAATAGGCCTCATCTAATGTGGGTTTGGCTGTTCCATGAGCGACATTGTTACAAACTCTATAAATATGTGAAAAAGAGACTGAAAGAAATGATCTATCTACGGAAACAAAATATTCTACAAGGAGACCAAAATGATTTCACATACTATTTGGATCAAATTGAGAATTAACCAGAACTAGAGAATTAGACTCAAAATGAACTACAAAGATTCCCTAGTCTTGTGCTTGCTTTGCACATGCCAATAGAGACATTGCTTTGCTTATAATTAGGCTAGTTGTAAATGTTGTCTTCTCAGCCATGATATCTTGAATCTTTCCCTGTTCATCTCGATACACTACACCAAATCCCATGTTGTCTCCCTTTCTAATAGCTACAATGATGTTGATCTTATAAATTCTTTCACATGGAGAGTACTACTGCCTAATATTAACCAATGCCTACTAAGCTAGAGTCTCATCTTGTATATGATTTTTTTTCCTAAATTCAACATTAAAGCACACAAAATTCTAGTTATAAATGGTAACTCTTTATTTTTCTCATTGAACATTGTATGATTTTTGTAGATCTGTATCCCTCTCATAGTAGTCATGGCATTATCCAAATCCTCCTCTTGAAAGACCTCAAGAAGTTGACACCATGCCTCCTCTGGAGTATAGGATTGAAGTTGGAAAACCAACTATTGTTCCGGTCTACAAGTCCACACCTTTCCTTCTTCCATGCAACTAAAAAAATGAGATATGGTTTATTTGTTTGCATCACACAACTTGCATATTCCATCCACCTTGTAGTGCCTATCTAGTAATCTTCACATTGTATCTAATCCCCTTGTGCATGCACACCATAGAAAATGTCTCAGATTAGGAGGCCATCTGGTAAGCCATGTAATCCTCCACACCTTATAATTAATAGTTATCCTTCTAGCAAGGAAGTGATCTTTGCACAGGTTCCCAAGCCAATATGTTGATTTTGTAGTGAACACTCCCTTTATATTGGGCATCCATATTAGATTGTCTTTTGGTCATCTCCTACTAATAGTAGTGGCAACAATTTCACTGCATATCTCCCTAGGGAACCATGATAACATCTTTTCTTCATCCCACGTAGCCCTTTGAACATACATAAGATCGTGTATCCACATTGATAGGTTTATAGCCTGGTCCTTGTATGCAACAAGTGTATCATATATGTTTCTTACCCAATTATATGACCACATATTTATAGAAGCAAAATTCCCACTCTCCACTAAAGAAATAGTTTCTCCCCATAGGTTCCTTTAGGTAAAACATTGGTTGTAACTTCTTGATGCTTCATGCACTGAAGTATTTGGAAAGTATTTGGCTTTGAGGATCAAATAAGCAAGAGAATTCTTGTTGGAAAGAAGTCTTCACAATTGTTTTTCTAGAAATGGTTGGCTAAATGCCTTCATGCCTATGAAGCCCAACTCTCTGTTCCACTTAGGTTTGCATAAATTTTCCGAACACTACCATGATATCTTTCTTTCTATGGATTTTTCTCCCCACCAAAATCTAGCAATGCAACTTTGAACATCTTCCAGATACATGAAGGGATCTATAAAATACTCATAATGTAGGTAGGAATAGAATGTGCAATTTCCTAGATGAGTAACTCCTTACATAGTTTAGATAGAAATTTCTCTTTCCATCCATGCATCTTTTTCCAAATACACTCCTTGGCAAAGTTAAAAACGTTTTTCTTTTATATCCCCATCATTGTGGAAAATCCAAGTATTTGACATGCCTCTCTACTTAATTTACTCTCAAAAGGACTTGAATATCATGTCATGTATCATGTGTAACTCCCTTGCTGAAGGACACCTTAGTTTAATTTGATCTTTTAACAATGCTTGTACATACTATCTAAGACTTGAGCTCTTCTATCTTTCACTTTCCTTTCCACCATTAATATAGTTTGAAACATCCCTCCCTATCTCATGCCAAAAATTCTAGAAAAAGTGAAGCTTCATGTCATCCAGTAGTGGTGCAATATTAGGATACATCTGCTTCAATGTTGCAAAAACTTATTCATTAGTGATGTCCTTTTCGAGAGTATGGTTCATTCTCTCATCAAAACAGACCGAATGCCCATTGTAGCTTTATCTAAGCATGAGGGCTTGCCCGTTGAAAATAACTCCTCAAAATAGTCAAGAATAATCTTCTTCACTTCTTTCTCTCGGTCATCCTTATGTCGTTCTTGTCTTTCATCCCTTCAATGGTATTTCTTTTCCTCCTGTGAGACTCTTTATGAGAAAACATGCAATATTCTTATCATCTTCTTACATATCCTTTATTATAGATCTAGCGTACCAATAGAAGTCTTCTTGTCAGTGCCAATAATCAAGTTGTTTTTATAGTTTAGTGCATCTATTTAGAACATTATTGTCAGGACTTTTCTTTTGTTCCTCTCTCAGCAACTTCTCTTTCTTTCATGTTGCCAAATTTATTATCTTCCCATGCTTCTAAATTTTTCACAACACCCCTTAGTTATCTTGGGAGATTCTCTGATGCACTCTCCCACCAGAAAATGGATATAACCTCATTGCAACTGTCATCTGAGAGCAACACAGATTCAGAAAAGAAAAATTTCTGTTTTTTATTCTTTTTTATATCCCTTCTATCTGTAGATTTAAGAATAGGATCATGGTCGAACTTATAGATAGGGAGGTGTATAACCATGTAATATGTAAACTACTATTTCTAATCGAAGTAGGTAGTTATCTATAAAATCTTTCTTTGACCAACATTTCCATATTCAACCCTTGTTGCCATGTACAAGTATTGCTTGAGAAGCTCAAATCCAGAAGATCAAAGTCTTCTATCACACCACAGAAGTCTTGCAACCACCTATCTAGTTTAGGGCGTCCTCCCATGTTCTCCTCATTTGAGATGATCTCATTAAAGTCCCCAAGAAAATCCATTTGCATGTGTATGTCTCTCTTCAGATACTACATAAGATCCCACGTAAGATGCTTCTATTATTGACATGGCCATCCATAAACTGCTATAGCCTTCCACTAATTGATGTTGTCCTCTTTAGTAACAATGCACTCAACATGATGTTGCAAAAACCCCATAATCTCCACCTTGATATCCCTCTACTAGAAGCAAATACCACCTAACATGTCGATACTTACCATACATAGACCATATAAAAAGCCACAATCCCTTTTCACCAATTCCAAATCCTTGTAAGAAATCTTGGTTACTGACACGAAAACCAAGCTTGGGCATTTTCTCCAGTATAATCTCTGGAGAGCATTCTAACTGTTAGTTTTTCCTTATTCCCGACTCAAACTCAATATTTTTATGGATGTTTATGGGATTGATCTCTTCCAATTCTCGCTACTTGAAGTTTTACAATCCCTTTCATAGTTCCCACCACTTTGACTTTGCTCTGCTGCTTCTTCAAAGGAAATATATTTCCCAGATCCTCCACAAGATCTACATCCATTCTTTCACTGCTCATGTACCGTTTCTTTGTGCTCAAACATGGTTCTTCATCTAATAGTGTTTGAGCTTCCTCTTCCCTTCACTATCATAGGTTTCCTCCCCCTTTTAAAATAGACCCTTGTACCTCCCCCATTAATATGTTATGCTTCTTGGTATTTCCCTTCTTCCTTTTCTCTCTAGTATGCACTTTCAAAATGCTCCTACCATTGTTGAACTGTAGTTTTAGCTTAGCATGATTGACCTCTTTGGTCATTCCTTCCTCCTCCTTCTTGAACAAAAACTTGTGGTCATCACCATTTCTTGTATCTCCCCTAGTGCTTAACCCCGCACTCCCACCATCTCCTCATCTTCTATGAGGAAATGTAGCAACTTATTTTCTACACACCTCTCGCCCTACGTTCCTTTGGATTGTCTATGTTATTAGTTGACAACACTTACTGTCATCGTGCATAGTCTATTCCAATTTCCTCCACAACCACATCACCCACTCTCTAGTCCTCACCTCGCCCCTATTTAGCTATATCATCCTGCCTCATCTCACAGAAAGTTCACTTATCTTTCCTTGACTCACCCCTAACTTCATTACCATGTAGAGCTTGTGGATAGCTTCCTCTACTCTAAGTATCACCTGACTATGTAAGTAAGTGGTCTTCTCCCCCATGATCTAGAGATCAGTGCTGGCTTGACACACCCTACAATGAAGGCACACCAGGTTTGGCATAGAAAGATAAGGTTTGTTTCACAGTGCACTCTCCATATATCTCCCCGACAAATAATAAGCATGGCTTGTGTGGGAATATTTTGAGCCATGTCTCACATGGTCACTTCAATTCATCTTCTTTATCCTCTAGACTATAATATTTTTCATTGTGACCTAGGAGTTCACAAATATAACAAAACTTGGGAAGTCTATCGTACTTAATCTCCAGAGTCACCACATACCCTCTCTATCTTTTATCTTTTGTGTTCTCTTCAAGGGTGTAGAAACCTCTAAGCCCACTTGAACTCTAGATGGTGCTTCCCACCCAAGGTCATCCTAATCAATCTACAAAATTCTCTAAATCCTTATAGCGATGGATCAGATAGTCATTTCTGATCTATTTCACAAAGGGATCCCATATAACGATAGCCAACAGATACACCCTTTGAAATCAATCTTCCTCGAGACATCAATGTCATTGATCTCCTTTTTGGGTAGGAGTAAGTTCTCAAAATTCCATTCCCCCTTCCCAAACCTTTTTCTTCTCCTTCCAATGGAAGAATAGTATTAGGAAGACTGAGGAGTCTAGTGGTTTGAACATGACTTTATTGTCTAATGACCATGCCTACGTGAGGGTCCTCTTTTGTACCAAGAAATTATAACTCTGTTATTTAAGGATTTTTTCTTCTAGTACCAAAGAAAAATGATTTTCTAGTTCAATGTCTTCCTACTCCACCAAATCAACAATCTCTTCTTCTTCATCATTGATCCCTAACCATGCACATCTATTTACCAGATCTTTTTCCATCTTTAGAGGTCGTGCCCAAGAATACTAGATATCCTAGGACCTACAAGAAAGAGAAAATCACTAGTGAGTTGAAGAAACCACAAGGGAGATAGGGGTTCTCATCGTTTCTACCCTACTTTCCAGAGCAATTAGGGTTTGCACATGGGAGAGAGATTATGGGAGAAGTAGAGAAGAATGATATTTATAATCTTATGCTTTTGGAAAGGAATCTTGTATGCACATATCCCTTTTCTTAAAAGACAACCTTATAAGTTATATATATTATGCTTATAAACTATATTCTAATTACTTGACTAACTCACAAAAACATAGAGATCAAATAATAAACATTCATGTGGAAAGAAAATCCTTGATTAAACCCTACACCTTGATACCAAATAAATTGGTAGAAATGGGATTGGTTATTTTTATGGGGACAACAAGAAGAACTCATGCAAAGCCTCAAATGGTAAGTTATCTACCAACCACATGATAATCAATTGCACACTGTGTGGTATTAATTACCACCGTTATACTTATTGTCCTTTTAATAAAAAAAACCAAAGGAAAATATTTTGGATCCCTGACAAATCCAAGATCCTAAGAATGAAATGGAAAGTAAAAATTCTTTATATGAAATAAGTGAAATATTTTTTGTTAGTGCATCTACAGAGAACAAGAAATATACAAAAGCTACTTAAATTAACATAGGAATAAATATGGAGGTCTGATCACCATTGATGATAGAAATTAAGTGAATGTGATGTGGGAAGTATGTATTAATTGTACTTGTTATTAGTTACCAAAATAACACTATATAAGAGTGAGTCTGATAAGTAATAGTGGGTACCAAGTTAACTTTACTTATGTCAATCAATTTTTTATTTATTCCCTCACCTGCAATGTCATATATGAGAGAAATGGAATTGCAATGTTGCATACTATTTTTATAGATTTTCTGAGACCTATAGTTGGTAAATACCTTTTTGTTAATATATTGAAAGTATTTTACATCATATATGAGTTCCTCTTGTGAACATACTTTAATTAAATAATCTAAACAAAAATAATTTAGTAACATGATTTCTACATTTTGAGTTTGAAAACTATTAGTAGTCCCAACGTTGCAACCAAAAAAATCAAACCATGTCTTTCATGAAGTACAAGGGATACACAGTTAGTATTCATTTTTTGGTAACTAAGATTCACATGAACTTTCCTTCTTGTTGTTAAAAGTGATACTCTTCACACCTTCACTACATTTTTTGAATGAGCTAAATTGAATCAAATTGTAAGGTTATTACTATATATTGTTATCAAAGGGGAGAATTTCAAAGTGAAATGTTTGAGAGATTTTTTCATGACTTCAATTATGTTTATTGAATAACTTGCCTTAAACACCACAAAAAAAGGGTCATGTAGAGAAAAACTACAATGTACAATAAACATTAGGGGTCATTCTTTTTTAATATAATACTTCTAATATGTTTGGCCAAAGACATAAACAACTATTTCTTTGTTCAAGATTCTATTCTAGCTCATCCTATTTTATGAAATCAACCCTACAAGCTATGTAATAGTAGGAAACGTCCTATTCATTACGTTCACAAAATTGGTTGCCCTTGATTTGTTAAGCCTTAAAAATTGCTTTGGTCAATTTGCGTTAAATCTTATGGAGTTGTATTTCTTGGTCGTACTCTACATATCATTCATTTAGAGTTCACAATAATCATGCAAGAATTGAAGAATGTATACAAGTTATATTTCTTAACAATAAACTCTACATTTGAAAATTTAATTCATTTCATGATTTTTAAGGTGATTTAGTCCACAAGATTCAATAATTAGGAAACAATAAAACTGACAAGGAGGAGGTATATGCTTAATAATAACAAGGCCACAACTCCCCAAATGTGAAGCAAGATCCAAGTTATAAGTCTTCTGTAACTATTTCTACCATATCACAAGTTCGAAATTTTGTAAAATATTAATTCATGTTGAATAATTATTATATCAACCTATCTACAAACATGTTACTATTATACATATATATATATATATATATATATATATATATATATATATATATATATATATAATGTGTGTGTGTGAGTGTGTGTTTGTGTGTGTGTGAATATGAATATATATCTCCATCTATTTGAAATATACTCAAACAACATCAAATATAAGTAAGAAAAATTGAATACTCATTATATTGTCATCATAATATATCCAAAACTTCACTAAAAGTGAACCACTATCTCATCCTAGCCTAGTAAACATTGCAATAGCCCAAAAATTATATGTTAAGATTATGAGATCTCAAAATTGTAAAATTATACAAAATGTCTTCTCATCTATATCGTCTTCCTTCATAAACAAATGTATAACTATATGTGTCTTGAAAGACATTATCCAAACTACAAATGTGTATATATTTTTCAGATCCAAAATTTAATCTAAAAGTGAAACATACATATTTCCCCTCATATTTTTCTATTTGGATGGGCTCAAACTAGCTCAAAATTTTCCATTCTGGGCTAGCATGCCTTACTCATCTCCTAAAAGTGTTTTGTCAACACCGTGGTTATTCAATTATCTTGATTGTATACATTGGGGTATTACATACTTTTTCGAGGAAAGGGAGTACGAAGAAATATTTTCTTGTGGAAGAATTAAATTTGCAGTAGTCAATACATATACTCACCATCTAACTATCCAAGTAAGGATGAGATCATTTCTTATATTTTGGACAATGAAATTTTTACCCTTCTTTGGTACCACATGAACTTAGAAAACCCATGGAATTATCTGAATTAGGTGGAAGAAGTTTGTGTTCATATGCTTCATATCCTCTTTGCAAGCCACCTCCTTCATATTCAAATTTTTTTTGAGTTGATGTTTCACTAAACAATTGTGGTTTACTATCCTATGGATTCTTATGCTTACACAAGTCTTGCTTGATTATGAATAAGTCTTTGATGAGTGGACAATCATCTTCTTATTATTACAAAGTTCTTGGAGAAGTTGTGTTATTTGATCATCGATAATCATGATGACCAGGTAGTTTTGAGCTTCATCAAGATAGGCATATTCCACACCAGAATGTAGGGTATTGATCTCTAGCTAAGGAATTTTATCTTAATATGGTTCATTAGTTGTGTAGATTGCTTTTACTTCATTCAAGGGGTATCCAGAAGTAGTATTGGCATAGAATCTAGATGGGGAATGATGTGTCAATGAACTCATGATCAAAATTTTCAAGGCTCTCCATAGTGAGTGAGGAATATAGAGGGTCATCTTCAATTAAATAATCTCCTATGTTTTGTCAACTAGGTAAATGCATTTGATGAAATATGTCATGCCCCTTTTTCTTAGCTTTGAAGATCTTTAATAACATTAGCTTCCATGTTAATGAGCATTTTTCCTTAGGTTAATAAGGGATGGCCACAGATTAGGTAGAGGCGGTATTCTTGTTATATTCTGGTTTTTCACATGTATTTACATAATTGAAATCTAATTATTTGAATAAAAGGACACATTGGAAATTTAGTGTTATTTGTTTTGAAAGTATGGTTTTTCCTAGAAAATTTTCTATTTGTTGTGAATTTTGTGGTTTGTACTATTTTTTGTTAGTCCAATAATGGATGTAAGGGAAAAGGAAGAGAAGAAAATACAATAATAAGAAAAAGGCAAAAGATAATGGATATTAACTAATATACTAATGGGAATTGTGTGGAATTCTTTAGAAAGTGGTACAAATGACCACTAATGGGTGGATTTTGGTTTCTAATAAGAAGGATAATAAAATAAATGATATAGAAAAAATAATAAAGAGAAAATGATTCAATTAGTTCTTAAAATATGCCTTATAAGAGGAAGACTTGGATATTAATAAAAACATATTTTCTTTTAAGTTTTAGACTCAAACTTAGCTCACTATTAGATAAAGTCATTATAGACTTTACCTTAAAATTTGGGATTAAAAGGAATTAAAGATTAAGCAATGTAGAATTTTCTAGAATTCTTAAAGTGAATGGGTTACAAATGGACTGTACTAAATGTCATGATTTTATCCTTTCCTAGAAATAAATTATAACCCGACCCTTTTTAGTGTGTAAGTTTTATGGACCGTTGATCCAAGATCCAACGGTGACGACGTTATCACCTTCCTCGGTAAGATATGGAAACATGAAACTCAAACTGGCAACCTTCCACAACAATTCTCTCACGAGTTAATGAACGAGCAGATCGAGAAACTAGTCCATTGCCTTTGTGAGAACATGATGAACCCATCTTCCCCCAGTTTTACCTAGTTTTGAAGACTCTAGAGGATTCACCCAATCTAACACCTTAGAGATAGCCCTACCAACATAGGAGGGTATAAACCACCTACTAAATGATGTATTAGGGTTTCCTTGTCATAAAAGTGTAAATAATGATACAATTTGGGTTTGTAAACCAAAAGAGAATGAGAAGTGATAACTAGGGTTTGGGAAGCCAAAACCCTAATGAAACCCTAACTTGGACACCAAGTTAGTCTTAAAGGTAGATTTTGGATGAAATAATAATACATGGGTGTTATGCTTTCATTTTAGGGTAGTTTCTTGTTTGGTTTCTGTTGTTGCTTTTTCTTGAACATCAACTAACTTTTGAGGAAGGTATGTGGTTACACCAATGACTACCCACGTTAGTTTGTCAGCATTGTTTGAGGTTTTCCAGCTAGATTAAAAATAAATGCTTTCATGTTTATTTATTTACTATAATCTATGAATTCACTATGGATATCACATTATATGATTATAACATGATCGAACCCCTCATACCAACTCTAGAAGTTTGAGAATTAAAAGAATAGTCATAGAGATGACTTAGACCACACCACAAATTTGGAATGTCATATGAGGCACCTAGCTCCAGATTGAGAAGGTGGCCGACCAACATGGCACCTAGCTCTAGGTTGAGAAGGTGACTTATCATCTGCTATAGGGACAAGACCCTGAAAGGGTATCTTGGAGGTTGAGTAAAAATGGATTGAGAAGTTATGAAGAAAATGTTTATTTTGGATTATGTAACAATAATTTCTATGAATATGTTGTTACAACTGGATGTGAACATTTTGTCTTCCTCACATTCTTAATAACTTGTTATACTGATCATGTTTTTTATTCATGGAATTTTAGTTTGATCTGCCGATATCCTACAAGTATGATAAAAAATGGACATCCAGAGAAGAGGACATCAAATCAAAAAATGTAATTCATGAAGGATATAGTTAGATGCTTTATTTCATGTTGCAAACTTTAGAAATTCATATATTTTTGCAACCCATGATGAACAATTTATATTTTACCATGTACCAAACTCAGTTTGAATTATTGAAATTGAATAATTATTTTTGGTTATTTGATAAGCCTTGATTATGTATTTATGGTAATGGCCACTACTCTCATAGTCCTCCTGAATAGGGGATAACTGGGGGAGGGGTTGTTACATTTGGTATTAGAGTAGGTTTACTATTTAACCTCTAATAATCATTAAATTTTAAGAGTTTTGTAGACCCCAAGGGAGTTATTAGAGTGTTTTGAAAAGATGATGGTGTGTAGAAAGGATGATGATCCGAGGACTGATAATACTTTCCTCTACACTGCTAGTCGGCTTACGAGAACTCCGAGACCTGTGTATCTAGCCTGGCCAAAGAGAGAGAATTTCACTTGAAATAAAATACCTCTACGATTTCTCATCTAATTAAATCACTTCACTACTCCCTTAACTAAAAAACCCCTAGGTACTTGTAATTGCTCTCCTTTTCTTTTTAGAGTGCTAGGGTTATGGATGTTAGTGATTAAGACATCCTCCACGAAATGATAAAACACATGTAAACAAGATGTCATGGACATAATTTTATGATGCTTTAATATCCTATGTATGAAATAAGGTTAATAAAGTTAGTTTATGTGAAACAACATGGCCCGCACCAAGATCATTGTCGTCCTTGACTGCCAAGAGGGAAGTCTCCAAAAGGGATGATGGAAGACTAGACTTCCAAGAAATAAAAGAGGCCAGAGGAGATCACCACTGAGGAAGGTTTTGAGCCCAAAGTTTCCCCCCATATGACATCCTAAACCTTGGAGATACTCTAAACCCTAGGTGCAAACCTATGATGGAAGATGAGACCAAGGACAAAACCGACCATGATGCCAGTCCTAAATCTACAGTCAAGAAAATTCATACCCATGAATCTCCCTAGATAGGAAAATAAAAGGATATCCTAAGGATTGCTAGTTCCCTTGCACCAGAAGATGTTTCTAAAGACAAGAATGGTGAAATCCTACATGTCCTCCCTCGTCTTGAAGCCGTCATCCTTGACTGCATCAATTTAGGTATAGAGAAGTTCTATGATGAAGACAACTCTGAGGTGGAAGTTTGGATTCTTTCTATGGAAAAGGGTTTCCACGTTCTGGGAGTGCAACCCAACATCAAATTTCACTTTGCAACTCATCAACTTGAGGGAACAACAAAGCTTTGGTTGGAGATTTACATCACCAACTGAGATCTGATCACAGAACTGATGGCCCAGAAGGATTTCTGTACCATCCTCTCTACTTACTTCACCCTAGACATGGAGGAAAACGTTATGCCTATTCAGAACCCATCTAAAGTATATTTATGGTTTTTGTAAGTTATTTCTACCCCAATGAATGATAAGGAAAAGGGCAAGTTCATAATCACAGAAGGAATGGGAATGATAGAAAAGGATCTCAATACAAGAATCCCAAACCCTCCTGCCACACCTACAAAAAGAAGCATCATAGAAGATGCCACTATGAGAATAAAGTATGTTGTCATTGCTGGCAAGAAGGAAATATCCGGGCTAAATGTCCTATCCCTGACCCTCAAGGTCCAAGTTGAGAAGGAGCTCAGTCAGCAGCTGCAGCACCATGAGGGGTAGTCCTAGTTATTTCAGAACGCCATAGGTTCAAGTTTTCGCCACTAATGATATGGAAGCTTAGGATGATACAAAATGACTTCTAGGAAGTTGTCATCCCTAAAAAGTTGTAGTACACCTTGTATTAGAAAACATATGGCTTAATGAAATAATATAGTTCTAAGCATGTGGAACATGATGTACAAAAACTATAAATGAAACATTTGATGGTGATATTATTCTCAAATGGTAACTCACATGGCATAATGATATATCTCTAAAGTAGAAAATGCATGGATGGAATAATAATAAATATGCCTAAGGGGCATGTCCTCTTGTAACGATATAAACTTTGGTTTCAAGTATGTAGTTATGATTCTTGGTACTGCCAAGCATTAGTTTTATCTTGTCTTGGGATAGGACCCTTCCTATAATAGTGAGTTCACAAATTATTTTAAGTATTATGGTAACATTAAAGGTCACTTGAAACTTGAGAGATTCAGTGCATGAAGAACAAATGTGCATATAATGAGTATGATCCCTTGCACCCATGTCTTCCATTTCTAGGGGACATGGTGAAAAGTCACTATGGAAGTGATCAATAAAATGGGACCAGGCCCAGAGGGGAAGGTCACCATGAATCTAATGAGAAACAAGAAGGAAAATTATGTCTTCCCTAAGAGATGAAGGACATTTGTGTAGAATAATTTTAAAGGATAAAATGTGTTGGGGTATCATAAAAAAACCCTCAAGTAAAATGGATGATAAGATAAAATAAAGTTAACATGCCTCAGTGAAACCCTTGGGAACCGTAGGGCCACAAGTCAGCCTTAAGGTCTTATACGATGATTATAAGTATACGAATTTATGAGGATGACGAACGATCATGTGCTAAGTGCATAAGGCCCTTAAGGATCAAGAGGAGACCATTCCAAAGGTACCCATGCCCTAGAAATCTTGAGGAAATGACTAAAGTTGATGATATATGAGATGTGTACAGGAAGACATGTAATAAAGTTTGAATAAGAATTTTAAACAGGAGTTATTCTTAAGACTCAAAGGTTAAGTTTTCCTATATGTGTACATAGAATTATGGGAATAGTGATATCCATGGTATGGAATCATGTGGGGAATGATTCAATCTAAATATAAAACTAAAATGGTAGTGTGTGATGCACTATATCTACTCTTGGAATGGGATGATCTTTGTATTGGGACTACAGCCAAATTATTATTTCACTTGTTATGAGTGTGAGAGATGAGATAGACACATGCCATATTAGAAATATAAAGGATATGCAGAATAAATACTTAAATTGAAATTATTTTAGAATAACCAAGAATTTGATGAATTACCACACCCTTATGAGTGGATATTCAATAAATACTTTAAAAACCCATATGAACAAGATAATCACCAAATTAAAGTTTCAAATGAGAATATAATTTTTAGGTATAATTTTAATTCTATAGGTATAAGATTGAATCTGGTGCTAAAAATAATGGATGAAATAGTTTAGGTACCAAATAAAGGTAAACCAAGCCTTATTTGTTGACCAAGCTTGAAGAAGCCTAGTTAGAAAACCTCGATTTAGATGCAACAAAAAGGTTGATGGAAAAGCATGAGACACATCTGTCTGTGGGAGTGGATGGTGGTATATAAAATGGAAGTCAAAATTAAATTCCTGAAGATTCCCCCTTAAAGACTCATATCTTGCAAGAAGCTCATGGTTCTAAGTATATAGTACACCCTAGCATATGAAGATTTTTAAAGACTTACAATGATACTTTTTGTGGCCTAGAATGAATAGAGACAAAGAAGCTTTAGTTGCTATTGTCTCACGTGCTAGATGGTGAGGGGTGAACACCAATGACGTGGTGGGTTACTATAATCAATTGAGATTCCTGAGAGGAAATGGGACATAACACTATGGATTTCTGGTGGGTCTCCCTAAGACATAATAAGGTCATGATGCAATATGGGTTATGGTGGATGACCTAACCAAGTCGGTACAGTTCCACACCTTAAAGATTATTCTTAAGGTGTTAGACCTAGATGAACTACATGTTAGAGAAATACTTTGTCTGCATGATGTTATGAGTTCAATTATTTCTTATTGTGACCCTAAGTCCACTTTGAAGTTGTGGAAGCAAGTAAATGAAGAGCTCTGTATGAGGTTGAAATTCAGCACAACCTATCACCCTAGACTGATGGATAGTCAGAAAGAATGATCCAGACATTAGAAGATCTATTTAGAGCATGTGTGCTCGATTGGGGTGTATTATGGGAGAAGTACTTGCCCTTAGACGAGTTTGCTTATAATAATAGCTACCAAGCCAGTATTGGGATGCCTCCATATGAAGCTCTTTATCAGAGGCCGTGTCAATCATTACTTTAATGGGATGATGTCGGTTAGAGGACCTTTCCAAGGTCATAGAAACTACAGTTATGTATTAATAAGGACTTTGATTGTGTAGAGTTGGAAGGGAGCCAAGATTGAAAAAAGTCATATGTTGATGCAAATTGGACATATTTGCACTTCAAAATAGGTGAGTATGTGTTTCCAAAAATCTGACCCCTTCGAGATATAATTAAGAACAAAGTAAAACTGAGTCCCTGATACGTGGTTCCATTTGAGATTTCAGACCAGATTGGTTAAGCTTCTTATTGCTTAGTGTTTCCCCCATAGTATAGTATGATGCATGATGTGTTCCATATGTCCAATATAAAGTTCTTTGTGAAGGATCCTAGCCATGTGCTGAGCATTGATCCTATTGCAATCCAAGGGAGGCTGACCTGCCCTATGTCACCAATGAGGGTATTGGATACCAAGGTGAAAGATCCCAGGAATAAAATATAGAGATGGTATAGGTTCCTTGGAAGCACCCTGGATAGGATGAAGCCACATGAGAGATAAAGATGGACAAGGAAATGTCCCATCTTGAATTGTTTGTATGATTGCTCAAATCTTGAGGACAAAATTCCTAGAAGAGGGGAAGGATGTTATAACCTATATTTTCACATGTATTTATAGAATTGAAATAAAAAGGACACATTGGAAATTTGGTGTGTTTTGTTTTGAAAGTATGGTTTTTCCTTGTAAATATTCCTTTATTGTGAATTTTTTGGTTTCTACTATTTTTGTCAGTCATATAATGGATGTCAGGGAAAAGGAAGAGAAGAAAATCCAATATTAAGAAAAAGGCAAAAGATAATGGATAATAAGTAATATACTTATGAGAATTGTGTGGAATTCTCTAGAAAGTGCTATGAATGACAAAAAATTGGTGGATCTCGATTTATAATAAGAAAGGTAATAAAATAAAGGATATAGAAAACATAAGAAAGAGAAAAGGGTTGAATTAATGCTTAAAATATGCCTTATAAGAGGAAGATTTGTATATTAAGAAAAGCATCTTTTCCTTTTGAGTTTTGACTCCTTGTCGACGATTAGATAAAGTCATTATATACTTTCCCTTAAACTTTGGGATTAAAAGGAATTGAGGATTAAGAGATATAGAATTTTCTATAATTCATAGAGTGAATGCATTACAAAGGGATTGTATTAAATGTCACAATTTTATCCTTTTCTAGAAATAACTTATAACCCAACCCTTTTTAGTTCG
The DNA here is from genome assembly GCA_963693085.1 of Alisma plantago-aquatica. NCBI lineage: Eukaryota > Viridiplantae > Streptophyta > Magnoliopsida > Alismatales > Alismataceae > Alisma > Alisma plantago-aquatica. The sequence continues at coordinate 570,995,336 of OY856414.1, read as the reverse complement.
TGAGTTTTATGGACTGTTCATCCAAGATCCAAAGGTGATGGCATTGTCACCTACCTTGGTCAGATATTGAAATCAAAACATAAACTAGTAACTTTCCACATCGATTCTCTCCCAAATTAATGCGTAAGAATATTGGAAAACTAGTCCATTGCCTTTGTGAGAATAGAGTGATACCTAGTTTGAAGACTCTATAATATTCACCCAATCTAACACCTTAGATATAGCCGTACCAAAATAGGAGGCTATAAATATAGGACCCTAGACCCTTTGTGAGATTGCAAATCATCTTCAAAACTTTAGCCAAACTCTGCGATCATTCTCTAGTCTCAATCACTCTACTAGACTTGTCCTTCATCACTACCCCTTCCCATCATCTCATCAGAGATATCTGGACTTCTCTCCATCATATTTGACCATCGTTTGAGCAATTGGAGCCCACATTAAGTTCAGAGGAGTGAGATATAGATGAAGGTAATCTTACTTCCCGCGCTGGTGCTCTAGATAATAGAGTTATGTAAGGCCGCTGACCTTGCTTAATATTTTGAACATGCTCAATTATAATAATTGAATGCTTAGAACCTTAATCTTACCTTGTGATGTGCTTTGAAATAATAATACATGCTTAAGTTTTAAGTTTGGTCCAATTTGGACATTGTCTGAGCAAGTTAAGCAATTTTATGTACATTTTGGACTTTTCTACAATTTACCCAATTGAGAGCTTTTATTTGCAATTTTTTACATCAATTATGTTCCTTAGATGTTTTCTCATCATTCTTGAGCTTTTTTAGAAATGTGGTACTCAATTGTACCTTGGTTTGGAGGAGATTCCTTTCTATGTCAAATTAGGGTTTACCCCCCCCATAGATGAGACACCTTCAAGGCTATCAAATGATGGTTCCAATGGTTTTGGAAACATCCGGTGGTAAAAAAACTGATGGAAGAGCCAGTGGTCATCACTAGAAGGCTCTAGGACAATGGTTCATGCTGGATTGATTCACTTTATGGATGATTAACTGATGGTTTAACCACCTTTAGACCCAAACATGATCAAACAATGGTGACCTTTTCCCAATAGATGGTGGTCTACCTGGGATACCATCAACCGATGGTCTAACAGTCCCCAACAACCTATGGATCTGCTAATTTCTCGACCATGGAAGCATTAAGTGATGCACTCATGGAGAGCTGCTTGTACACCTCATGCTTCTTCTCTTCCTTATCCTTCAAGATTTATATACCAATCCTTAAGTGATACGGTCCTTTTGCTCACCAAAAACTAGGTTTTAATCCTATAGTTTAAACCTTCCTAGTATAGAAAGGGTCAAATCCCATAGGAAAACTTTTGAAGATTGTTCTCTTTAGCCCGATTGATTTTTTATTTTTTTGGTATTTTTGATTATGGAACATAATGTAAATGTTGGTTGGGGGTTGTTTGATTACTTTAAACAGGAAAATAAAGTGCAACGAAAAAAAATAATTACACTAAGCAGTGAATGGAAATGTTACAATAAGACAAGGAAGTATATGAGAATGATTGATAGGACACAAAATTACCTAAACAAGAATTACAATGCAAAAATTAAAGAGGACGATTGGAAATAAATGTTGGAAAATGGTTGAAAACAAGAAAGAGAAAGCATCAAGTCTTAGGGGTTTTCACCACCTTAGCCAAAGAGAAAACAAGATTTAAGATATATGATAGGTAATTAGAAGTAGGAATACGATTTATTTGTAAACAAAACACAAAAGGCAAACTCAACAATGAGCCCATTGGTCTTGGCATTCATGCTTCCTAGTTCACCATCCTAATGGGGAATTTTACACAACCGCATCCAAATCCCCATTAAATAGGTTTAGTCATTCTAAACTCCAGTTTCCACGGTTGCACCACTGGAATAACTTATGATGAAAATTATCAATCACTTCATTTAAATTAATGATTTGTTAAACCAAAAGACATCCATATAATAATCATATAAACTTAAATCTGATTAACTCAAAGCCGAAGGGGCAATTCTCCTTGCCTTGGTAGGGATACTACTCACTACTCATGGAGAGGAAGTTAGAAATAAGGATAGACAGAAAGAAAGTCATAGACCACAAATTTGGGATCTCCTAAGAGCCCAAGGTGGTGATAATTAAATGGCTTAATTGCTTTATCTCCCGCTCCAAGAAGAAAACACGAGCATGAAGAATGAGAATAAAAGAGATCCGATGTAGAAGAAAAGATCAAACTTTATTGCTTGAATACAAACATTACACTAGAATGGAAATTAGTAGTGTTTCACTATAGAATGAGTACAAATTTGGACCCTTTTCTTACTGGAGTCCCCCCCTCCATTTATAGGGAAGGAGGGGTAAAAAACCTTGAAAGAGGGGTGAGAAGTAATGAGTGGCGGCTACTAAAATCCCCTGTCTGTGCTTCACAAAATGTCCATTTCACTAAGAGAGATGGTTGTCTAGTGGTGACCTGGCATGAGTCTAGATTGTTCAGATCGAAATGAAAGAGGGCTATAGCGGCGCCCATTTCGATGCAATCTTGGGCTTGAAGCAAAGTCCCAGACGGTCGTATGGGTTCTGTGGGGCGCCCATCATAGGCCGATGTGTGTGTAATCAAAGGGTTGGAACCTCAATTGATTGGTGGCACGCTTAGTGTGATTCTAGGTCAAATTTGACGTAGAAGTCTTGGCTCATTTGGGTGCTCGCTTGGGATCATAAGTCGATCATCTTGCTGAAATGAGATGCTCATCTAGTGGGTAGAGTAGGTTCATTGAGATGAGGCCAAGGTGGCTGTCTGTGTAATGACCGATTCTATAAAACAAGATTAACTAATATGGAAGCGTTCATTAAGCAGCAGATTATAAAAATGTGGTTCCCACGGGGGTGAGACAATTATAAAAATTGCCCCAACGAGAGTTATAACTCTCTGCCAGTAACATTATTATTGCAACTTAAGAAGATAATTATGAATGGAGGAATCATATTTATATGGCAGTAGATATTTTAATGTCTAACAGATTAGAACATTAATCTTATTCATCATTGCAGCTATAACTTGAAAGAGCATCATATCACATATCCATTAGGGAATATGAAGAACATGTATAACATTTATCCACTACAAAATCATTATCACAACATTAACTCTCTTCAGGCTTAGATCATATATCTAAAGCCTGACATTGTCATAGTGGAGTCATGGCCTGTAGCCACACTCTTTTCTCAAAGTATTGGGATCTCAATCCCTCAACTCATCAAGTACAATTCCACTTCTTAACACATTCATCATTATGATTATAGAATCTGGGCATTTAAACCCTTATCTCATCATCGAACACTTGTTACCACTTATCGAGTAACTTCATACCTTCAGGTCATCTGACCAAGGACATTATAATTCTTGCAACACAAAGTATTGCACATAGTTTACAAAGCTCATATCACCTCTTATTACCCCTTAATAGGCAACAAGACATATGAAAGCTTATAAGGTCTATAGAACATTTCAATGTACAGAACATCATAGCCCATACCTGGCTATGCTCATCTTCTCATCATATCTGCATGATTAGTAATCATGATGCAATTACATATTAATACCATGCAATGCAAGGGTTATCTTATTATATTCATAACCCATTAGTTTGTATTTGAGCTTCACATAGAATTACTCTGTGTTAGAGCTTCACATAACACCACCCTGCATTGGGGACTCACATAGCAATCACCCTACATTAGAGATTCACATAGCATTTACCCTACATTAGGGATTCACATAGCAATTACCCTGTGTTAGGGTTCATATAGTATTACCCTGTATTAGAGTTCACATAGCGAGGAATCATTATGGAATAATAAGTATTTTAATCATACTTCATTATTCTCATCATTTATCATTAAATGAATTATCAACACACAACATGAATTTCTCTTTCATCTTTACCAGACTATGATTACATCATAGTTTATAGGTTTGGATTAACCCTTTTTCATAAGGCATGTTGGCCTACATTCAACAGGGTACATTTCATCTCAATGTAACCATTGACATGGCACATCTCATGTATTATTCATCTAATTATATTGGACTTATAACATATCAAGGTATAATAGTATTGGGGTGTTGGATGTGATATCTATCATATATTGATGTATCACTTCCCTCATCACCATTATCTTATTTGAGTTCATATACTTAGCTTGTATTAGGGTATTACCCATCCTAATATTTTATGCACCATTTCATCACATTCATCATGTAAAGTAGTAATCATCAATCACTCACTTGGAGCATACAACTATTGCCAATACTATGGATTCACCCATAAGTCATAAATTAACAAAAAGACCATGCTAGGTCCTTTTCAAAACAACTCTAAGTCAAGCTTAGAGTACCACGGCCGTGCAACCAAAAACGGCCGTGCTAAGGGAAGCCACCACGGCCGTGCTACCTTGCACAGTCGTGCTACAGGAGTTCACCTCATGAATCATATTCAAGTATGAATTCTATTCTTTCATTAGGGATTAGGGTTTCACATACCATCTCCCTTCTTTAGAATAGAGATTGTATATAGCATCACCCTTTATTAGGGTTTCATATCACTTTGCCCATAATTAGGGTTTACTAATCATTTCCAATTAGGGTTTCTCATGAAATCACTCTCATTTAGGGTTACACATGGATGCACCCTAAGTTAGGGTATCACATGGATACTCCCTCAACTAGGTTTTCACATGGATACACCCTCAACTATGGATTTACATGGATACTCCCTCAACTATGATTTGAGTTCAATAACCCTGTGAATTAGGGTTTATGTTCATGTTTAGGGTTTCATGATCTCTTTACTTAAGGATCACAACCCTTAATCACCACATGAATCATATTCATGTATGAATTCATGCTATCAACTTCTCAACTTGATTAGGTCATATCACCCTTCAGTTGAGTACATACAACTATGATTATCAAGTCATTGATCCTATAAGCGATTAAGGTTCATCCCTTAATTGGCACTAATCACTTAGGTACTATTAGGGTTTGAACCTTTGTACCTTCATTGGTTATCATCACTAACCATCATAGGATTATTGGAACTATCATTAACTTCAATTACCAAGTGATTAAATTACCAACAACCTTTAATCGGTTTTTGAGGTTTCATCACCAAACGATTTTGAAACCGAATGGTCTTTGGTCTTCAAATGGTTTGGGACCGTTTGGTCTCAAATGGTCTTGAGACCATTTTGCCCCAAACGGTTTTGAGACCGTTTGGACTCAAATGGTCTTGAGACCGTTTGGTCCAAACCTCCTCAAAATGGCATGGACCAGATATGGTCTCAATCAATCAAATTGGAATAGGGTTTCCAATGTTGATTCCTTAAATCATTGAATTCATGGAACCAATAACCAATTGGACCTATCCTCATACTTCAATTGAGTTAAATAGGTCAACCTTCACCTGATTTGACCCTCAATTAACCCTCAATTAGTCATCAATTAGGGTTTGAATCAATTGAATTAGGGTTTAGAATCGATGATTCAACAACACTCATCAATGCAAGATTGTTTACTTTGAAACTTTTGAACCATCATCCAAATTGGGTATGACCTGACCCCAAACGGTCTTGAGGTCGTTTGGATGACCTCCAAACGGTATTGAGACCGTTTGCCATCAAATCACTCAAATCCAATCCATCCAATTAAGTTTGGATCATGGGATTGATCACCAAATCAGCATTGAATTGTATATCAACTTGGTACCTTTAGACCTTCAAACACCTAACCATACTCAACCCTAGACCTCCAAACGGTCTTGGTTGACCACCAAACGGTCTTGAGACCGTTTGGATGAGCTCCAAATGGTCTTGAGACCGTTTGGCTCATCCAACCTTTGGATTCTAGTGAAATTTCATCAAGGTTTGGTCTATCGAGTTGATCAACAAATCAGCACTTAATTGCAATATGATTTGGTACCTTTAGACCTTCAATTGGTCAACTATACTTGACCCCAGACCTCCAAACGGTCTTTGGGTGACCCCCAAACGGTCTTGAGACCGTTTGGGTGATTCCCAAACGGTCTTGAAACCGTTTGGGCTAATCAACCCAAAATCTCCAATTAACTCATTGGAACTTCAACACTGTTTTCAATTAGGGTTTTCCCAATTGAATAGCCTTCAACTGACGATTCCTTGGGAGTTAATCCCTCAAATTTAGTAATGCATTATACCACATCATTAGGAACAGTAATACCAAACGGTCAACCCTTGTTCAACGCACTCAAACGGTCTTGAGACTGTTTGCCCAAAAAGTTCAATTAAATCAGATTGATAATCAGCACTTAATCCAATTAGGTTTCCCTAATTGATTAGCCTTCAACTCACGATTCCTTGGGAGTTAATCCCTCAAATTTGAAGGGTCATCAACCAACATAATTATGAACAGGAATCGAAAACGGTCAATGCTTGGTCAATTCACTCGAATGGTCTTGAAACCGTTTTCCCAAACAGGTCAAGTTTATCAGGTTGAAAATCAGCATTTAATTCAATTCGATTTGCCTAATGGATTGGCCTTCAACCTACGATTAATTTGGAGTTAACCCCTCAAATGTGGTGGGTCATTAGCCTAAATAATGAGGAACAAAATTCCCAAACGGTCAATGCTTGCTCAACCATCTCAAACGGTCTTGAAACCGTTTGCTCCCAAACGGTTTCAAACCGTTTGCCTTTAAACGGTTTGCTGAAACCGCATAGCCAATCAAATTAAAATGATTTGGAATAGCTATCAAAACCGTTTGGCTTGGTACTTTTCTTTGGATAAGCGTCTAGGATGATGTCATCATCCCCTTCCTTCAAACAACCAAGAACAGCAACCATTCTTGATGGAAATGGTAGCAAAGAAACAAGAGTGTATCAAATTGAAGAAATCAATCAACAAAGCATAGAGAATTGATGCAATAGCAATGTTTAAGGGTTTAAGTTATAAAACCCACCTACAATTGAGATCCAAAGCTCCACGCTCACGCCATTAATGGTGGATGAAGCTCTTGCAACTCCCCCTAGGCTCGTCCTCAAGCTTTTGATTGTAAAAGTTGGCTAGGGTTGAAGAGGAGATCAAAGTAAGAAGGAATCCATAATTTATTTTCGATTTCCACCATGAAATCAAGGAGAAATGGATCAAGAACCTTAACCACAGGTTGGGTTTCGTCTTTATTCTCCTCCTAAGCTCCCTTGGTCGGCCAAATCAAGGAGAGAAAGAAAAGGGTCGAGAAAAGCCTTTCATTTAGCTTGGAAAGGGCATTTTTATAAGGAAATTGATGAGAGAGAAGATACTTTATAAAAGTCTTTTAATTCCAAAATTGTTGCCACCACTTCCCCCTTGGTTTCTTGCATGCAAGGGAATCTCTATCCCCACCGAATCCCTTCCATTATCCATGGATTAAGGGAAAAGAAAATAAGCACCTTAATCCATTATAATATTAATATATCTTTTTGAGCGGAAATTCTTTTCCTTATAATAAGGTGAGTGGAATTTCACCTACTTAGGCTATTTTCGTTCCTTATCTTGGCAAAAGAACGTCCATCCTTATTCAAAATCAACCAATAACATTTTGGTTGAAGGCCCTTTAATTAACACATTTATTTTTGCCCTGAATTGAATTAGGGTTTCACTTAAGATTAAATCTTGATTATTTTAATACCAAGATTCTCTCTCCTCCAAATTAATTCAAATGAGGTTCCCATCTCATTTTATTTTCTCTACATGATGACAAGAAACATTAAGGACCTAATTGAAGTGGTAATTTTCATATTGAACCCCAGGTTTTGGGTAAATTGCACATTACTCCAAAACTAGGTTTTAATGCACAAACATTGCTTTATCAGCTCTTTCTTGGTATTCAGGCTTCCATAAGCCATACCTCAACATCATATTCACTCTCATGATGCTTCAACACATGAGGAACATATTATCATGCACAATTTGCACATAAACCCCTCAACTTGGGTAATTTGCACATTAGTCCAAAATAAGCAAACATTGCTTCAACATTGTCCAAACAGGACCAAAATTGAAACATAAGTTTCTCATGGGCCCTAATTACTTTTCCCAAGATAAGATTAAGCATCTACTCAACCTTATTAGAAAAAAAATCTAGGGTTAACACATAACCTAGGTCAGGGATGTTACAAATTATAAACCCCTAACAAGGATTTCGTCCTCGAAATCCTAGGAAAAGGAGGAACATATTGTTTATTAATCATGCCCTCAAGTCTCCACATATCATCTTAATATCCTGGAGATATTATGAACTCTGTGATTCCACACAAAGTTCCTTTCATTAGTTCAACCTTATCAATGTTTATGTAGAGCATAAACCCCTAACATATGATGTCCATATCATTGAAACGAAGAAGCATAAAAGAACATACTTCAATCATTACTCAAGAATATTTATCAAAAGAGAAACATATATATCTAACAGAGATAATTCACTCAACAGTCCTTTATTCATTTAGGAAAGTTCACTTAGAAAACTCTATGTAATTGGGAATGTTCACATAGCTTTTCCCTATTAGTTGGGAATGTTCACATAGCTCTTCTCTATTAGTTGGGAATGTTCACATAGCTCTTCCATTTTTGTTGAGAATGTTCACATAGCTCTTCTCTATTAGTTGGGAATGTTCACATAGCTCTTCCCTTTTTGTTGAGAATGTTCTCATAGCTCTTCTCTATTAGTTGGGAATGTTCGCATAGCTCTTCCCTTTTTGTTGAGAATGTTCACATAGCTCTTCTCTATTAATTGGGAATGTTCACATAGCTCTTCCCTATAAGTTGAGAATGTTCACATAGCTCTTCTCTATTAGTTGGGAATGTTCACATAGCTCTTCCCTTTTTGTTGAGAATGTTCACATAGCTCTTATCTATTAGTTGGGAATGTTCACATAGATCTTCCCTATAAGTTGAGAATGTTCACATAGCTCTTCTCTATTAGTTGGGAATGTTCACATAGCTCTTCCCTTTTTTTTGAGAATGTTCACATATCTCTTCTCTATTAATTGGGAATGTTCACATAGCTCTTCCCTATAAGTTGAGAATGTTCACATAGCTCTTCTCTATTAGTTGGGAATATTCACATAGCTCTTCCCTTTTTGTTGAGAATGTTCACATAGCTCTTCTCTATTAGTTGGGAATGTTCACATAGCTCTTCCCTATAAGTTGAGAATGTTCACATAGCTCTTCTCTATTAGTTTGGAATGTTCACATAGATCTTCCCTATAAGTTGAGAATGTTCACATAGCTCTTCTCTATAAGTTTCATTATACTCACTAGATTGTTTTAGAATGACTACTTGATCAGAGTAATAAAAAAGATAACAATCTAAGAGTTTCATACTTGCCTTATCCTCAATAATCATATACCTGGCCAGGGTATATAAGTATTGAGTTTAGGTAGTATGCACTTTATTTGCTATCATATTCCTCACTTTTCACATCATTATACACACATGATTCTCCATTCTTAAATTTTCTTCAGGTATCACTTCTATATTTCATCTTTCAACACACAGATAAGGGAGATTATAAAACATTTTAAGGAATCACTGAGTATAATGTAGATTCTCATCTTCCTTGTGTCCTTATAGGACTAGTCAAAGGAAGCTCAAAAACAACTACAACACATAGAATCATGAAATGAAGTATTAGAATGAATATATTTCATTTGACTATTACCCATCATGATTATCTACTACTTTAGGTTGGCTCAACACATAGTGTTTAGTTATTTCATGTTACTACTTTTACCTTCACTTAGTGGCTACTGCCCTGGTGCACTAGGCATTTATTGTACTGGTGACACCAAAAACATTAGCTTTTCAGAATATTTAGGCAAATGTCTCTAAAATTATAGAGATCTTACCTTAATTCTTAGCTTATTTCCCTTCTTTGGGCACTACCATCATAGATTTCCAAACTTATGGCAGAGTCTACATTCTTTCCATATGATAATCTTTCCCACATTTCCACTGTTCTATCATGACCATGTCACTCAGGAATCCTTTCAAAGCCCAAAGTTTCTGCATTGAGGACTGGTAACCTAGGTTGTAATACTAGTATCCAATCTTCTTTATGCATCACTGTTGTCCTAACCTGCTCTTCAAGAGCACAACATAGGATCCTCTATCCTGATTAGGTCAAGATGGGAATTCTCAGGCACTTATTCTCCTCTTGCCTGGTCCCATGCACCCCCTCCCGGTGCAACAACATTGCCCTTAGCAATGTGTTCCTCATGTTTTCCAGTCATTTTCAGGTTCTTCTTCTCCTATGTGAGCAGAAGATACTATCAGATAAACTGGAAGACACTTAGAACAGACTCTACAACCTTAGTCCTATGTCTCTGTAGACTCAGCGAACCTAGAGCTCTGATACCACTATTGTAACGACCGATTCGCAACAACAAGATTAACTAATGCGGAAGCGTTCATTAAGCAGCGGATTAGCGAAAATCACTAAAAAAATCAAAACTTTTTGCGAAGAGATCCACACATTGGAAATCTTTTTCTTCAAGAGCCAAAGTATAACATTTACATTCTGTTTCAAAGTACATGTCTTGTACTATCTCTTCTAGAGATTTACAACATCAGCTGCATTGGTAAGCTCAACATAGGCAGAATAAAATCTCAAGGCACTGAGCCAAAATCTTAAAAGCACTAACTACTACTCCGAGGACCCGAGAGTACAAAGATGACACATAGGACTCTATATACATCTAATCATGACATAACAGCCAATGTCTCCACCTGAGACTTCACTGTTATCCCTGCTGCTGTTGTTGTCCTTCGCCTATTGAAGGATTCCTGTCTCCTCGTCCGCATCCACCTAAAAATGTGGTTCCCACGGGGGTGAGACAATTATAAAAATTGCCCCAGCGAGAGTTATAACTCTCTTCCAGTAACATTATTATTGCAACTTAAGAAGATAATTATGAATGGAGGAATCATATTTATATGGCAGTAGATATTTTAATGTCTAACAGATTAGAACATTAATCTTATTCATCATTGCAGCTATAACTTGAAAGAGCATCATATCACATATCCATTAGGGAATATGAAGAACATGTATAACATTTATCCACTACAGAATCATTATCACAACATTAACTCTCTTCAGGCTTAGATCATAAATCTACAGCCTGACATTGTCATAGTGGAGTCATGGCATGTAGCCACACTCTTTTCTCAAAGTATTGGGATCTCAATCCCTCAACTCATCAAGTACAATTCCTCTTCTTAACACATTCATCATTATGATTATAGAATCTGGGCATTTAAACCCTTATCTCATCATAGAACACTTGTTACCACTTATCGAGTAACTTCATACCTTCAGGTCATCTGACCAAGGACATTATAATTCTTTCTACACAAAGTATTGCACATAGTTCACAAAGCTCATATCACCTCTTATTACCCCTTAATAGGCAACAAGACATATGAAAGCTTATAAGGTCTATAGAACATTTTCAATGTACAGAACATCATAGCCCATACCTGGCTATGCTCATCTTCTCATCATATCTACATGATTAGTAATCATGATGCAATTACATATCAGTACCATGCAATGCAAGAGTTATCTTATTATATTCATAACCCATTAGTTTGTATTTGAGCTTCACATAGAATTACTCTATGTTAGAGCTTCACATAACACCACCCTGAATTGGGGACTCACATAGCAATCACCCTACATTAGAGATTCACATAGCATTTACCCTACATTAGGGATTCACATAGAAATTACCCTGTGTTTGGGTTCATATAGTATTACCCTGTATTAGAGTTCACATAGAGAGGAATCATTATGGAATAATAAGTATTTTAATCATACTTCATTATTCTCATCATTTATCATTAAATGAATTATCAACACACAGCATGAATTTCTCTTTCATCTTTACCAGACTATGATTACATCATAGTTTATAGGTTTGGATTAACCCTTTTTCATAAGGCATGTTGTCCTGCATTCAACAGGGTACATTTCACCTCAATGTAACCATTGACATGGCACATCTCATGTATTATTCATCCAATTATATTGGACTTATAACATATCAAGGTATACCAGTATTGGGGTGTTGGATGTGATATCTATCATATCTTGATGTATCACTTCCCTCATCACCATTATCTTATTTGAGTTCATATACTTAGCTTGTATTAGGGTATTACCCATCCTAATATTTTATGCACCATTTCATCACATTCATCATGTAAAGTAGTGATCATCAATCACTCACTTGGAGCATACAACTATTGCCAATACTATGGATTCACCCATAAGTCATAAATTAACAAAAAGACCATGCTAGGTTCTTTTCAAAACAACTCTAAGTCAAGCTTAGAGTACCACGGCCGTGCAACCAAAAATGGCCGTGCTAAGGGAAGCCACCACGGCCGTGCTACCTTGCCCGGTCGTGCTACAGGAGTTCACCTCATGAATCATATTCAAGTATGAATTCTATTCTTTCATTAGGGATTAGGGTTTCACATACCATCTCCCTTATTTAGAATAGAGATTGTATATAGCATCACCCTTTATTAGGGTTTCGTATCACTTTGCCCATAATTAGGGTTTACTAATCATTTCCAATTAGGGTTTCTCATGAAATCACTCTCATTTAGGGTTTCACATGGATGCACCCTCAGTTAGGGTATCACATGGATACTCCCTAAACTAGGTTTTCACATGGATACACCCTCAACTATGGATTTACATGGATACTCCCTCAACTATGATTTGAGTTCAATAACCCTGTCAATTAGGGTTTATGTTCATGTTTAGGGTTTCATGATCTCTTTACTTAAGGATCACAACCCTTAATCACCACATGAATCATATTCATGTATGAATTCATGCTATCAACTTCTCAACTTGATTAGGTCATATCACCCTTCAGTTGAGTACATACAACTATGCTTATCAAGTCATTGATCCTATAAGCGGTTAAGGTTCATCCCTTAATTGGCACTAATCACTTAGGTACTATTAGGGTTTCAACCTTTGTACCTTCATTGGTTATCATCACTAACCATCATAGTATTATTGGAACTATCATTACATTCAATTACCAAGTGATTAAATTACCAACAACCTTTAATCGGTTTTTGAGGTTTCATCACCAAACGATTTTGAAACTGAATGGTCTTTGGTCTTCAAATGGTTTGGGACTGTTTGGTCTCAAACGGTCTTTAGACTGTTTGGACTCAAACGGTCTTGAGACCGTTTGGTCCAAACCTCCTCAAAACCGCATGGACCAGATATGGTCTCAACCAATCAAATTGGATTAGGGTTTCCAATGTTGATTCCTTCAATCATTGAATTCATGGAACCAATCACCAATTGGACCTATCCTCATACTTCAATTGAGTTAAATAGGTCAACCTTCACCTGATTTGACCCTCAATTAACCCTCAATTATTCATCAATTAGGGTTTGAATCAATTGAATTAGGGTTTAGAATCGATGATTCAACAACACTCATCAATGCAAGATTGTTTACTTTGAAACTTTTGAACCATCATCCAAATTGGGTATGACCTGACCCCAAACGGTCTTGAGGTCATTTGGATGACCTACAAATGGTATTGAGACCGTTTGCCATCAAATCACTCAAATCCAAGCCATCCAATTAAGTTTGGATCATGGGATTGATCACCAAATCAACATTGAATTGTATATCAACTTGGTACCTTTAGACCTTCAAACACCTAACCATACTCAACCCTAGACCTCCAAACAGTCTTGGTTGACCACCAAACGGTCTTGAGACCGTTTGGATGAGCTCCAAACGGTCATGAGACCGTTTGTCTCATCCAACCTTTGGATTCTAGTGAAATTTCATCAAGGTTTGGTCTATCGAGTTGATCAACAAATCATCACTTAATTGCAATATGATTCGGTACCTTTAGACCTTCAATTGGTCCACTATACTTGACCCCAGACCTCCAAACGGTCTTTGGGTGACCCCCAAGCGGTCTTGAGACCGTTTGGGTGATTCCCAAACAGTCTTGAAACCGTTTCGGCTAATCAACCCAAAATCTCCAATTAACTCATTGGAATTTCAACACTGTTTTCAATTAGGGTTTTCCCAATTGAATAGCCTTCAACTAACGATTCCTTGGGAGTTAATCCCTCAAATTTAGTGATTAATTAGACCACATCATTAGGAACAGTAATCCCAAACGGTCAACCCTTTTTCAACGCACTCAAACGGTCTTGAGACTATTTTCCCAAAACGTTCAATTAAATCAGATTGATAATCAACACTTAATCCAATTAGGTTTTCCCTAATTGATTAGCCTTCAACTCACGATTCCTTGGGAGTTAATCCCTCAAATATGAAGGGTCATAAACCAACATAATTATGAACAGGAATCACAAACGGTCAATGCTTGGTCAACTCACTCAAATGGTCTTGAAACCGTTTTCCCAAACAGGTCAAGTTAATCAGGTTGAAAATCAGCATTTAATTCAATTCGATTTGCCTAATTGATTGGTCTTCAACCTACGATTCCTTTGGAGTTAACCCCTCAAATTTGGTGGGTCATTAGCCTACATAATTAAGAACAAAATTCCCAAACGGTCAATGCTTGTTCAACCATCTCAAACGGTCTTGAAACCGTTTGCTCCCAAACAGTTTCAAACCGTTTGCCTTTAAACGGTTTGCTGAAACCGCATAGCCAATCAAATTAAAACGATTTGGAATAGCTATCAAAACTGTTTGGCTTGGTACGTTTATTTGGATAAGAATCTAGGATGATGTCATAATCCCCTTCCTTCAAACAACCAAGAACAGAAACCGTTCTTGATGGAAATTGCAGCAAAGAAACAAGAGTGTATCAAATTGAAGAAATCAATCAACAAAGCATAGAGAATTGATGCAATAGCAATGTTTAAGGGTTTAAGTTATAAAACCCGCCTCCAATTGAGCTCCAAATCTCCAAGATCACGCCATTAATGGTGGATGAAGCTCTTGCAACTCCCCCTAGGCTCGTACTCAAGCTTTTGATTGTAAAAGTTGGCTAGGGTTGAAGAGGAGATCAAAGTAAGAAGGAATCCATAATTTATTTTCGATTTCCACCATGAAATCAAGGCGAAATGGATCAAGAACCTTACCCACAGGTTGGGTTTCGTCTTTATTCTCCTAACCTCCTTTGGTCGGCCAAAGCAAGGAGAGAAAGAAAAAGGTCGAGAAAAGCCTTTCATTTGGGTTGGAAAGGGCATTTTTATAAGGAAATTGATGAGAGAGAAGATACTTTATAAAAGTCTTTTAATTCCAAAATTGTTGCCACCACTTCCCCCTTGGTTTCTTGCATGCAAGGGAATCTCTATCCCCATAGAACTCCCTTCCATTATCCATGGATTAAGGGAAAAGAAAATAAGCACCTTAATCCATTATAATATAATATATCTTTTTGAGTGGAAATTCTTTTCCTTATAATAAGGTGAGTGGAATTTCACCTACTTAGGATATTTTCGTTCCTTATCTTGGAAAAAGAACGTCCATCCTTATTCAAAATCAACCAATAAAATTTTGGTTGAAGGACCTTTAATTAATACATTTATTTTTGCCCTAAATTGAATTAGGGTTTCACTTAAGATTAAATCTTGATTATTTTAATACTAAGATTCTCTCTCCTCCAACTTAATTCAAATGAGGTTCCCATCTCATTTTCTTTGCTCTAAATGATGACAAGAAACATTAAGGACCTAATTGAAGTGGTAATTTTCATATTGAACCCCAGGTTTTGGGTAAATTGCACATTACTCCAAAACTAGGTTTTAATGCACAAACATTGCTTTATCAGCTCTTTCTTGGTATTCAGGCTTCCATAAGCCATACCTCAACATCATATTCACTCTCATGATGCTTCAACACATGAGGAACATATTATCATGCACAATTTGCACATAAACCCCTCAACTTGGGTAATTTGCACATTAGTCCAAAATAAGCAAACATTGCTTCAACATTGTCCAAACAGGACCAAAATTGAAACATAAGTTTCTCATGGGCCCTAATTACTTTTCCCAAGATAAGATTAAGAATCTACTCAACCTTATTAGACAAAACATCTAGGGTTAACACATAACCCAGGTCAGGGATGTTACAGTCTGGCTCTCAAATGTGGGGTCTTCAGGTAGTGAGTCAATCGTCTGGGCATAGTGAGACGGTCATCTCACTGGCTCAGTGGGTCAGAAAAAACTTTGAAGAAAATCCCTACAAAATTGAGGAAATGCATACGTAATTGCAAAATTAAATCAAGAAATGGGTAATTTGCAATTTAGTCTAGATATTACTGAAAAAAAGACAAAATCTAATGAAAATGACTAAGAATAATATGCAATAAGATGGATGAATATGCATACATCAAAATACCCCAGACTTGAATCATTTCACGTCTCGAGCAAATTAAATTAAAAATAAATTCCAATTTATACTCCCAAAATATCATCCTCACCTTTATAATATCACTATAGTCATCACCTCTAGATTTTGGTCAAGTGGCCCAATCTCCTAGAACCACATAGCACAATATTCTATATTCCCTATCAAAACAAATATCAAATCTTGCTTCTAAGATGAGAATTTGCAGAAAAATAGGAATCCTCTTTATGTTGCTTTGACACTTCTGAATTAAAAATTTTTTTGTAAGTTATTTGCACAAGAGCAGGATGAAGGAGGGGGTGTGGAAACAAAGAAGAAAGTGATAAATATTTTTTGATCCCTCCTCTATTCGACTTAGGATTTGGATTTTGTGGAGTTGTGGCTACATTGGCCACAAATTGTTTTCTTGTGCACTTTTGCCATCTTTTTTATGGTACACCCCTTTGTGGGGGTATGGAATTTCATTTTGGGAAGCATGCCACCCCAGAGTCGATTTTGTTTTCTAGTGGTGATTCTTTGCTTCTCTTTTTTAGAATAAAAGTAGAGGGGAGGAAGAGATAATCTTGTGCTTTAATTTCAACATATATATATATATATATATAGAGAGAGAGAGAGAGAGAGAGAGAGATAGAGATAGAGATAGAGAGAGAGTCATTGCTCAAGTTAGAATATTCCTATCAAATACATCATACAAGTTTATAACAAGATAATTCATTTGTTAAAATATAGGAAAAGATTATACTTGGTTTTGATTGATTCCTTATGACTTGCCAACTATTCCAAGGAGTGATTCTATTATGGGTCCTAGGTGACAAATTAGTTTCAGACATGGCAATCTGTAGTAGATTTTTCACAAGATTTACTAAATTCAAGGAGGTACAATGATAGATGTCTACATAATGGACTGATAGATAATGGCCTTTACAACTAAGTAAAATAGAAAAAGATGACCGACTAGATAAAGGCCATAAACTAAAGTAAGTGCATGCAAAAAGGCAAAATAAAGAAAATAGGGAAAAAGATAAGGGGTGGAATAGAATCATACCACCCACCTCTACCCCAAACTTAGACTTTTACTCGTCTTGAGCAAAACCCAAACCTGAGATGGAGGGATGAATATCATGGCAGTGGTGAATAGTAAGGTGGTGGAGGAGCGGAGGGAAATGTAGGGTTGCAGTAATGATTTGGTTGAGTGTCTTAGAACAATCCATCATCTTTGTTTGAGTGCTTTGAAACGTATCTTGCAATGCTTGCACACATCTGTATACCAAGGACAAAAATTTGAAACAATCTTATTAGATTCCCATAGTTTGGGATATGGTGCAGGATAGTTGTAGGGAATCACAATTGTATAAAGATGATTATTTGTGAAAGGGGAGGATGGACTTAAGTCTGAATTTTCATTTAAACCCTTATAATGACCACTAATGTCAAATGGAGATGGGTTGTAGGGAGGAGAAGGGAAATATCCATCGATGACATTTGGATGAACCACTTAAGTTGTGATTTGTAATGGTGACTCAAAAGGAGTGTGACAATCATCATAGACCAATTCCTTAATGGGATATTGAGGGGGAAAGATGGGTATGGGATGAGGTAGGGGAAGGGTGTCCATTTTCATAGAGTTGACTGGGGCAGTTGGGGCTTGAAGTGTAACTTGATCATCCACCATAGAAATATGATTTTTAGTTATAGGTGGGGATTCAGAATTCATGAAGTCTTCCTACAATAGATTAAACTGGTCCATGCATTCTAGGAAATATAGTTCTTCCTCTTGAGTATACTTCATACTACCTCTATATGCTTGGAATTTGATGAATTTTGTTCCCACATGTAGTGTGAGAAGTCCTACCTCAACAACAATGAGCGCACTGGAAGTAGCGAGGAATGGCCTACCAAAAATGAGAGGGTAGTAATTGTCTTCTTTTATATCAAGAACAACACAGTCACATGGGATGTAGAAATTTCCAAATTTGATTGGCACATCATCAATAATGCCAAGGGGATTGGTAATGGATGAATCTACAAGTTGAATACACATAGGAGTGGGTCTAGCATCTGTGAGACCAAGCCTCCTACACATTCTTAGAGGGATAATGGATATGCTAGCCCTATGATCAGCTAACCCAAATGACTGATTGAATATCCTATAGAACAAGTGATCCAAAAGTCCATGGGTCTTTGCTTCTTTGGCATTTTGCTCTAGATGATGTCAGATGTAGTTCTTTCCAGTTTTATAGTTTTAGATTCTTTCGTCACCCACTTATGGTTTGGAAGGGCTTTGAAGAATTTCTTCCATTCAGGTAGGTCTATCATGGAATCCAAAAGTGGGATATTGATGTAAAGCTTCCTCATGATATCCTTGAACTTGTTGAACCTAGAGTCCAACTGGGTTTTCTTCAAACGGTCAACATAAGGTATACACGGCTTATACTCAGGAACCTCATCTTATGGGGTTGAGATGGGTAGGATCAATGAATGATGGATAAAAAAACCTCTTCATCTTCTGCTTGGTCAAAACCTATGAGCGGGGAACCTTCCCTTTCTTGTATGGTAAGGCCTAATCTGGTGGTGACCGCCTTAATTTGTTCTATGTGCTTAGGGTTGGGTTCAGGTTGGCTAGTGAAAGTGCTTAAAGGAGGTTTTAATTGATAAGCAACACATGCTAACTAGCACCAGTCTCCTTTCAGTGGGCCTATTGTGAAAGGATAATTTGTTCTAGAGTAGATATATTCTCATTGTCAAAGGGAGTATGAGTATGTTGTTGCATTTGAGGCTGCGGTTGTTTTAGATTTAGGGATCACTATTCCAGTGAAGGCCCACGGTTCTGGAAATTACCTCTATAATTTCCCTAGTTCCATTGGTTTTTATTATTGAGGAAGCCTGGTGGTGGATGATTGTTGGCTTGGGAATATGGTGGTCTTTGTTGAGGAGGGAGTTGAGAGGAATTTTCATCTCTTGGAGGATTTCCATATTGGAATTTGGGGTGGTTTCTGGCTTGATTTGGATTGTGGTAAGCCTGACTCGGGATACTATGGATGGAGTGTAGATCTTCCATTTGACCAACATCCGACTGCATAATATTGTTGTAGAGGTATTGACATTGAAGGGTAGCATGTTCATACCTTTAGAAAATTCCATAGAGAGATTTTGTGGCTTTGACTTTTCGGGGTTGCCTCTCATAAGTGTTGAATAAGGGCTCTAAGTGATCATGTTTCAAGGCAATTGATTTAAGGGCTTCATCAATGGTATGGATATCTGGGTTTACCTTAGCCTTAGAGACTTTTAGAACCCCACAAGTTCCTCATCTTGCTTGGGCTTCAGAGGCACGTTTGACTACCTCCCAAGCACCGGCTAGATTTTAGAACATGAAATTTCCTCCAAATGAGGAATCTAAGAATTTCTTGGTGTCATCATGGACACCACAACAAAATATCTCAATGAGTTGAGATTACATGATGTCATGGTGAGGGCAAAAATGAAGGAGTTCCCTAAATTGTTCCCAAGCCTCCCCTAAGGTTTCTCCCGATACCATGGAAAAAAGAAGGATTTGTCCCCTGATCTCATAGGTAAGGGAGGGAGGGAAGTATTTATCTAAAATTTTTGTTTGAAGAGATTCCTAACTAGTGACAAGGTCTTCACTCTCCATGGCAAATTACCAACTGTTGGCTTGCCCTGATAGAGAGTGTTTGAAAAGTCTGAGTCTAATGGCGTCTTCAAAAATACCTAGAATCTTGATCAGGTTACATAAATCAGTGAAATGTTGAAGGTGACCCTAACATATCTCACCCTTGATCCCAAAGAAAGGGTTGTCTTGGAGCATTATGATCCATTGGGTAAGTATCTCAAATTGGGGAGCAGTAATCACAGGTGGCACAACTGGGTGTTTTCCATATCCAATTTTTGGAGTAGAATTTTTTTCCAGTTGTTTTTGTCTCTTAGCCTCCTTCTGAGCGGTTTCTAAGGTCACTTGTTCTATCGTAGAGGTTTCACATACTATAGCTTCATGAGTGGCACACTCAACTATCAAATGATCTCTTTGAACTATGAGAGCCTATTCGATCCTATAGGTAACTTCCTCTTCGTCCATTCTAAGTCTATTTTTTATTTAAGTGATGGAATGTTTTCTTTGGCTTAGGATAAAAAACTGGTGGCATAGAATCATTCGACGGGTGATGCATGCACAATTATAAAAATATATTCCAGTGCAAAAAAATGTATTGTTGGAATGGAAACTCAGCAGAAAGAGGAGATAGCACTTCTAGAATGTTACTTGGAAGGCATAAAAATGAAAAAGTAATTCAATTTTTTTTGGGGGAATTGAGAAAACAATCTATTGTCCCCGACAAATGGCACATTTTGATATGGTCATTTGGTGCACCAAAAACTAGGTTTTAATCCTAGAGTTTTAACCTTCCTAGTATAGAAAGGGTCGAATCCCATAGGAGAACTTTTTTTAAGATTGATCTCTCTAGCCCGATTGATTTTTGAATTATTTTTGGTATTTTTGATTATGGAACAAAATGTAAATGTCGGTTGGGGGTTGTTTGATTACTCTAAACAAGAAAATAAGGTGCAATAATAAACATAATTACACTAAGTAGTGAATGGAAAGGTTACACTAAGATAAGGAAGTAGATGAGAAAGATTGATAGGACACAAAATTATCTAAACAAGAATTACAATGCAACAATTGAAGTGTAAGAATTAAAGAGGATGTATGGAAACAAACGTTGGAAAATGTTTGAAATCAAGAAAGAGAAAGCATCGAGGCTTAGGGGTTTTCACTACCTTAGCCAAAGAGAAAACAAGATTTAAGATATACGATAGGTAATTAGAGACAGATATGCAATTTATTCATAAACAAAACACAAAAGGCAAACTCAACATGAGCCCATTGGTTTTGGCACTCATGCTTCCTAGTTTTCCATCCTAATGGATACTTTTCCATGGTCACATCTAAATCCCCATGCAAAAGGTTTAGTCATTCTAAACTCTGGTTTCCAAGATCACATCTACCAAAATTATCTTATGATGAAAACGATCAATCACTTCATTTAAATCAACAATTTTTTAAACCAAAAGCCATCCATGTAATAATGGTATAAACTTAAATCCAGTTAACTCGAAGGCCATGGGGCTATTCCCCTTGCCTCAATATGGATACTACTTGTTACTCATGGTGAGGAAGGAAGAAACAAGGAGAGAAAGAAAGAAAGTCATAGACTGCAAATCTGGGATCTCTGAAGAGCCCAAGGTGGTGACAATTAAATGGCTTAATCACTTTATCTCCCACTCCAAGAAGAAAATGCAATTACAAAGGATGAGAATAAAAGAGATCTAGATGCAGAAGAAAAGAGCCAACTTTATTTCTTGAATATAAAAATTACACTAGAATCAAAATTAATAGAGTTTCACTACAGAGCGAGTACAAAATTGGGGACCCTTTTCTTAGTGGAGTCCCCCCTCCTTTTATAGGGAAGGAGGGATGAAAATTCCTAAAATAGGGGTGGGAAGGAATGAGTGGTAGCTGCTAAAATCCCATGTTCGCATACTATGAAGTGGCCATTTGCTAAGTGAGATGGTCGTCTGGTGGTGACCTAGCACGAACCTAGATCGTTCGGCTCGAAACTTTAAAGAGGGTTATGGAGGAGCCTATTTGGATGAAATCTTGGGCTTGAAGCAAAGTCCTAGACAGTTGTCTAGGTTTTGTGGGATGCCCATCTTGCGCCGCTGTGTGCGTAGTGAAAGGGTTGGAACCCTAGTTGATTGGAGGTGTACTTGGTGGTATTCTAGGTCAAATTTGACCTAGACGTCTGGGCCTATTTGGGTTCTTGCTTCGGATCCTAAGTCGATCGTCTCGCTAAAATGAGATGCTCGGGTGGAGTGTAGAGTAGGCTGGTTAAGGTGAGGCCAAGGTGATTGTTTGGCTCTGAAATGTGGGGTCTTCAGAGAGTGAGTCAATCATCTGGGCTTAGTGAGATGGACATCTTACTGGCTCAGTGGGTCAGAATAAACTTTGAAGAAAATACCTACAAAATTTGAGAAAATGGATAAGTATTTGCAAAAGTAAATCAAGAAAGGGGTAATTTACAATTTAGTCCATAAATTACGTATAAAGAGGTAAAATCTAATGAAAATGATTAAGAAGAATATGAAAAAATATGGATGGATATGCATACATGATTAAGCTCCCAAATGAAACTTTTTCTCTCTACCACTTCCCTCCTGATCAGAGCTTCATCTTCACTCTATTTTTCTACAAAGAACCTATGTAAGGTAGAAGAAGTAGGAGATCTTCTGGGTGGAAGCTCCTAGGTTTTCATTTTTCTTCTTTTTGGGTTTATAAAGCTCGTTCTTGGTGATCCTAACCTAAATGAGTAAGTAACTCCTTCTTTCCTCCATTTCTTTCTCTTTTTTTCTTCCTCCTACCTTCCTCTAGGTCAGAACCTTGCTATTCCATAGTAGTAGTTGCTCTACAGCTCAAGAATCGACCTTTCTTGCTTCTTCTTCTAGTATTTTTCTTCCTTGTGGAGAAGAGTGCCTATTTGGCCGAGTTCAGATCTAAAACTTGGGTTTGCTTTCCCTAATTCCTACCGTTTCTTGCCTCTATAAGTCTATTCTTCTCAGTAGAGGCAAGTATTATAACCCTCTTTACTTATATTTCTTACTATAAGGTTGTTCGCTCATGTACTTACCTAAAATGGTGATTTATGCCTTAAAAAGCTAAGCTTGCTTGAGATTTCGATTTTTATGGTGTTCCATGTTTTGTTTTAAGTTCTAGATGAACCTGTAAACATGTACTTGTTCTACTTAAGGTACAAGATGACTTGGTTCAGGTTGTTCTAACAACTGATGGTGCTAAGCACCTATCAACGGATGATCTAAGTTAGGCTTTCTAGGCTGATTTCTCCTTTAAACATAATAATCAATGTCTATACCATGGTGATAATTGATGGTCAACCAATGGTGACAAGCGATGGTGTCAACCCATGGCGAAAATCAGTGGGGTCAACTGATGGTCACACCATAGGTTGAGTTTTGGCTTGTTTGAAAGCTTAAAGGTCTATGATTTGGTTCCGTAATAATGATATCAATCAATGGTGACATTAAGTCATCACCCACTGGTGAAAAATGATCGTAGTTTTGAGCCTCTACCAATCAATGGTGACCAAGGTGTCACAAATGGTGGTGGATCAGGACACCACAATTGATGGTTAGTCACACTCTTAAATGTAGCTTCAATTCATCTCTAAACCAATGATCTCTTGGTTCAATTGATCTAATGGTTGGACCTATACCCTAATTGATGATTTTGAATAATGAACCCGATCTGGTGAATGAGATTGGATGCTTCAACATTCAATGGTTAGAATGAATCCTACAGTCTTATAAGTAGGTTTACCCTTAATGAAACATGGCTTGTTACACCAACTCTAATATGACTAAATGATGGTGATTGGTAATAATTAGACCTCTCACTACAAAAAAATGGTCTTTAACTATAAAAAAAAATTGTAGCGAAAACCCCATATTTTGTAGCTAAAGGCTTTAACTACATATTTCTTTACACATACAAATTGTAGTATATGCTCGTATAGCTAAAGCCTTTAACTGTATTTTTCAAATATGTAGTTAGATAATCCATTCGCTACAAATTCATATGTATCCAGAAGCGTAGCTAGATATTGTCCTTACATATTTAAATATAAGTATAATTACAGGTAAATGTATGACTACAATTGCATATATAGTCAGTATGTAGCAAAAACATGAAGTTAATACATTTTATATGAAGTTAATGTGTAGGGAAAGGCAACAATTACTACACACACACACACACACACACACACACACACACACACACACATATATATATATATATATATATATATATATATATATATATATATATATATATATAATTGTAGTAGTTAGGCCAAGTTATGCTCATTATGCCAACACTCTTACTTTCATTTATATTGAAATGTCAAATGTACACAGGGAGGACATATACCTTGCCCCTATTACACAATGTGTACAAAGAAAAGTATATACATATATCAATGATTTAGTGGTCTACTAACATCTTTGTGAAAGAGTTGTCTTTCTCGACCAGTTTTAACATCCTTATTGTCTTCTTCTTTTGTTCGAGCTATTGTTGTTCAGCCAGCATCGTCCAAAAGCACCCGAGATAAGAATATGAAAAGAACCTTCTAAGCAGAGATAGAAGGAATATCGTCCCTACGAAGTTGGTCACTATGTTTGCAGATGCTGACAGTGGTTGTACACATCCAAAAGAAAATCTGAGTTGCTTATTTGTTAATAGATCAGAATGAAAGGCCTCAAATTCTATAAATATATCCCACAAGTTCATGTTAATAAGCTGGCTGTTGTTGGAAATAAAGAATAAGTGATAATGCATAGTAGATTATTTGAAATATGAGACATTGAAATGTGCCACAGTTTTGAAAACATAAATATTTGGTTTGCAAAACATAATAGAATACCTTTTATCTATGTTTTCTAATGGTGCGAGTACAACAACCAGTACTGCTACGTCAAATTCAATGTATAACTGGAAGAATAACAAATCATCCCACATACACCATCAAGGTCATCACCTATCAATTCCTAAAGCAAACAAAGGTCATATACATAAAAACTAAGAGGTTCCAAACTCACGACAAAACTCACCTGGAAAAGATATTTCTGCATTGAACTACTCAGTACCCATCACTTTCTCAACTTGTAAGGTCAGTAACGGAATTAGAGACTGAAGTGTCTATAGTTCAGTAGGTAGTGCATTGGAAATGCGGATCGCGACAACTTCTAGTGTCGATCGAAAATTATCAAGCAAATTCGATTCGGTAATTGTAGAAGCAACAACCATAAATATGTTCAGCTTAATGTTGGTATACCTGCTACATAACAGTTATAACTAATATTAGTAGACATTGAAATTTAAATCAGTAAACATAATTCAATACAACTACAATATATTAATGAGGAAGATTTGAACTAAACATGAGTATGTGAGTGTTCATATTCTGTCCATACAATTTCTATTGATCTCTATAGAAAATTTGTAAGGTAGATTGAGCATTACCCCTTCCCCTATCCATTTGTGAGGATGAATGATGGGAGTGTATAAAGTAGTCTAAAATATAAAACCTTACTATTTAGGGAATCTTACAAAAATCGTAATTCTATGTTTCTCTACAGATACAAAGAGGTTTGAAATTGAACGCCATGGTCCATTTATGCAACAGTTCAGGTAAGCATGAATTTCAAACTTTTCTATGCTTAAGGAAGATACAGCCTAGAAGACAGAACAAAACAAATGAATATATGTATAACAAAAGAGACAACAATTGGCTATCACATACACGGCATATGTAATAAAACAGGGACCATATAATGCCCAACATACCATTTCAATTGCAGTTGGCAATCTTCTATGAATTCCTTTATGCCTATACATATTACGTTTCCCAATAAATGGCGTATCCACCAACATAGTCCCATGGATTATGTTCAAAATAAAAAAACTTAACACATCAAAGAAAAAGATAACACGATGGTTATATTCTAGCATAAATATTAAGGATGTCAACATCACAATAATTCTCAACTAGAGCTAGTTCTGAATTGAATGTCGATCCAGTTACAGAAGAATATAATTTTGCAAAGTACACAATAGGCATTCCAAAGTTCAATACATACAAGTATAAAATAGAACACCTTAAACCCTAAAGAGAATCAGTAATAGTTGACATATATCATTACAATTACTAATTTGGTTTGATTGCAGATGGTTCCCTAATTTCCAGAAGTTGCAGTTGATGCTATTGTTAAAAGGTTACTTCTTTCCGGTCCATAATCCTTAATCCACAAACTGAAACCTCTCTGAACCTAAATTCCATCAATCTCCATCTATCTACTTGATTGACCTAGGACACAAATCTTAACTCTAAGCCTAATGTTGACATATGTGTGAAGGCAGTCCTCGCGAAGGGGCATCTAGGCATCCTAGGTGTTTTTCATTTTTAACATATATATAGTTAATATATATATAGATATATAGTTATGTTTGACTATATTAATCTATAAGTATAGTTTTATCAGGTTTCTTAAAGCTTAGTCAATCATTGACTTGACCTATATTATACCTAAGTTGGCCTTAGCTAGACCTAACTGTCCTGATTTTGATTTGGGGTGATTTAGATTTGACCTAGTTAAAACTTAATCTGACCTACCTTGCCCTAATTTGACTGAAATCAGACCTAATTTGACATGACATGACATAATCAGACCTCAGTTCCATTTATTTGCCTTAATTGAACCTAAATTAACAATTGAGGAGAGAGATAGAAAGAGTAGTCAAATAAAAAAGTTAATAGATTGACACTATAAAGAGCTAGTTGAGGACCTTATTAATCTTTCAATATAACCATAGTTACAGGAATAATCAACAATACTTCTAAGAGTAGGAAAACAAAAGAGTAAACCCTTCTGTAATTTTACATCTTGAGATTCTGTTGAACATTGATTTGTGTGTTAGGCTATAATTTGTCAACAATATAGATCAGGGGAAGAGAAAGGGCTATAAAAAATCATATAACTGGTACAACTATACAAAGCCTTACAAACCAACCCACTTGTCAGGTTTCCCACTTTCATAGAGGCAAACATTGACATATATAAAATATGGTGCATGGAACTGAGTATCAGATCTGTAATATGACTATCTCATGTGAATTAATTCAATCTGAACTTGACATCCAATTAGGATTAATTGGATGAAAGACTCTTAATGCATTGCTAGTTCTTAGTTATCCAACACATAGAATTAACCAGTCTTAAGAGTCAGCTCTAAAACAGACGCAAGCCTATGAAGACTGAAGAGAAATCAAAATAGTAAATTTTCCATTCCAGAAGACATCAATCAAAGTCAAAGCTTCTAAGGTAGAGAGCCCTAGATGAGATCTAGGGAACTAACATCTAGATTACATCTTAACTTTAAGTGTCTTTCACTCAACCATCCAACGACAAATATAAGTCAAAATAACATGAGAGATAATGTTGTTACTTACGCCATGTCAACAACGCGTTCCTTTTCTTGAGGAGCAAGAGCCATAACCGGAAGAAAGGAACTAGCACTTTGCAGCTGTGCAACCAAACTTTTATCAATCAGACATGAAAAAAAACTAAAGAAGAAACAATGCAAAGCGGCGTAAGGCTCATAGTGTACCATGTAATGACCAGCCATATATTCTAGAGTAGCTCCAATTGGCACTTTGTATTCATAAACAACCAATCCAACCTGGAATCCAGAGTTTATTATATTGTGTTAAGGGTGAAAACCATACAGGGATAATGAACATGCTCTACGAAAGAGGAATTCACAAAGAACTCATATGTTTTCACCTTTGACCACTTGCTCAAGGGTTCCAGTTGAACACCCCTGTTCATCAAGAAAGCAGCTAAATCTCTTCTACGAGTTTGTGAACATCATTCTATAAGAACATATACTTTCGGTATGGGTGAAAATAAATTCACAGTCAAAAATTTTAAGGCAAGAATTTAAAAAGATGCAACTCCTAGAAAGTAAAACAGTTATCAATATTATAGCACATCATCACGCATAAAACATTGATAGAAAGTTAGCCCAAGCTATAAGAAAGCACCATGCCATTAGTTCTTAAACTTCAGAAAGAAAGAAAAAGAAAAAAAATCAAACCGCTATAAAAGTTTAAACCTTTAAGGTGTTTGTGCGCAAGCAAACATGCCTGGGATTCTCAAAGGATTCAATAAGTTCAAGAAGTTCTACAACATGAAACATCTGCAAAAAAAGAGTACATTAGAATACATTGGGCACTGAAGTTCATAAATAATTAGTCAAAAAAAGGAACCACATAGGAAATTTAAGAGATACCTCAACAAGAGCACCGATTAAGAATTCATTGTACCTATAATATGTTCCCAAATCAGCTTTGAGCTGCTCAACATATTCCTTCCTTGAGGAGCCCTCTTGTCTCAGAGTTTTGAAATTAGCCAGTACTCACATTACTTTGAGAAAATAATGAAATATAGAGAAAAAAATGAAATATACTATCAACACTAAGAAGATGGCAAATGCAATGTGAAACAAAATATGAATATGCTACTAGCCGATATCAGCAACACCCAGGAATGGAGCTCTAAATGCAGATTTTATCAGTCCGACTACAATTATATTATATGCAGGACAACCAATGATGACAACTGTGAAAGCTTATTACAAATATAGGATGGAAACATACCTTCTCTAATTCTAAGTTGAAGACTTGTAAGATCAGGAGGCCGGATTGCTTCTTCTTCGAGTTCCTGTGCCCACACAACAGGTAAAATAGTAATTTAGTAAACAAAAAGATAAATGAGAGTCATCCAATTATGAGAAATGAAAAAACAAAACAAATTCAATGATTTGCTAAATTGAATGTCTAGCAGGGTGGTAGAAGACATGAGAAAGAGGCGGTAAACAGACCTCCTAAGTTGGAAGCCTGAACTCATCAGATTCCCCTTTTACATTGAGTTTCAACTCTGCATCAGCGTCCTCCATTTCCCGTGCCCTCTCCTCATCAATGGCTTTAGACTTCTCCACAATGTCAGACTCATCATCGGAATCAGATTCTTCTTCACCTTCTTCTGCACCTTGCTGCTCTGCTTTGGTAAACCAAAGTAACAATTACGTGATAGTAAAACTGTTTAACAAAAAAGGAGAATAGAAGCACTAATGTTTAACCGAATACACACAATAAAATGCACCATCACTGCTCCCTCCAAGGAAGTCATCGGGAAAAGGTTCGTCATCGTCTGAGAAAGACACGTCAGATGGAGGTCCATTCCCTTCTTCCCCTTCTCCACTTGATTCTCCCGAGTGAATTTCTTCATGTGATAACCTCGATTTTAGGATTCAATATCCAATATAATATTTGAAGCCATATTGGTGTAAAATGATTTTAGTGTCGCTTGAGGTGTGATGTGATCGACTAAATTAAGTTGAACTTGTGTCGACACTTTTAGATGTCATTTAATGCATACTTGACTTCAAATCTTACTATGTGTACAAATTGGGATTATCTTAACTGAAGGGTGAACAAACATTTATTTTGGTCTTATTATGATTATTAGTTAATGTTAGACAAAGGGTATCAATGTTTCAAATTTCAATTTATTTGAAATCATGGCTAGGGAGTTACTCAAATCCCAAAGTAAGGTTTATCATATACTTCAGGCTTCAATTTTCATGTTTGGCCATTATAAACCAGCCTGGCTGGGGTGCATGTTTGGCCAAGGTTTGAGAAACCAAAGACCTGGCTTTCCTCCGAGAACATAGGAGCAGGTGACTCTTTTCTAGATCTAGTGGAATTAGTCAGTGCGAGGAGTTTGGGTTTGTTAACTTGATTGGTTGAATCCACCACAATTCTAGGATCTCACTTGGCGGATGGGGTGCCCAGTAGTACTAGGGAAACAACCGGAGTCAGATCTCACTCTACCTCCCCAGTACATCTCATATGTAGTGGTAGGCGATGGTTGAGGCTTTTGATATTGCAGGCAGCAGCGATGGGAGTATTCAGTCATGCCCCTCGGCAATGCTCCAAGATCATACACAATCTGCTCGTGCCTACGATTGTTGTTTTCACACCACAACAGAGGGCACTGGAAGGCATGGATCTCTGGCTTTTCCAAGTCGGCGTTCCCCAGCGGTGGCACTTGCAAATAGAAGCGGCACCTGAGAGGAGGTAGTGCTGCTGTTTAGCTCCTTCACAACACTCCATACGGTGCTGGACACTGCCCCTCATAGTCCAACGAGGAGCATGCCTTCCATATCGAGGAGGAGACGGACTAGCAGCAGCAGGCTGATAGGCTGAAGGGGGGGTGCATTTCTCATCGGAAGCACTAGCTGTAGTAGCGGCATCTCGGAGGTGCAATCGTTGGAGGAGATCCATAGGTGTCAAACATCCTTATGTGTGGAGAAGATGAGGAAGGCCAGACTCTACACAATTTCCATGCCCGAGCCAACCCTTGCGGCAATACTACAGACCGCAGGAGGAAGAGATGGGAGGCTGGGAATGCTAGATCACGGCAGCGGCAACGATGGCGTTGGATTTGACGGGCGCAACGTTGCGGATGTGAGAAGACTCAAGGCAAGAGGGGGGAGCCACTCCAGGCTTGTCTATGGTGGCGCCAATGTTAGGAGAAGAGGAGGGCTGGCGGCAGAGTGTGGTGAAGAAGAGGGCTGGCTTCGGCGATCATACAGGCTGCGAAGAAGGAACTAGTAGTAGCAGCGCTTATTCACGGAAGAACAAGGTCCAGTCTCCAGCCACGCGTGAGAGAAGGGAGAGGAACCGGGCCCAGTTTCCAGACAACTGGGTCTAGGAGCTAGACCGACTGGCTCATCGAGGAGCTGACCCTCCCACAGGACATGTGGCCACCTTGGATTGGCCGCAATAAGGTAAATTCCCAGAAATTCCCCTAATCTTGCGTAATTCATAATAAATAGCATGTTTATCAGAAAAATACAAATATGGTACCAAAATGCTCAGAAAAATGCGTAGAAAAATAAGGAAGCAGAATATCAGACTTTTGATGCACTAATAATAGTGATATCATGTAATATGTGTAATTCTTGTTTAATGGATAATAAATAGCAAATGATGACATAAAATCATGGAAAAATATCAGTAAGTCCACAATTATGTATATAGTACATATGATGTCAGATATGGTCATGATGATGCACAGAAGTATATAATTTGATTAATATGGATAATTAGGGCTAATAACACTAAAGATAATGCAATTAATGCATACATGCTCAATAAATAATGAAATTCACAGAACATTCTCATATCTATAACTGAAAGATAATATGTAAATATGAGACCAGTTTTGTACATGAAATTCATGTTGTAAGAAGATGAACCTTGATACATGGGTTGTAACCCTAACTTGAATAATGTATATAAACTAGGGTTATTATGTGCACAAAAAGGATATGGAACCTAATATTCAGATAATGAATCATAATCTGGAAAATGACATCAGTAAGATAAATATAAGACAATAATGCAAGTAAACGTTGGAATATCCTAATGAGATAATATAAACCCTAATGAAGACGACTAGGGTTAAGATGATGAGAATATGATGATAGTATGTGGTTTTGTTATTAATCAGGTGCTGACCAGTTTTTCTAGATGATCAAAGATATTTATGAATCTTTGAACTCAGGTACGTGGGTTTTTTATAAGTATAAGACCAGTTTTCTGGTTGCCTATGATATGTGATATCTTGAATGCTCGTATTTGGATATGATTGCTTGGTTGAACTAGTATGAGTTATACTTCACCAAATATAATAGAACATAAATGAGTATGATGGGTTGTAGCTCCTAGAGCACATAGCCTGGTGTGGATGTATGTTGCCTACCATGGATGTATGATTCCTTGGCCCATGTTAGATGTATGATGATACTATATTTCCCACACTAGATGTAAGTCAAGTGCAAGTATGTGTAGTACAACCACATCAAAGTGAATGTAATAAAAGAAATGTTTACCTGATTATCGCTTTAAATAATGTTTTCTTTTAAGCTTTCTTTCTCAAGTTATTTCAATTATGCAAACATATTAGTATGTATCTTTCTACCCACGTGCACAACACCTTGTGTGTTGATTCGTTGTTTCACGTATGTTTTAGGTTCAGAGATAGCGTGAGATAAAAGAAAGGAAGTGATCAGTTGTCCAGGTTGTACCTATTATGTTAAGATCCTGTTAGCATACATGTTATTAGACTTGTAAATCTTCTTTCAATATGTAAATTTAATTCATGTTGTAATATAAATATGTTTGATGTTGAGAATGTTATGGTGTATGCATTATTGTTGAATGGTCATGTATGTGTATTATGCTTCCGCATCGCTTTCTGATATGATTGGATGATGTTCTCGGATTATGACCTCTCATTCCCAATAGGGTTTGGAGAAGCCAAAATCCGGGGACGTCACACTTCAGCTACCTCTTCCGCGTCAGAGTCATTGTCTTCGAGAAGGTTGAATTTCTTCACAGGTTTGGAGGAAGCTAGCTCCTGTACCTGCTGCTTCTTATTGATAAGGGAAACTGAGATATTCTAACATGTGGGAGCTGTGATTCAAAGCAAGACCTACTCATAGACCTTGCATCAGATAGGTAGAGTTCCATATGCAGTGGTTGCATATATCAAATGAGTAGAATTTGAAGAAAAAAGACATGCTCGAGTACAAGATTTACCTTGTCCTATTTGGAGGCATACCAGTTGTTGTAATAGTAGGGAACAATGGAGAAAAAACACCTTTCAGTAAGGGAGATAAAATACGAAAAAGGAAAAAGAAGCAATGAGCAACAACCTTTCCATATTAAAAGTAGTGTAAAAGTGTAGGAGATGTAAGGCTAATCCATATTGTGTTTTTATATGAAGTTTCCTTTTAGGCCTCGAAATTGTTCAGTTTGCTGGCATTCAAGACCAAAATGTATTGCTGAGTTAGAATCACAAATATACTCCCAGATATCCCACCCCACCACCACACCCACATTGATTTACTAGGACATGTAGACTAGGTACCTCTGATTGAGTATGTATTTCACGATTCCACTTGCTATATCCAGTCCATATCAATGAATGTTCTATACACCAAGAATTTATACTTTTTTATTCTAGTAGATTTTTCTTAGCTTCATCAATTGGAAATAGTCATTCTTTCTCACAATTGTTTACCCCTTTGCTAACCTCAACAAACTTATGCTACACATACCTCTGTCCCAAGACATTGTGACTTCAACTATTAGGCAAAAGCTTATATGAAGGGACTGCCACATTTTGAGTGAACCTAGCAACATTTCATGCCATCATCACCTCATCAAATTATCTATCACTTGCTCTCTCTCTCCTATTTTTTTATCTGTGCAAGCACTTGTGGGTGACTATTGTGGAAAACATCTAAATGAATAAGGCACCTTGGACATACCGTCACAAATGGGGTCAAGCAAACAAGAAACAACTCCAACAATAGATACAAACCTAGAAGGGATGTATGAAATATCAGGCTTATCATTAATTACTATAGTAGATAAGGATCAACTGCTATAATGCCATATTCCATCTTCATATTTGGCCTAAGAGGGTCAACATGAGACACTTGTATTGGATGCTTACTTTGTTTTGCTTTGCCATTGATTGGGGAGGGAATTGTTCAGCACACTTTCCCTGGCATTACATGTGGTGTATGCCTACTGAGGGCACGCCTACATACTGACCCCCTCTATTATCTTGAGGCATTTCATCTACCCCTATGAAAAATGTCATTTTCTATAGGAGTTCCGAGTGGATATATCTGAAATAAGTTGCATTATCTCAGTAAAGAAAGTGAATGGCAACTCAAGGCTATGAACAAAATTGTAAACTCCAAGTAAGGAATCTAAAGGACCATAGATTGAAAGAAAAAATGTAAGTATCAACTAGACTTTGAAAAAAAATCTAGATACAAAAAAGTGGTTATCACACACAAAGCTAGATTCTCTTACCAAAACAAAGTTTACCTTTAGTAGAGGCAGAGGCAAATGTTTCAAGATTTCATCCATAAGATCTTGAAGATTATTAGAGTCACCCAATTAAATAGCCAGTTCTGAATCAAATGTCTAGACAACAACTTCTTTGCTGAAAAGTTTACCTGCCAACAACACAATAGTCAAGTCACAGTGAAGCTTTCGTAATGCAATTGCCATCTCTGGAATTATTGAATACACCTTACCTCTAGAACATTATACTGATATGTGTGTGTAGATTGACAAAAAATAGCCTCTGTCAGGGCCTACTGGACTTATAAGGGTACCTAATTGGTAG
The DNA here is from genome assembly GCA_963693085.1 of Alisma plantago-aquatica. Lineage (NCBI taxonomy): Eukaryota > Viridiplantae > Streptophyta > Magnoliopsida > Alismatales > Alismataceae > Alisma > Alisma plantago-aquatica. The sequence continues at coordinate 570,960,955 of OY856414.1, read as the reverse complement.
TACCATCCTACCTTTATCTTTAAATCCATGCAATTTTTAGTCATACACTCAATAATGAATTTCATGGAGTACATGACTAATAATGCATGATAATCAAATATGAGAGAAGCATGATATGCATTTACCTATATCACACATAACAGAAAAAGAAGTGAATGAAAGAGGGATGCATGTATGCTTGCATTAGAAAGTGATGGAGGAGTTGCTCATTCAGATTTGTTCTAGCCTTTCTGCTCTATAATCACTACTCCCATGGGACCGAACCTACACAAAATTTGCTTCTCAATTAATGTTCATCCCATGGGGACCTATACCGATTCAACACCCTCCTTGAAATTCATCATCCATGGCTCAAAAGTTGAGTAGGGAGTGACTGAACTATATCTTGTTCTTGCACCAACTACATTGAGACATATAAGAGGTAAAGAGTAGATGAAGACTGAAATAGAAACAAATGGTTCATTACATGTAACCAGACATAAACATTAGATCTTATATTAGGCTATTTTCAAAAACTTATCTATCTCAAACATGTTTGTGTTTCCTTTAGGTCATTTCTTTTAGTAGACATGTAGAAACCCAAATATTCAACTTGAAAACGAATCATTAAATATTTTTTAATAATCATAATAATATTTTGTCAAATCTTTAACATGTTTGGTGTCTTTCCATCATTTTTGGCATCACACCTAGGTCTTCATATAGTTCAAAAAATTAGATATACAAAGCTTGTGAATATCTACCCTTTAAGGTGTTATATAGAACTTCATCCTTACATATAATAACAACAATGAGAGGGTTAATTCACTTCAATCATAATACATTAACATATCTCTTTGAATTTGGATAGGAAGAAGAGAGAAAAGGTCACTTTACTGGAACATGTGTTGCATTAATTCTATTTTGGAGCATTCACAACAATGAAAAATGTACACTATCAAAATGTGACAACTTCTGACCTCGTCATCCGTAGGTACACTACTGTAACGTTTTTCCAAAATATGATATACTTCACTCAAATTAAACTACTAAATCCAACATTACTGAGTTGAATACAAAGCTACTGGTCTTTCTAATCAACATTACTGAGATGAATACAAACCTACCAGTCTTTCTAATCCAGCTAGTTAGGAAATTAAAGACAATCAATCTCAGGTAGTTCACAACTTTATTATATTTCATTTAGACGTTGTTTATCATCAACATATAGAGGTCTTGTATTCATATTTCGTGCACATAGTTCATATAAGAGATAGCCTAAACAAGTAGTTCACTTAGTATCAAAATCAAGTGTGCCCAACTCACACAGTAAACTAACATACATAAACATCTTACTCCCCAAGATACTGATATCCTATTGACATACAAAATTATAAGTTCAGTATCAAGAAAAAGATACAATTATAAAACATCAATATATTTATAGGCATCAAGGGAAAATAGAAGAATAACTATAGAGAGGATTTTCTCCTCTGTAGGATAGCATAGTTGGGCCCATGTCAGACTAACATCATATGCTTGCAACCTACTATTCAAGAATGCAAACATAAAGTAGATGAAGTGTACAAAAAATAGTTATATTTCAGATTGCAAACCTGAAGCAGAATAAAGTGTAAATAGTTACTGAGGAATAATTCAAATTGGTAATGCATATAGTTCATCTACAAACTTGTTATAGAACACTGAATTTCGCACCTGTAGAGTCAAACATAACCAGGACTGAACTTCATACTAATGTAACCAAAAGAAATATAAGAAACATTTAAAGTTATGATCTATCAGTAAAAGATCATTACAACAAGGACATGAAAATTTATATACTATTGATCACCGAAAGAGATTATAGTTCAAAGGACAGCCATAATCCAGTCTAAAACTATTTAGGTGGCACACCCAAGCGCTTAGGTGTACACCTAGATTGCCTAGTTTGGCTACCCATCTTGTATTTGAACCCAGGGGACTGCCCAAGGTGCCCTAGTTGGCGCCCTGGACAACACTAACATTATCACCTTGCTATGGTGTCGTGTCCCTAACAATCACGAGAAGAAAGGGACATCCAACCTCATTCTATGCCAATCTCTTGTCAAGGGGCCTTGGGAACACCTTGATGGGTCTTAGTAACATGATAGGGACTGAGAACAAGAGCTACATTCTTCCCTTAAGTCTAGGATAGCAAAAAATAAGAAGGTGTTGCATATCAAACTATTGAAAGAAGAAAGAGTAGGAATACAATAAAGAGTGTATGATTTTGGAATGAAGGGAAAGAATAGAGAACCATGTGGTGGAGAAGGGAGGGTCGAAGCCTTAGGGACTGGACATCCCTAGATCACAGGGCAATATAGTACTTTTAATATGGAAAACTTCATATAAGGAAATCACTCCAACATTAGGAACTTGAATTTCAAAGGATATCTAGATCCTTACGAATTTATATAGGATGGTAAACTTAAAGAATGACTTTAATAAAAGAAATACCTTTATGTAGAAACTGAACAAGAAAAACTTCATCGACATTCTACAAAACAACTTTATCAAACATTGAATATTAACACGGTCAGATAAAGAAATCAGAAGGCACCATCAACCTCAAACGAGCATAGCATAAGGGTTTGAGAGGTTATCAAGAGGTCAAACAACTTATTATGAATCCAAACAACATTTTCTAAGACTGCATGAAAATAATACTAACATTGGATCCAACCAGACCACCAAAAAACATAGGTTCTCCAAGAAAAAAATCTTGCAAAAATTGGAAAGTAGATCATTTAGTTACATACAAGAATGCTTGTAGTTCTTGTGAAAACTGGAATGTTGGATCACAAGCATGTGACAGTAAGTAGCATCAATCATACCACATATAATCAATTTTCATAAAAAGAATCAAATTTTACTTAAAGCATAACTTTCAGAATGCTTCTCCACCCTAATAATCTGGAACTGAGAGTTATTTAACATTCGTCTAATAATGGGTGAATGGTAAAGGTGAATTGGTGAAGATCTACACCACATCTTGTATATTTTGTGTCAGGTCAAGGGTGTGTTTTAGTGTTTTTATTGAGGAGGTAGCTCATATGTCTCTTGATCAATTCTAGCTACTTTGCAACATTATGATTTTTTGTTACATAGTAGTTTGAACACCACTGCATTGCAGATCCCGTGATTACCTACTTCACTCATGCCAAACCTTTGTAGGGTAACCATGTCGTCTTGGGGGCAAAAGGTTATTTTTCCTTTAGTATTCCTGTGATATACATCATAAATTTATAGAATCAATTAGCTAGCCTAAATTAGGAATCATATGAAACAACCCAAACAAGTTAACAATATTAATCAATCTGAATTCCCATACATCAATTTTCTGAAGCAATTAGAAGTTGTGGTCATTATACTTCTCACTTGTTTGGGTGCATATACTAAGTGATCCTACATGTTCTTGAAATCCTAGATGATCCCTCATTAACATAAAGTAAGGTATAAAATCTCTACAAGTCAACATAGCAAACACAAAGAAATTAGTTTCTAAGAACTGAGAGAATCAATTTATTTCTATTTGGTGATTAGTACTGAGCATAACTATCCTCTTTCACAAAAACAAAAATGCTAAAAATGTCAAGTGGAAATAATCTAGTATTGAAGTTTCACAAAATAGGCATACTAATGTAGTATTGAAATTCTTTAAAGACTTATGCTCTAAAGTCATAAATCCATAATATTGTTAACAAGAGTCTTAATCCCCAAGTACACATGCTTACTGTGATAAAGTGGATTTTTGCATTATAATGAAATAATTACACTTTTGCCCTCATTATATTATCTCATGGTCTCAAATAATTTTTGTTATCTTCATAATCAATGTTGAGACTCAAATCCAAGATATAGTGAACAATGTGAACTTTATCCACATTATAACACCTCATATTTGATTAATTCATTACCTTGTCCAAATAAGAAAATTGATCCATCAAACTTCATCATATTGTTCCCAAACTTTTTATAAAGGTTCTCCACGTTTTTGTGAGGCTTTGGTACAAATTTAAGGTTATTTGGATATTCCAATGTTTTTCTATGAATTTTGGAAGTTATCTTGTCAAAATCATTTTATTTGCCTTTTCTTGGGCTTTTCCAAGTCAACAATCCGAGTGAAGGGTCGGGGGCGAGCCACAGCCCTTGGATCTGGCTCTTGCGGATCCAGGCTTGATCCAACAGCCATGAACTCATCTTCTGCCTCTCGCAATTAGCGGGGAGGAGTAAATGAAGACGGAACAGCAAGATCTCGTGCCTAAGACCACGATTCAAAATTCTAATCGAGAGGGAATGTTCACCTCATGATTCCGTGCTCATCCATCCCTATTTTAACCGCCATTCATGCACTCTTTGACTGCTAAAATGCTTCCCTTGGCTAGCCTTCTGACTCCGGCGGCCATGGCTGCAACCAAAATTGGTTTGCCCTAAAATGTACCCCCCAGTCCTATATAAACCCCAAAAAGGGCTGCTGCTATCATCCATCATGAGAACTCATCCCTTTTGCACTCTCCCACGGCTTGCCTCACCCTTGATTTCCATCCCCAACCTTCTTGCTGCAGTGCGGCGCCGCCGCAAAGCCCAAATAGGGCGTTTCCTCCTCGCGGCACCATACCATCATCTAAGGTGCTCTTCTAGTCCGCGAGTTGGAGATACGTTTGGGCGGCACCTTGCCTGTTTCCCTCGCCCACTGATGCTCTCAGAGCTGCTCCTCGCCGGTATGGTCCTCCGTCGATCTTCTGGGCTCCCGTGAGACCTATGCGAGTAGGGGAAGGAGTCCTGGAATGGCTCGGTTCAAGAGAAACTCGTCGGTTCAGCAAACCAACTAAACCACTGATTGAACCAAGAAAACAAGTGTTAAACCAGCCAAATCAGATTGTGAACTGAATCCTTAGACAAGCAAGCCACCTCGCCTATTTGGATCCATCTCAGCCGCTACTTGTTCATCAAACGGTCATCAAATTTCCCATTTAAGGTATTTTTACCCCTTCTCTACTCAAATATTTGATTAAATGCCCAGATCTCGTTTAAATCATAGAAAATGCATCCGACCTCCAAAAATGATGAATAAGTAGTCAATCTTGATCAGAAAAATCTAGTGCATCGTTTAAAAATACTTTTGAAACCTGATTACAAACGATGCTCACTGATATAATTAAATATGGATCTCTTGCTTAGTTAATTAGTCTAAATGACTCAATGTTGTGATTAGACCTTGAAAACCTTATATCTTAACTATGATGATTATCTTGAGACATTAAATCATACTTGACTAGACTAGATCTAATCTCATTGTCTTAACCACCTTTGAATATTAATCTTATGCCTTGAAAGTAATTTTGATGATATCTTGATAATATAATTGATCTAAATCTGGTGGCATATCTAAATCTTTTTACCTAAAAGTTGATCTCTGATTTACTCATCAGAACTTGATCTGATCCTTGAACTCCAATGATGTTAGTTATCATGATGATGATCTAGAAATGTGATGATGACTTGGATAATGATCATATATTAGGGTTAACACATATAATCCTAGAAAACCTAGGTAAGTCATTCACACTGGAATATATTGTATACTTGAAATAATGTTGGACTTATTGGAATATTGATTATAAGTGAATGACCCAACCCTAAGGTTGACATAGGAAAGTGTAACCCTAATCTCGAATATTGAAACATGACATTCATAATATCATGATCTTAACCCTTGATCCTATCTTGATGATTTAGGATCTGACTCAAAGGGTCTACCTATTATTTGTTGATTATACTCGAATCCTCGGTGAAAGGTACGCTATTATAGAACTCCTCCTTGATTGTATTGAAGATACTTTTATGTATATCTTAACCGTATGCTTGGCTATGTATTTGGATGAGCTACTGTTCCCTATGATTAGTCTTCTGTTTTTCTATACTATATTTTGAAAAACATGAAAACATAAATTGCATGCCCATTATGACTGCCCGTATATTGATAATGATGATGATATTGATAATGTTGATAATGTTGATATTGAGTACAAAAACCCCCCTCATTTGGAAGTGGGACTTGTACATTGGTCTCCTATGTTCCTATGGTGAGAAGGAGCCTAGTGACCTTCCCCATCGCGTTGGGGTAATAGAGTCACACAAAATATATAAGCATGCTTCTTGAATTACAGCATAATGGGAACTCATAATAAACGTTGAATTGCTTGAAAAACTTGTCGAATAAATGTTGGTTTTGCAAATTTCTTGTTTTTCTTTTGAATATAAGTCCTGCCAAGTATACTATTTTGTTATAAACCGTTTTACTTGATTTTGATAGCGTACCGTGCAATTGCATGATTGTGTATTGATTTTACTGATTTTAGGAAATACAAATGGAATATTGGATAAGATCGCTTCAGCACTCTAATTACTCTGATGACAATGACAAATCGGATATATCTCCATATTGGGTTAGTTTGTTCTTTAATTATCCAGTTTTTGAGTTATTTATTTCTTATTGTATATGCCAGTGTGTTAGATCCTACGGGGCCACTCAGGGACGGGCGCTTCAATCCTTTTTCTACTATTTCGGCAGTAGGATTCGGATTGGGGTAAGAATGGTTCCGTGACAGTTGCTATCAGAGCTTACACACTCTCATATACTTTAAGTAAATAATTCCTCAAGTCTCTTACACCCAAGAAATCCTAAAGTCCATAATGGTGAAAATTGAGGTGTCTAGGCTCGGGGTCCTGACATAATTTCTCCTATCCGTCTTCACGGTGGTTGAGATCCCCCCGCTCTACCTGGCCTCTATTGATCCAGAACTGGATCTAAAGGTTCTCCTGTGAAACCCTAGAGAGTCTTCTAGCATCTCATCTCTTCTTTAAGGACAATCCTAAGCCACCCATGTAGATGAAGATTAGGTAGTCTTCTCATCTCATCATGTGATCCTTCTCATGACCTTTCACCACATGATGTCTCGATTATGGGTAGCTTATGCATGGGAAAAGTGAATTTTGAAATTGATACCATGATCTGATCTAAATTTTGAAAACTCGATTTGATCAATTAATTTTACCAAATACTCATGTATGACCCTTTATGAAAACTCAATTTGACCAAAAGTCGACTACATGTTTGCTATGTTTGAGGTAAATATTGATAATTTTGATTTGGTGAAATAAGGATGACTTATACCTTATTTTTTATAAGGTCCCTATTTTGATTAAGCCCATGTTGCCCTATTGCTGATTTAAACCTCAAACGTAGTTAAAAAAAAAACTCATATCATATTCTATACATATCTTGACCATACTATCAAGTGACTAAGTCTAAGACTCCCAAAATCAGGATATAAGACTATGATGCAAAAAGTAGTTTTTCTATTGACCATTGATGCCTTTTGTAATCTTGATTTTGGTATGATGAAGATGGGCTAGTTTTTGCACTATTATGCTCTAATTCCTCGAATGTCAAATGAAAATCCTCAATTTTCCAAATTATATCACTACCTTGATCATAAAAGTAAAGAATTGCAAATCTTGACATTATTGCCCTATTATCTTATGACTTCGATGTATATGATTTAATTTTGATATGCTCCCTATTTGAATAAGATCAGTTGATCATGACTAAAGTTGGTAATGTGCCAGATTAGGGTGGTAGTTGACTCATGACTCCCCTAACCTAGGTCACATCCCTATTTTGACTACCTCTAAATTTTCACCTTGTTGATTATTTAGAGTGTGGAAAGGTAATCCCTTTCACCCTATTTGGACCGGTTGACCTAAGCCTAATAGGTTAAACCTAATGTTGATACTCAATCTTGAAAATTGATTTGATAATTGATATATGACAATTTTGACTATAGCTTGTGGTTTATTTTCTAAATAGACTTAGGTCTAGATCATTCATCAACCTTGGAAACATGATAATGAAATCATGATATGTTGCTCAAATATTGAATAAGGTTGCTTGAAATTGAATATAGATGAATGATTCCCCCTAAGGTCTAAATAGGAATCGAAACCCTAGCTTCAAAATTTTGGACCTATGACTTTTGATCTCGACTCTTGATATTGATATATAATATTGTGACTCACGATTATCCAATCTCAATAATGATACAAATCCTATGATCATACTATTTGGACATTAAGATGTATGACTAATGACTTAAAAATCCCAAATGTTGAAATTTTCAAAATGATGACGATATTGACTCTCTCGATAGGGTTTAGCTCTCATAAGGACTAGAGTGGGACCTTACCAGTGATTTTGAGCTTGCAATAATGATATTGAAAGTATGATGTTGTCCCAAATTGTTGAAATATGAAATCCCAAATCATGGATATACAACCCCACCTAGGCCAATGTAGAGGCTAGAACCCTGAGATATTGGGATTGAAAGTCACCTTGTACACTTGAACTCTATTTGTTTGACCTAAAATATGATATGTCCAAATTTGTGATCAATAGGATGACTTCCATATAAGTGACTCATATGATGACTTTGGACAATATATGATATGAACTTGATGCTCAATTGTTTGATGATGAAAATGGTGTTAGTACCAAGTTGATTATGATATGGAACATGGAATCCCAATTATGATGTTTGCACTACTTGAACTTTGAGGACATGATTTTAATTGTATAGTTGAGGATACGCCAGTATTTGAGGATATGATCTAGTTTTTGAATAGTTCTAATTTTGAGGATGTTTTTGAATTTTGAGGACAAAATTCCTTTGTAGGAGGGAAGGATGTGATAAAGTGGATTTTTGCATTATAATGAAATAATTACACTTTTGCCCTCATTATATTATATCATGGTCTCAAATAATTTTTGTTATCTTCATAATCAATGTTGAGACTCAAATCCAAGATATAGTGAACAATGTGAACTTTATCCACATTATAACACCTCATATTTGATTAATTCATTACCTTGTCCAAATAAGAAAATTGATCCATAAAACTTCATCATATTGTTCCCAAACTTTTTATAAAGGTTCTCCACGTTTTTGTGAGGCTTTGGTACAAATTTGAGGTTATTTGGATATTCCTATGTTTTTCTATGAATTTTGGAAGTTATCTTGTCAAAATCATTTTATTTGCCTTTTCTTGGGCTTTTCCAAGTCAACAATGCGAGTGAAGGGTCGGGGGCGAGCCACAGCCCTTGGATCTGGCTCTTGCAGATCCAGGCTTGATCCAACAGCCATGAACTCATCTTCTGCCTCCCGCAATTAGCGGGGAGGAGTAAATGAAGACGGAACAGCAAGATCTCGCGCCTAAGACCACGATTCAAAATTCTAATCGAGAGGGAATGTTCACCTCATGATTTCATGCTCATCCAGCCCTATTTTGACCGCCATTCATGCACTCTTTGACCGCTAAAATGCTTCCCTTGGCTAGCCTTCTCACTCCGGCAGCCATGGCTGCAACCGAAATTGGTTTTCCCTAAAATGTACCCCCCAGTCCTATATAAACCCCCAAAAGGGCTGCTGCTATCATCCATCATGAGAACTCATCCCTTTTGCACTCTCCCACGGCTTGCCTCACCCTCGATTTCCCTCCCCAACCTTCTTGCTGCAGTGCGGCGTCGCCGCAAAGCCCAAATAGGGCGTTTCCTCCTCGCGGCACCACACCATCATCTAAGGTGCTCTTCCAGTCCGCGAGTTGGAGATACGTTTGGGCGGCACCTTGCCTGTTTCCCTCGCCCACTGATGCTCTCAGAGCTGCTCCACGCCGGCATGGTCCTCCGTCGATCTTCTGGGCTCGCGTGAGACCTATGCGAGTAGGGGAAGGAGTCCTGGAATGGCTCGGTTCAAGAGAAACTCGTCGGTTCAGCAAACCAACTAAACCACTGATTGAACCAAGAAAACAAGTGTTAAACCAGCCAAATCAGACTGTGAACCGAATCCTTAGACAAGCAAGCCACCTCGCCTATTTGGATCCATCTCAGCCGCTACTTGTTCATCAAATGGTCATCAAATTTCTCATTTAAGGTATTTTTACCCCTTCTCTACTCAAATATTTGATTAAATGCCCAGATCTCGTTTAAATCATAGAAAATGCATCCGACCTCCAAAAATGATGAACAAGTAGTCAATCTTGATCAGAAAAATCTATTGCATCGTTTAAAAATACTTTTGAAACCTGATTACAAACGATGCTCACTGATATACTTAAATATGGATCTCTTGCTTAGTTAATTAGTCTAAATGACTCAATGTTGTGATTAGACCTTGAAAACCTTATATCTTAACTATGATGATTATCTTGAGACATTAAATCATACTTGACTAGACTAGATCTAATCTCATTGTCTTAACCACCTTTGAATATTAATCTTATGCCTTGAAAGTAATTTTGATGATATCTTGATAATATAATTGATCTAAATCTGGTGGCATATCTAAATCTTTTTACCTAAAAGTTGATCTCTGATTTACTCATCAGAACTTGATCTGATCCTTGAACTCCAATGATGTTAGTTATCATGATGATGATCTAGAAATGTGATGATGACTTGGATAATGATCATAAATTAGTGTTAACACATATAATCCTAGAAAACCTAGGTAAGTCATTCACACTGGAATATATTGTATACTTGAAATAATGTTGGACTTATTGGAATATTGATTATAAGTGAATGACCCAACCCTAAGGTTGACATAGGAAAGTGTAACCCTAATCTCGAATATTGAAACATGACATTCATAATATCATGATCTTAACCCTTGATCCTATCTTGATGATTTAGGATCTGACTCAAAGGGTCTACCTATTATTTGTTGATTATACTCGAATCCTCGGTGAAAGGTACGCTATTATAGAACTCCTCCTTGATTGTATTGAAGATACTTTTATGTATCTCTTGACCGTATGCTTGGCTATGTATTTGGATGAGCTACTGTTCCCTATGATTAGTCTTCTGTTTTTCTATACTATATTTTGAAAAACATGAAAACATAAATTGCATGCCCATTATGACTGCCCGTATATTGATAATGATGATGATATTGATAATGTTGATAATGTTGATATTGAGTACAAAAATCCCCCTCATTTGGAAGTGGGACTTGTACATTGGTCTCCTATGTTCCTATGGTGAGAAGGAGCCTAGTGACCTTCCCCATCGCGTTGGGGTAATAGAGTCACACAAAATATATAAGCATGCTTCTTGAATTACAGCATAATGGGAACTCGTAATAAAAGTTGAATTGCTTGAAAAACTTGTCGAATAAATGTTGGTTTTGCAAATTGCTTGTTTTTCTTTTGAATATAAGTCCTGCCAAGTATACTATTTTGTTATAAACCGTTTTACTTGATTTTGATAGCATACCGTGCAATTGCATGATTGTGTATTGATTTTACTGATTTTACGAAATACAAATGGAATATTGCATAAGATCGCTTCCGCACTCTAATTACTCTGATGACAATGACAAATCAGATATATCTCCATATTGGGTTAGTTTGTTCTTTAATTATCCAGTTTTTGAGTTATTTATTTCTTATTGTATATGCCAGTGTGTTAGATCCTACGGGGCCACTCAGGGACGGGCGCTTCAATCCTTTTTCTACTGTTTCGGTAGTAGGATTGGGATTGGGGTAAGAACGGTTCCGTGACACTTACCCATGACAACCCATCCATGAATCTAGGAAAGCCCCACTTCTTGTTCACAATACTAATCCAAGTACTGGAAAGGAGTTTCCCTGTAGAGTCACATGTCATAGAAGTATTGGAAAAAACATCTCTTTATTCTTTTCTTATGACGGCGGAACTGGTTGAAAAGAGGAAAAGCCTCTCTGTTTCCATTGAATCCAACGTTTCACATGTGAGGACAGTAAGTCCAAGACCAGCCATTGCAACTCACAGAAGAAACATTGAGAAAAAAAAAGAAAAGAAGAAGAATGGGCGTTTGACATGGTATTTTCTGCCTGCCATCAAACATCATCTTTAATTGCTGCTTAACCAGGTGTAAATGCACTGAAAAATAGAGTTGTAAAAGCACAAGACCATAGTTGCATTTTCTTACCTTGTTGTTCTCAACTTATTTTCTCAATAAAAAACTCTTCTATGTGTATATCTTGAGATTTGCAAATAAACTTCTTTCTAGAGATTATGGTGGATGGTATCCACCCCATGATTTCTGGCAATGCACTTGTGGTATTCATTTCTTGTAAACCTGATTAAATGTCATAAATCGTCCAAATTCTAAAAATCATATATGCCCACTTGGTGATTGAAATATCTTACTTAATTTCCAGGAAGAACAAAATTTGTAGTTGACCCAGTTATATTCACAACATCCATTGAGACACAATCAAGCCACAAAAAGAAAAACAACATAGAAATGTCCAAATAATGACAAATAGAGTTAGGCATTGCATGGTTATTTTAGGGCATAAGAATGATTCGACACTCTCGTATTAAAGTTCTTTTTACCTCTCATCTAGGTCTAATGCAGATGATGTATGTCCATTGTGTTTTGTATGCCATTAGCTTTAACATGAGAGTGTAGAAAAAAGGGGTCCGAATGAATGGGTTCAATAACCAAATGACAATGCAACTCAAGAGTCCAGTCAAGGTAATGCAATCATTTCAGTTTGAACTGAACAAGTTGCATGAGCTGGTCTTTTTGCAACAACCTTGAACATAGATCCATCAAGACACATACTTCCTATCAAATCCTTGCTGAACCATATCATGAGAGGTTTGCAACACTATTACAAATCTTGTTAGAGCCAGCAATCAATAGATTTAGCTTTGGCACTATGAAATCACAAGCCAAAACGAACTGCGCTAGAACACTTCTCACCTAAAATGAGAGCATTCAACATAAAGAATATAGAGAAAAGAATGGCAGGGGAAATTAATGCAGTTTTAAGTGTGATTCTCTTCCATTCAACATCCTAAAACATTTTATATAGGTGAGTTGATGAATAGTATGCAAACATTTCCATGAATACCCACAGAAGCACCATGGCAGCCATCACACGTAGAAGTCGTGAAATTCTACAATGCTAGTTCATAGTAGCACCCTGGAAATTGGGAATCAAGGCCTACATGCTACAATACCTAGTTGAAATGCTTGTTTATTATGTTATAATGCCAAACTTTTCATTATTGCAACGAGCGTCTAGTTGGGGAATATGGTACATTTTCAGAACTTTTATTTCAGATATATATTGCAACATGGAACACTATATAGCATTGGATGAGAGTAAAACAAGTTCAACAATTATATTACCAAGATAGAAAGTATGCTAGCTTGTGGCAGCTTCTATGTCTGCGCTCACACTAACAACAACTTTTGTTCTTTTCTGTCTTGATCAATATATGCAGATACGTATATATCTTAAATATACTAGACACACCTCATCTAACTAAATAGTAAGAAAATTATAAAGAACTCAGCAAGAAATATGTATTCCATGGGGAGGAGAGTAGTGCACCTCCTTGTTTCCAGTAGTTTTAATGTATTGGCATTATAATGAACTATACTGACTACAAAGGCCTCTTTTGGTAGATCACGAGCATTGATTGGATTTAAAAAATCATATTTTAACTTTCCTGGGTAACTCGTGTGCATTTTATTTTATAGTCATCTAGAAGGACCATATGTGTGTGCAAAATGGAACAATTATTCTTTAGTGTAGTAGAAAGGAGACTTCTGAGGACGCAGTATTAATGATAGGCTAGGTACTTGACGTTCAAAAATGCTATATACTAATGAACAAATTAGCTAAGCCATTCATGCAAGAGTCTAGAGTCTAGTTCCTGTTAGAACAAATTACTATAGAATATTCATATCACAGTCTTATTTAGCAAGAGAAAACAATTTTTTTCCTAGCTAATCGTGGCAATCCATAGATGAATGTATGTGGTGGATTGTGATAATCTAATGATAATTTCTACAAATACCAAAGTCACATAGAATGCATTGTTGACCCCATATTTGATCCTAAAGTCAATTCTGGAAGATCACGGTGTTCCGTCATGCATGTGTGTCACAGATCACACTATTCCACCATGGAGAATCATTGCATCAATTTACGAGCCCTAGGTGGAGGTGTTGGTATGTATGCCCAGAGAGTCAATCATATGATTATTGTAATGGCATAATTTGTTATTGATTTTATTAATAAATAAAGGCAAGCTTCCAATTTATTATGTTTAATAGATTTATGAGTTAATTATGTAACATTATAAATGTGTCTAGAGAATAATATTACTCAATGATGTATGTCTTCAAGTACATGACTTGGATAAATGAGATCATACAAATGTTAAGAGTATATATATATATATTCTCATTATGTTCCTGATCGGTTGTTATTATAAAAGGTTAATAGACAACAATAACACACAAGATCAAAGTGTGAGCTGGTTGATTACACAATCTCATTAGTCATGATATGGCAATATCAAACCATGCACACAAATACATGTTGGAGAATAGTGTATCAGACAGATCCACCATGGGATTGACACATGGAAGCCATTACCATGGAAGTCATAGTAATCTCACATAGTGATGGTTGGGTTTGTAGTTCATAGACCTAAAATTACTACACTCATCACACATCGTTTGGTATGATTTGACATCATCAAACACAATCTTGAAACATGGATTGTTATAAAGGTGTTGATTGGGTGACTGTGACACATGGGGATTGACTCTCAGTGATTGAGATGAGCTTTGTCCCTCATACATGAGTATGATATCCTAGGCCTCTTGATTTGCAAGACTGAGAAATGCATGGCCATGCACATGTGTTGCAATATGTGATATTGAGCTTACATATATCTTAGATAGTATGCTCTAGCAAGATTGAATGTTGAAGAGGGTGACTACTCCAGGCCTCAAGTTCAATTTGGATATCACAGAAAAAGGAATTATACAAATATTAAAACACCATGCATAGATAGTAGGTTGAAATTGTTCTCCAACTTTCCATTTACTCACGTCCATTGATGTGCGACTAGGAACCACACATTGCTTGTAATGTCATGAGTTGTTATGGACATTAATTTTCAACATAATATGGGACCTATAGGGTCACAGAGGTCTTGACATAGAAGAGGAGTTTAATCTTTAATGGTGATTGAATTGATTACTAAATTTTTTAGGTATTCAATTCACACAATAGATTAGCCGACGACACTGCCAACCGATCATATCATTCAGTGATATGGCCGTTTCGAGTGCTAAATGATCGACTCAAGTGTTTTGACAACCGTTTGGAGTGTCGAGCAGATTGGAACTGAATTGGCAAAGTTCTACACGAAATAGGCTCCAACCAATCAACTCACTAGGTGAACTGATTTGCTCAAGTAGAGAGAGACGAACAATTCATCTGGTGAACCGATCAACTCATATGGGCTGAAGGAAGGTTCTAGTAACTTTTTGAATTCAAGATAAAATTTGATCATTTTGAGTGCTCAATTCTATTAATACAAGGAATTAATATTTAGCATTAATTAGAAATCAATTGCCAATGTCATGTGTGATTGGGAAATAGCATAACGACCATTTTGCTGGGTGAGATGATTGGCTCGAGTTACAGATGACCATATAGGTTTCTAGATGACCATTTTGGTGGTTGCAAGCTACAAAAATTCAACATCTTCTGGTCCCTTTCACTCCCACATAGACTGGGAAATCTGACCCAAACTCCTCCTATAAATAGAGGGGTACTGGGGGCTTTTTAAGACACACAATTGAGAATCAGGTTCTCTGAAAATTGTTGTCCTCTCTGGTTGTGGTAACCAAGAGAGCCCAAGTAAGTCCTACCTAACAAAGGGAGGGATAGGGAGGGAGAGAGCAACTGAGGGTCATTGTTGTGGGAGAGCAAGTTGGTGACTAGTATGCCAAAGGGAGGTACAACTCCTTCTTATCTATTCTAGTAGGATGATAGAAGTTCTAGGAACTACATGTGGACTTCTCTAGACATGAAGTGGCCATTTCCCGTCACTAAGGAGGACCACGTCAGTCACCAGTCTATGGCGAGAGGAGGTGCTAGAAATGACAACGTTTGAGGTTGTAGTTTGTGGTGCAGACCAGCAGGTGCAACACTTAGACGAGTCCCAGTACAACTAGAAGATTGTTGCATATCTACTATGATGAGGATATATCATTGGACTTGCTCCAGGACCAGGTATATCCTCGAAACTATCCTTCCCATCTTATAGTTGTTGATGTGATCTGCTAGTTTATGTGGAATATGGTAGTTAAATTCTTTTATTTCCATTGCCTATTTTGTAGGCATATTATCGTACAGTGGTATTAGAACCACATCAATTAATTATATTTTGGGATAATCAATATGATCAAATTTTTGGTTTTATCATTCTATTATTGCATAATATGTGAATAATTTTGTCCAATCAAATACCACATTAATCCCAAACTAATATATATATATATATATATATATATATATATATATATATATATATATATATATATATATATATATATATATATATATATATATATATATATATATATATATATATATATACGCAATTTACACTTCTCATACTAAAACTTAATTCTTTCCTACCCTTGCTCCTATCAAATGTAACTAGAGGTTTCTCAATTATTGTGTAAAAATAGGATAGTTTACTTTCCTATTATGATAAAGAAGAAGGACATTCTAACAATGCCAATCGAACGTCTGAAAGAATAAATGACTGGCTAGAGGACTGGAGAGGACCAAGTGGACAAGACGAACCGATCGACTGGTGGAGTGAACTGTTCGATTGGAGGACCCAACATATGGTGGCGAGAAGGAACAGACAACCAGTCAAATGACCAAACGATGGGCCAGGAGGTGAGTCTATTAGTTCAAGGGTTGAACCAATCAAACTGGAATGGAAAGCATAGATCTTCATCAAAAATTGGTTTCTCAATGTGTTGTAAGCCTAGGTTGTAGTAATTCCTTGTGGCTCCAAGGAATTACATTAGGCTGGACATAACCATCTCTTTTGTTTATTGCATGTTTTCATTGTGGGATATAGAATGTATATGATACATACTATATATATGTGGTGATTGGATAACATACATGTATTTCTAGATATAAAATCCCTCAAATTAAAATAGTAAGTCTTAGATGCTTTTTAAAAGTGGCACACATGAAAAGCTTGATCGACAAAGCATAGGTTACGCTAAAGCATGGTGCACAGTCTATCTCGTGGAAGTGTGATGGTAATGGTGTAGGTTCTACCAAAGCAGGGTGCATTGTTATTGTTTCAACTTTTAGGTTAGGATTAATCAGTGATTCTTAGAGCATCTAGGCCCAAAAGCATGCAAATGATTACGAAAAGGAGTTGTGAATATCATCTATCCAAAATTTGCATATAACGCAATTGGTAAAAGTTTCCTACCTTGATAATTGACTATGTATACTGATGTTGGTCGGGTCATAGTTGAATTATCTTGGATCTAGCCCACTAGAATATTGTACAATGGAATTTTCCAAATTGATATGTGAGGGCTATCAATTTGAAATAAAATAGTGGACGTGATAATAATTAAAGACTTAATTAATTAATATCATCAAATTTTCAAATCAAATAAAAAGTTTTTGACAAATCCAAATCTGCAGTTGTAGAATCAAATGATGAACAAATTCATATTGCAATCAGTCCTTAAGAAGGAAAAACTCAATGATACAAATTTCACACGACTGGTTTTGGACTTTGAGAAGCGTTCTCATTGAAGAGTGCAAGCTCTACGTCCTTGATAAACCAGTGCTAGAAATACCTACTCCTGATGTGCCTATGGCACAAATGGATGCTTACTAGAAGCATGCCAATGATCCTTAGAGATAAAATACCTTATGCTTAGCTGCAATAACTATGAGTTTCTTGAGTAGTGTAAGGACATGAGTGTTCTTGAAATGATAACAGATCTTAAGAAAGTGACACTTGGCCTTACAAAGCAAGAAAGGGACAATATCATAAAGGTGCTACATGAGTCTAAGCTAATAGAGGGAACCTCAGTAGAAGAAATGTTGGTATGTATGCCCTGAGAGACAATCATGGGATGATTGGTGGGATACATTAAGATTGATTTGATAAACATCAAAGGCAAGCTTCCAATTCTTTCTGGTTCATTCATATGAGATAGTGATAGAACATATTAAATGTCTAGAGAATGACAATACTCAATGACGTATGCTTTTAGGTTGAGGACCTGAATGATGAGATCATACGTATGCTAAGAGTTTGTACATTCTTGTTATGTCCCTAGTCAGATGTCATTGTGGAAGGTAGATAGACACCAATGACACACAAGGCTAGATTGTGGTGTTGGTTGATGACAGAATCTCATTAGTCATGATATAGATATATCAAACCAAACACATAGGTACTTGTTAGAGAACAAGTGTACCGGACAGACCCACCATGAGTTTGACACATAGAACCATGACATGGTAGTCACAGTCAGTACTCACAGTGATGGTGGTGAGTGTGATTCTTAGACCTGAAATCACTGCACTCAACACATGTCGTTGGGTACACTTTGACATCATCAAACACAGTCCTGAAACATGGGTTGTTATAAAGGTGTTGATTGGGTGGCTTTGACTCATGGGGCTTTTGAGGGGTGAGTGATAGATATGGGATTTGTCCCTCCTAAGGGAGCTTGATATCCAAGGCCACTTGATGAGTAGGATTGAGATAGGCGTGCGCACACATATGTGAATCAGCATGTGATATTGATGTCATACATATCTCGTTCAATCTTCTCTGAGATCAAGAAAGTGAATGAACGTTGACAGGATGACTATTCCATGCCTCGAGTTCATTCAGGATATCAACGACAAAGGAATTATACATTTACTATAACACCATTCACGGATTGTAGGATTGAAAGTTGTTCTCCAACTTTCTACTTTCACTTGGGTAGCACTGATGTGTGACTAGGCACCAGTCTTTGCTTGTGAAGTCATAAGTGTTATGGACTTTCACTGCCAATGTGAAATGGACCTGCAGGGTCACACACATAGGATTTAACCTGGAAGAGGAGTTTTGTCCACAAGCAATGTTTAGATTGATTGCTAAAGGAGTTTAGTAGTTCAATTAAACACTCAATCAATTGATAGCTCAATATCATATTGTTCAAGGTGTTGGACACATTGATTGGAGTATCAGATTGATTGAAATTGCAATTGAGTGATTCTGCACAATCTGCACTCCCAACCGATCGGCTCATGTGATGAACTGATTGGATGAGCTTGGTGAACCGGTCGGCTCAAGTGTTGAGCCGATCGGCTCAAGATCAGGGTGAACCAATGTTTCAAGTGTTGAAACGATTGATTCAACTGGTGCAACCGAGCAAGTTGGGAAAGTAGGATTGGTGAGAATTTTCCTTGTGTTTCACTTGCCCAATTTGATTGGAACAAGGATTGGTATTCGATATCAATTAGAAACAAAAGAAGGAAAGTCAATCGGGAACCGACCAAGACCACCAACTGACCATTTCACTTGTGAACCAACCAGTTGAGGTGTTCCAACTGACCGGTTCAGGTCCCCAACTGACCGTTTCAGTTGTGAAACGATCGGTTCAGGTTGTGAGTTGGTTGCTTTTGTGGAAAATCTCGAACCCTTCTACTCCTATTTTTAGTCCCGCATTGCCTGGGATGGAGAACCCTATCCCATGACCCTCCTATATATAGGGGTATTGGGGGCTTCTCAAAGTACAACTCAGTGCAACCAATTGCTCTGCAAAGTTGTCCTTCTCTCTAGTTTTGGTAACCGAGAGAGAGCCCAAGCAAGTGCTACCCGCAAAGGGAGGCACAACAAGGGAAAGTCAACTACAGTTGCAACTGGAGGCAAGAGAGTGTGTTGGCGACTAGTATGTCAACTGGAGGGTGTGACTCCTTCCAACTCCTTATGGGACAAGGAGTGTGGAGTCCAGGTGGTCTGTGTGGACTACTTCAGAGGCGGGAGGTTTCTGCCGCTCAGGAGGACAACTGTCAATCCTGACAGTCCCGGTGAGAGGAGGTGTCGTCAGTCCTGGTGCGACCAGGAGCTGCACAGACACCGTCCAAGACCAGAGTTGAAGATCGCGCAAGGCGCGAGGTATTGTTGCCGAGCAAGGCTCGGGACAAGGTATGATTCCACAAACCATCCCTTTCCTATTATATAGACGTTGACGCGTTTCCTTGTTCCAGGTTTGGGGAGAAATTGTTTTGTTTCCACTGCCTTCTCTGCCTCCCCTAAAACCCAATAGTGGTATCAGAGCCACGTCAGCTGCTCTATATTTTAGGAATATCGATATGATCGATTTTGGTTTGTCGCCTTTATTTATTGCATACGATGCGAATAATATTGGCTTTATGCATGTCCAATCCTAAATCCACAAATCCCAATTACATATATGATATGTATTATTAATGCACTCGATACGTGTCACCCTTAAATGAGTTTTGTGGTGGATGTATAGCGTGGTTATGGCCAATAAACCCTATCTGTGTATGGTTGTATGTGGTTGCTTGCATCTCGGTCTGCACACCGATCTTCCCTCTACTATTCCTGATGTAACTCGAAATAATTTGAGATTCTTTCCTACCTTTTCTCCCCCCGAATGTAACTCGGGGTTTCCCTTTTAAGCAATGTAAAATAGAATAGATTTTATTTCCTGTTATGTCGAAGAACGACGGATATCCAGACAACAACTGAGACGATCGGTTCAAGATGTGAACTGATCGGTTGACGTTCCAGACGATCGGTTCAAGGAATGAACCGATCGGTTGATGACCGGTTCGAGGAGCGAGACGAGTGGGTGGTGGCCATGACGAGATGCAGGACGACCAGGTGAACCGATCGGTTGGAGGAGCCAGCCGATCGGCTGGTGGCACGCAGACGACCGGGCCAGGATGAGCAGTCAATCATGTGATGAGTTGATCTACTCCGAAGGCAAAGCACAGAGTTCATCTTGTACAGGTTGCATGTGATGTAGACCTAGATGACCGTGATTCCTCTTGGCTCGAGGAGTCACATTAGGATGGCCATAATCATTGCTTTTATTGTTTGTGCATGTTTTCTGTGGGATATATCATGTATATGATATGTACTATGTATTGTGGTGATTGGATATGTATATGTATATAAAAACCAAATCCCTCATTAAAATATTAAGTCTTATATGCCTTCCATTAGCGGCACACATGAAAAACTCGATGGACCAAGCGTAGGTTACACCAAAGCATGGTGCGCCATGTATCTTGTGGAAGTGTCAAGGGTAGACATGTAGGTTCTGCCAAAGCAGGTTGCATGTTTACCGTGTCGGCTTTTGGGTTAGACTTAACTGGTGATTCTTAGAGCATCTAAGCCCAGAGGCACGGAATGTTCATGGCAAGGTGTTGCACATGTTCATTCATCAAGAGTTGCATATGATGCAATTGGCATGATGGCCTACCTATATAGTCAAGATTGTGGGTGATCAGTCAAAGCTGACTCATGACTTGATGAAATATGGATCTTGCCCACTAGAAGGTTGTACGCTGCAATCTTCTAAATTGACAGTGAGGGCTATCAATTTGAAGTAAAATAGTAGGAGCGATAATTAATTAAAGGCCTAATTTTATCGTCAACTTTTCAAATCAATCAAACAAGTCAAAAAGAGTTTTGGACTAAAATTGCATATATTTCCTTTTGTTAAAATAAATGGTTAATCAACAAATCACTTTATTTGCGATCGAGACCAACAAATGAAATGGGAATAATTCCACAATTGGTTAGGATGATGAGAAATGTTCTCAATCAAAGAGCGAAAGCTCTAAGTCCTAGTTATACCAAGACCAAATAAACTCAATCCCACCACATCAATGGCTGAAAGTATGCTTATGGAAGCACACCGAGGAAGACATTGATGAGGAGTGCTTGATGTTGTGTTCTCTGAACTATGAGTTGCAGAGACAACATGAGACATATGATGTCTCCAAGACACTATCCTAGTATGTCATGACAGAAGGAGATCCAGTAAGGTATTCACACACTCAATGTGATTGGGCATGTGGAAAACCTAACTAAGAAGGATTCCCTCTGAGCCAAGAGTTGACTATTGGTATGATCTGCAAATGTTGAGAGAATCATACAATTCATGATAAGCTACAACATGAACAACTTTGAAAAGCGTTGACAGAGTTGTTGGACATGTTGAGGATAGTAGAGGAAAAGATGAAGAAAGACAAACCATAATCTTTGATGTGATAAAAGAAAAGGTAATTCTTTAGGGCAAGGACAATGGCAAAGCAAAGAAGTGTTCTGATGTTAGCCAACAATCCAAGCCATCTTCAGCCTCAAGGCACATGGGGAAAGGGTGTATGAGGGAATTGCCCTCTATATCTGGAAGAAAAAAAGAAGATGAAGGAGGGGATGGAGATCTCCACGTAAGATATCATGAAATGAACCGCTTCTTTATCTGAGGTATATGATACCAAGATATGGATCTATCATATATGATATGCAAGATCCGCAAAGAAGTGATGGCCTTTGTGAAAGGACCAAGAAAGAAGTACCCATCATTGGAGCAAGTGTTGCTGCCATAGATAGGAGTATCTTTCAGTTTATTTCAGCTCAAAGGACACGAAATAGAGTTGAGAACTGCTATTTCATATATTTCCAATAGATAGAAACACTTTATTTTTGCATGACAATGATGGCAATTAATAAAGTTGATGTTTCAATCTTAAAGATATGATCTTTGTGGCAATGCCTTGTTTATCTTGTAATACATGGTATGTATAAGATAAAATGATACCTAAAGTTATTGATAACTCAAACAATCTAATTAGCATCAATCATGAGGAATTCATTTCTAGTTTCCATGTGATGGATAAATCTAGACTCTTTTGGTTACAGAACCAGTAAGAGACATGAATATCTTGGACATGATTAATCAATCTTCACTAATGGTAGTGGGAGAATGATTGTCCTAATTGGTATAATACATGTGATATATTTACATACCTATTGGAACAAATGCTAATACTTCAAATATGAATATCTTTAAGTGTTCAAGATTATCATGGATGAAGTGCAAATTTGGTAAAGTGTTTAATTCTTGATGAGATCAATGAATGAGATACTTAGACCAAATGTTTGAGATCCTTATGAGTACTTATGATAGTGTATCATAATGAACTCATGATTAAGGCATGGTGATGTCTAAATCAAGAAGGAATCATACTCTAAGGAGTTAGAGAATGATTATCAAATAACTGAATTCTTCTTAATAAAAGAATACCCCTCACTAATAAAACAAATTAAGAATCACAAGGGTTGTGAATTCTTATATCCTTACACCTCAATTATCTATGTGATGAGTTGTTCATATGATGAGTCAACTATCTACATAAATATGAGGAACCGAATTTTGAGTTATGGTTTATAACCATTTCATCCTAAATGACATCCATGAGAACCATAAGGTATTACCTTAATGGTAGCACCCATTGGAGTGAAATCCATAAGTGCAAATGAGTCTTAAGTGTTAAGACAATTGGATAAAATTTTGAGAAGGATGATGCTTGTTGATTGCAACTTAATGACTGAGACATTTGGCATATGGATACTAAAACTGCATTCCTATGAGGAATAAAACAAGGATGTGTATGTGACACAACCTATAAGGTTTATGAATCCACTAATGCAAATGAAGTCTATAAGTTACAATGGACTAATCAACTTGATTGATTGAGTGCAGGCAACTCAGAATTGGATCTTTACTTTGATAATATAGTCAAAGAGTTTGACTGATATGTCAAAGATAAAGAAGGGATCTGTGATTTAGTGGGAGCGTGTTCACATTCCACATGTTGATGTGAAATGGAAATGTTTTAGAATGGAAATACAAAAGTGGAAATTATCTTTAAGGAAGATAGAGATGTTTCCTATGTGATAGGAATAGAGATCTATAGAGATAGTTCTCGAAAACCTCTTGACCTAAAAGAAGAGAAAACATACATTGGCAATCTGTACTGAAGGGTTCAGTATACACAGATTAAGTGGGAGAGAACTTGTCCATGTTACATGGAGTTAGTATCCCAAGGCCAAGTGTTCAATTCTTATGAATAATAAGAACACTAAGAATAGATATGGATCTATCATGTATGTGATCATCCCAGCATTCATCATCTTGTATGTATGACATGGCAATATGATGTGCTCATCCTGATAACTCATATGTGAGACATGACAAGTGGATATCTGTCTACTTCCAGTAAGGGTTACTGGAATACCATGAGAACTTGATAAGTACTTGTGAAGTACTAGTTCTATGGAGATAAGGAAGAGTTCAATGTAAAGAGTTACATTGGTACGAACTTTCGAAAGGACAGAAAATTAATCGCAATATATATATATATATATATATATATATATATATATATATATATATATATATATATATATATATATGATATATAAAAGTGAAAGTTTGTTGATAATTGGAAGTGTTCCAATAAAATCATTTAAAAGGAAATGCCGAGTATCTATGTGTTAGAGAACAGAAGTGGATACTATATGGATCTAGAAGTTCATGATATGAACTTATAGATATTCCGGTCATTGATGACAAGTTTGGAATCCTTGATCATGCAATGTGGCTAAAGGTTAGCAAAGGAATACTAGATCGCATATTACGACACCTCCATCTCATGCATATGACGTATAATGAAGAGATGTGAGACATGCAATTTCAAAATGACTTTGGCAAGGTGTTGCCATTACTCACTATGTTGGCACTAGAGCAAAGTAACATGTGGGACATGTTTGAAGATCACTATGAATATGATTCAAGGGTGATTGGCTCGCAGTGCAAGTGGGAGTCTGTTGGTATGTATGCCCTCAGAGACAATCATGGGATCATTGGTGGGATACATTAAGATTGATTTGATAAACATCAAAGGCAAGCTTCCGATTCTTTCTGGTTCAGTCATATGAGATAGTGATAGAACATATTGAATGTCTAGAGAATGACAATACTCAATGACATATGCTTTCAGGTTGATGACCTGAATGATGAGATCATACGTATGCTAAGAGTTTGTACATTCTTGTTATGTCCCTAGTCGGATGTCATTGTGGAAGGTAGATAGACAACAATGACACACAAGGCTAGATTGTGGTGTTGGTTGATGACAGAATCTCATTAGTCATGATATAGAGATATCAAACCAAACACATAGGTACTTGTTAAAGAACAAGTGTACCAGACAGACCCACCGTGAGTTTTGTTGGATAAATTGGACATTATGATAAATCCCTTTGTTTCGATAATGACAAACATTTCATTCTTGTTGATCTAACGTGCTACTTGAGTGTTGCAGGAATAAGGTGGATGACAAAGCTCTAGGGAATCTATATGCTTGAATGATTGTAAATGTCATGAAATGTATTAAATTGTAAACTTGTACAAATATATAATGTACAAGTACTTAGACTTCATGTAAATCAAGTGTTAGATTCTCCCTAGCTAAACATCACATTTAGATAGGTCATCCCCTTCAAATAGTGTCACATATGCACACTTATACACACACTTAGTGCTTTAATTAAAAGATTGAAATAGGGTCAATCTCGGTAGACTAACTCCTCGACCGAGACACTCTCGGTCGACAATCTTCTCGACCGAGAAAGACCCAAGTAGCCGTTAGACACAGCTGACAAGGTAGTTGGAAGTTGGAAATGAACGTTGCTAACACTTGATCCAGAGAGCCCGTCGGTCGACAAAACTTCGACCGAGTAGGTATGTCGGTCGACAATTTCTCGACCGAGATGAACTCTGTCAGCAACTGCAGAATAAAGTAACTAGCCGTTACTAATGAACCTAACTTATTCCTAACGGCTAGTTAAGCACTTAGAACCCCCTAGAAAGTGTCTAGAACGTCCTTAAGCACTTGTAGGTCATTCCTATAAATAGGACATGCCTTAGGACACCTAAACACACCTAAGCTACACTTGTGCTACACTTTAGATTGAATACTCATTGGCAATCTGTTTTGAGCAATAGAGCAATTCCAACATTTGCTATTCATTCCCATTGCTCCTATTTCGTGTTCTATAGGCTAGCATCTCCTTTCCACATCACTTACACTTCTACACTCATTGGTTAGGAGATCAATACACTTGATATAGGCAAATCAAGCCTTGTGCTTCAAAGGATAAGTTGTAATTTCTATTTTCCTTCTTCTTCCTTTTATTCTTTGTATTCTCCTTGCTACTCCTAGGGTTGGAGGCTGTGGATTGGAGAAGGTTCTTCTCGGAGGAGAAGGTGGACTTCAAGCTACTTAAAGAAGGCTATCGCAACGGGAAGCTACTTCAAGAAGGCTATTGCAACGGGAAGCTACTTCAGGTGAAGGCTGGTTCAAGGTTGGTGCAATTACTTCTAGGTGAAGGCTGCTTCAAGGTTGGTGCGATTACTTCTAGGTGAAGGCTGCTTGAAGGGTTTAGGGAGAGAATTGTAATTTTATGTAAAGTCCTTGCGAGGTAATAAAATTAAATTCTTTCCAAATCCCGGTTGGGTAAGCAACCGGGTAGTGGACTGACTACCTTAGTATCTGCTAAGGTAGGAACCACTCTAAACCCTTGTCTCCTTGTCCAATATTTTTGTGGTTGGTTGTTTGAGTTACATAATTGTTAAAATAACTTTAAAACTCTATTCACCCCCCCTCTAGTGTTTTTCAATTGGTATCAGAGCAGGCTTCAAGGAACCCTAACAAGGTCTTGAAGAATGGGTGACGGGGTGCTCAACAACCTTAACCTTGAAGAGACATTTGTTGCTAGGCCTCCAGCGTTTGATGGAACAAACTACACATATTGGAAGAGAAGAATGCAATTCTACTTCCAAGGCATCAATTGGGATTTGTGGAGGATGGTGTCAACTCCATACGAGCTTCCTCAAATGCAATATGCAGAATGGGATGCAAATACGGTAAAGTTGGCTCAAATGAATGCCAAAGCTGTAAGCATTTTATATTGTTCAATTTCAGTAGGAGAATTTAATAGAATATCAAATTGTGACACAGCCTATGAAATATGGCATAGACTTTCTATAACTTATGAAGGGACAGTTCAAGTTAAGAATTCCAAAGTTAGTATGCTTAAACAAAAGTTTGAACATTTCCGTATGGATCCAAATGAATCTATTAGTGAAATGTATGCAAAATTCTCTTATATTGTAAATGGTTTAAATGCCTTAGGTAAAGTTGTTCTTGAGGAAGATCAGGTATCAAAGATTCTTAGATCACTTCCTCCCAAATACAAGCCTAAAGTGACGGCCATTGAAGAAGCAAATGACCTCACCCGACTAAAGATGGAACAACTCATTGGCAACCTAGAAGCTCATGAGGCAACGTTAGAAGAGGAAGAAAGAAGAGAACGTGAATGTCAACAAGGCAAAAAGAAGGACATTGCATTCAAAGCATCAACCAAGGACACTCATGACACAAGTGAAGATGATAGTGAAGAAGAAACTCTCATTGTAAATGGTAAGCAATATAAAAGTTTTAAAACCAACAAAACTTCTAGTGTTTTTTCTTCCAGGTGCTTTGAATGTGGTAAGAAGGGACACATGAAAGGTGATTGTCCAAAACTCAAGAAAGGGAAGAAATCATCTCACAAAAAGAAAGAAAGAGCATATAAAGCTGCATGGGATGATTCAAGTGATGATAGTGATGATGGAAAAGAAGAAGTAGAATGCCTCATTACTACAACAAATGAAGACGAAGAAGAGGTAAGTCTTTATGATCTACCAAAAGAAGATCTAATTGCTAGTCTTCAAGATACTCATGAGAAATACATTGAGTGCAAGAAGAAACTTAAGAAATCAAATAAAGTAAATGATGATTTAAATGTTAAACTTCTTGCTCTTGCATCTGAAAATGAAGATCTCAAAAAGGAAAATGAAGATTATGATCTTAAGTTAAAATCGATAGAAGCTAATTGCAATCTTCTTTCCTTAGAAAAGTTAAACTTGCAAACTCAAGTGAATGATCTTCAGAAACAACTTGTTCTATGTTCACACTTAGATTATGATGAGATTGTCAAAGAAAGAAACTCTCTAGTATCTGATTTAGATCAAGCAAAGAGAGATGTAAACAAGAAAATGGATGATATTGCTAAGTTACAAAGAAATATAAATGAGTTGAGAGGAAATGACATGCTTGAAAATATTCTGAAAATTTCCTCTAGTTATAATGGAAGAAGAGGATTAGGATATGATCCAAGGAGAAATAGACCCAAAAGAGCTAAAACATCCAAGACTAAGATTATGTTTGTACCTAGAAACACAATTCCTAGAAAGAGAAATGAAGTTGACTCTATTAGTTGTCATTATTGCATGCGTCTTGGACATTATTCATTTTCATGCCCATATAAGAAAAAGAATGATGATTTAGCTTGGATTCCTAAAACTTAGAAGCTTAAATTTCATTAGTTGAGATTTGACCTAAACTGATTCTTGATATACAAATGTCATATCTCAACACAATCAAGCTTTAAATTTGCATATTTTTTGTTTTTACTTGAAAGCAATTAACAGTTCTGAAAACATTCCAGAAACCTTGTCGGTCGAGAATCTGTTGACCGAGTGAACAGTCGGTCGAGCAATTGTCGACCGAGCAGGTCACTGATTTCTAGTCTGCAATAGATCTGCTGAATGTGTTTTTCAATTCATCAAATTGCTATCTATTTATTGTTAATGACTGTTTGTACATGCAAAACATGTACATGTGAGTCAATATGTGATATTGAGCTTACATATATAGGAGTATGATATCCTATGCCTCTTAATTAGGGAGACTGAGAAATGCATAACCATGCACATGTGAGTCAATATGTGATATTGAGCTTACATATATCTCATACAATCTACTATAGTTCAAGAAACAAGATTAAATGTTGAATTGGGTGACTACACCATACATCGAGTTCAATTTGGATATCATAGACAATGGAATTATACAAACATTGTAACGCCATATACAAATTATAGGTTGAAGTTGTTCTCCAACTTTCCATTTACATGGGTAGCATTAATGTGCGACTAGGCACCGTTCATTGCTTATGATGTCATATGTTGTTATGGACATTCACTTCCAATGAAATATCGGACCTATAGGGTCACGCACATGGGTCTTTACCTAGAAGAGGAGTTTAATCTTAAATGGTGATTGAATTGATTACTAAAGTGTTTAGGTCATCAATTCATGCAACAAATCAGTAGACTTCTCTGCCAACTTATCAACTCAGTCAATGTGATGGTCATTTGGAGTGCTAAATGATCGACTCAACTATTGAGATGTCCATTTGGAGTGTCAAGCTGATTAGATCTAAATTGGCAAAGTTCTACACGAAATAGGCTCTAACTGATCAGCTCACTAGGTGATCTAATTGGCTTGGGTAGGGTGAGACAACCGATTCACCTGGTGAATTGACCGACTCAGTTGGGATAAAGGAATGTTCTAATAACTTCCGAAATTTGTTAGAAAATTCTATTATTTCGAGTGCTCAATTCTATTGATGCAAGGAATTAATGTTTAACATTAATTGGAAACAAACTGCCAATTTTGTGAGTGATTGGGAAACACCAAAATGACTGTCTCATTGGGTGAGATGATCCACTCACATTCCATACGATCATTTGGGTTGCCAAACGACCGTTTTGGTGGTTGAAGGTTGTGCAAATTCAAGATATTTTGGTCCCTTCCACTCCCACATAGACTTGTTACCCTGACCCAAACCCCTACTATAAATAGATGGGTACGGTGGGCTTCCTTAGATGCACAATTGAGAATTAGTTGCTCTGAAAATTATTGTCCTCTCTGGTTGTGTTAACCAAGAGAGCCCAAGCAAGTACTACCCATTAAAGGGAGAGATAGTAAGGGGGAGAACAATTGAGGATCATTGTCGTGGGAGAGAATGTTGGTGACTAGTATGCCAACGAGAGGAACAACTCCTTCCTATCCATTCTAGCAGGATGAAAGGAGTTTTAGGCAGTCCGTGTGGACTTATCTAGAGGTGAGGTGTCCTTTACCCATCGCTAAGGAGGACACCATCAGCCAATAGTATGTGGAGAGAGGAGTTGTTGCAGACGATGTTTGAGGTTGTAGTCTATGATGCAGACCAGGAGGCACAACAATCAGATGAGTCCCAATCCAACTAGAAGATGGTTGCACATCTATAACGATGAGGATATGCCACTGGACTTGCTCTAGGACTAGGTATATCCTCAAAACCATCCTTCCCATCTTATAGTTGTTAATGAAATCTGTTGGTTTATGGGGAATATGGTAGTTAAAAACGATTTGTTTATGTTGTCTATTCTGTAGCCATATTTTCCTATAAGAGGTTAGTGTCATATCACCAGGAGACCCTTCCTCAATTTTTGTGCCATTTAAACCGTGTCATTTAGCCATCCAGGCCTATGGCGGATGGCGTCGTTCCCCAATCACCTCAATTTTTTTTGTTTTCAGTGAAGATCCTCACTGGAATGACTTTGCTATGCGAACTCATCTCCAAAGTATCCATGTGACTACTTGAAAATGATAGGAGTTTCTTATCTCCAACTCTCCCTCTTTCTCTCTCCAAGTTTCTTTTAGGGTTTCTGAAACCATGCAGGCAATAATGAGACAATCTGAGTGCCCTGAAGGCCACCTCTCATGTTATATATATACAAAGTGGAGAGCTAAGATTTACTAATCACTATTTGGATAAATTGTGGATCCTTGACTCGCGGAAACTAATGTCATAAGTTTGGGTCCATATTTTATTTAGGCCCCTAAAAATTACTTTCAAATTCCGTAGCTTATTACAACAATTACAATAATGTTCAATTCATCCTTTCTTCAAGATATCTTTGTGAATGTGACCTTGTTGGAACCATGATATGTTGGAAATGGATTCACTAATCAATATTACGAATCATAAGAAATGAGTAGTGTCTTGCTACACATCGTTGTTAACAAGTAGTAGGATTAGTCAGACAAGACTAAATAAAAAATGACTAGTGTTACCATGCTGTATCGTCCTTTTGTTACAAATAATCTGATTGAACTAGAGGCATGGACACAACATCCTATTACATTCAATCTAAGTTTGTTGATCTCCAAGTAGACTAGCACAATACATATGAGCTCTGTATCCCATACTATCTCACATGAGCATGGCCATGCATTTCTCAATTCTCACTTATCAAGAGGCCTTAGATATCGCTGCCATTATATGGGAGGGATAAATTCCTTCTACATCACTCACAATGTGTAGCATGATTTTCTGCACACCTAATCACTGATAATACCTCATGTTGTGAACTTTTTGCACTTTACTTCTATATTCAGTGACTTCCAAAGAAATTCTGATGCTACCAACCAAAAAACATAGAAGTTTCGAGGCCGACCTTTTGGATGGGCCCACCCAATTTAGTGTATCCATTCTGCCCTGTCACCTCATCCCTTTTTGTAAATTTTTCTATCAAGTTTTATATCTTTGAAAAATAGTTGGACCCATCTTAATACCCACTCACAATCCTTGTAGACTAGCAACCAGTTGCGACCACAACATTATCTCAACCATAATGGTTTGAAGATGTCTCACACGAGATAGAGCCCGGGGCCAACAAAGCCTAGTCACGACTGCAACATTGGTCACGACCGAGATATCCCATCGAGACTTTGATGCAAGATGGTGTAGATGTCACAATCGGGACAAGGTTGCAACCTGGACAGAAGAAGCAACTGTGACATATGTCGCGACCAAGGATGTGGCACGACCGAGTCACATGTTTTGATTTCTGCGAAAGTGGCAGTCGTGACAATACCTGCTCACTGCAATAAGGACACTTGCTAGAGAAGGTTGTGATTGCAATAATAGTCTTCGTCGAGACATGCGTCATGACCATGATGGGGCATTAAGTCGGTGGGCAACACCTATTAATAGGCCCCTGACTCCACACACCAAATCATGAGATCATCTGGAGGATGAAGTGGCACCACACTCCATAGCCACCCTCATTCATCTCCATAAAGTCTTGGATCCCTAAATTTGAGAGTTGGAGGAGAGAGAAGATCCACCACACTCTTGTTTTCAAGGAAGAGTCAACATCTCCCATGTCTGCACTAGATCTAGATCTAAAAGAAGTATTGTTTGTGTATCACCTCCTTCTTTCTTTACTATCATCTTCCTCACATTGTAACCCTCCCTTTGCATCTATCTCGATGTACCTACTATTTTATAGTGTCGTTATGTTGCCTGAGTGGCTAAACACTTTACTTGAGTTGGGAGTAGCCACTGAGGCTCTCTCAACATGTATACACTTACATCCTTTTGAATATATATATATATTCTTGGTAGAGGTTATCTCCATACTCTTTTTATTAATGCTTCACTAGTATGCTTAGATACCATCTTGTGATGTATGATTGTTGGTGCCTCGAAATAGTGGTACTAACCTTATCTAAGTGGTTTGGAGTAGTATGAATGTATGAAAATGTTGGAATACTAAATCTAATGATCATATGGTTTTCTTTGTGGTTGTTTGTTTGTCATTTTAAGAGATAGGTAACCTTATAATCTAGATCTATCCTAAGCTTGAGAGAGGAGGGAATAGATATATATGATAATTTCTTATAATCTTACTAAGGGTATACAAAAGGGGTGTGAATATTGCATGTTGCTGAGAGATATTAGGCAATGGAACCCGATCCAAGTTCCCTTCCATATTTTGGTTACATATTACTTGTTTGATTTTATTCTCTCATATTGTTTTCTTAATTTTTCTTTTTCTATCTTGTTTGGAGTGATATTTTTCCATAAGGAACACCTTTTTAATCTACCCTTTTCTTTGGTGTGTATGAGTCAAGGCTCTATATTCCTAACACATACCAACCTTGTCCTTGTGGCTCGACCCCAATCTACTACATCGGACCCCGTATAATAGTTATGGGGACCTGAGTGTCAGGTTACAAATTTAAGAATTTGACTACTCTAGATCCGCTCTGTTATGTATGTGTGATTTAGGCCGGTCAATGTTTTGGCACCGCTGCCAAGTACAAGGAAAAATGGTTGTTTTAGGAAATCAAGTCTACTCACTATACACTTGTGCCTCAAGTTTAGTAATAAGCTTGATTGCACCAAAACTCTAAACCTACTAAATCTAGATTGCCTAGAATTACATGTCCATTTTTTTCTAACTTGATTATGCAGACTATGTAGGTAGCTTGAATAAAGGAAAACTTTAACCATAAACTTTCTCACCTCAGCATGCCACCTCAGAGAGAGAGAGGACACTGTGGAGAGGATCCAATTTGCAAGAGTCCCACATGGTCCACCTCCGAAAACTATAGAGAATGTGAGGAATGTCAATCGGATGGCCAACATAATACCTAAGAAGATTGTGATGAAAGAGATTATGAGGGGCGACACCATCACAAGCACCGCCACCACTACAACAGAAGGCAAAGGAGGAATCATCATGATCGTGAACGTGACAACCATGACAGTGAAGAAGAAGGTGATGAAGAGGATACAACACTTAGGGAGTTGGCTGCAACTAGAGCCAATGAATCAAGATGCCTCATTATCATCCCATGATTTGACGCAGCCAATTTTGAGTTGAAGCCTACATTCGTCTCGATGATACAGAACAAACCTTTTAGGGGGAATTCAAAGAATGAGAATCCTTACCATCCTCTTGATGCCTTTAAGAATATCTATGATACAATCAAGTTAGGGGAGTACATCAAAAATTTATATACTGTAAGGGATTCGTCTTCTCCTTAGAGGACAAAGGTCTATCTTGGTACCTTAATCTACCCCACCAGTCCCTTAATGGATGGAGACCTCTTGGTGATCCATTCATCACCCAGTTTTACCCCATCGAGAAAACTATTTAGAATAGGAAAAAGATCAATTACTTCATGCAAAAGCCTGGGGAGAACCTCCACGAAGTGTGGGAATGGTTCCAAGAGTATCAAAGAGATTTCCCTCATCACAATTACCATAAGGGTTTTCTAGTAATAACTTATATAATGGGCTAACTCCCACTGAGAAAACATCTCTAAATGTTGCTACTGGGAGTGATTTTTTGGGAAGGAAGCCAAGTAGAACTATGATGATCATTGACAACATGGCTACACTACAAGTAGGCATGGATTGTGAAAGGACCAATAGGGGCTCTACTAAGAAAGGAAACTTTGGATGATCCTCAGCTGAGTCCAAGGCCTTGGAAACCATCATTGCTCAAATCCACAAGATTTCCCCATACGTCAAATAATTGAAGGACTTAGGAGGCAATGGTAAGAAAGATGTAGAGAAACTCATGAAGTGTGTGACATGCAGAGAAGGAGACCATGGGGTCAATAATTGCATTTACTCGCAACCCAATGATAGTGAAGAAGGAGACAACAAAGAAGAAATGAGAAATGTCTCTTATGTGAATTTCAAGAGGCCAGACCACCCTGGCTTCAATTATGGAAACAAAGATGCTGATGAGAACTCTCACTGATTGGGTGGTTCATCTAAGACACCTCCATGATTTGGAAGAGGAGGTGGGCAAGCTCAGTAGACCAAGACCACAACTTACTAGCAAAACATAAGCAATAATTAAGGTCAGGGTACATACCAGAATAGGATCATGAATCGCCAAAATCAAAAACAAAATCAAGGCCAGAGTCAAGGACTAAATCAAGTAAAGGATGATAACCATACTGACATGATAGCCCAGCTATTTTACTTTGCAAAGATGCATGTTTCTGTGAATGACCAACTCAGTCAAAGTGCTATCACCAACTCAGGAGTGTTAACCATGATGAAAACACAGATGGTAGATTTGCAAACTCACAAAAGACAGATTGACCAACAGTTAGCACTGTTGTCCAAACTCAAGAATCCTCAATGTAAGATCCCTTCTAAAACAAAAAGTGTGAAGATGGCTACTCTTAGATTAGAAAAGTGGTGGCAAATCAGTATGAATAGATCCACTAAGAGAAAGAAGCTACAACAAAGCCACAACCTGAATCCATAATTGTGGAGGAAGAATCTGAGAAGGAAGGGTCTACTGGATAAGACAAGAACAAGAAAATGGTGAAGGTAAGATAGCCAGACCATGCTGAAGAAATGTTCACAAAAAGGGGCTCTTATGCCTCAAGAGTCCCATTCCCCTACAAGATGATCAAGGCACATCTGTAGAAGAGACACAAGAAGTTCATGGAAGCAGTAAAGAAGCTTCACTTAGACATTCCATTCTTGGATGTTATCGAGGAAATGCCAACTGATGTCAAGTTTTTGAAAGATATTATCACTAAGAGGAGGAGAGGAGACCATATTGAGATAGATCAACTAGATAATATGTCAAGCGTGTTTGTAGAAGCCAAAATGCCGACTAATAAAAGAGACCTAGGAGCATTCATGATTCCCTTTAGTGTTGGGGTTTTCGTGGAAAGAAATGGACTAGAATATCTCAGAGCCAGCATCAGTCTTATGCCGGTCACCCTAGCACAAATGCTCAGATTGACAGACATGGTCAAAACCAGCTTCAAAATACAACTTGATGACCGTACCTTAACGAAGCTGGTGGGAGTAGCAGAGGATGTGCCTATCCGGGTAGGAAGATTCTTCATACCTTGTGACATTGTGGTAATTGATACTGTAGAAGACCCATCATGTCCAATTATCTTTGGAAGACCCTTCCTTGTAGCCGGAGGAGCTTTAATAGATGTGGTAGAAGGTATCATTACACTACAAGTAGGGAACAACCACATAGATTTCCTTGTAAAAGATGCCATGAGGGGACCTTCTCTCTATGAGTCGGTCTATTTTATGGATAATTATGACCAATACTAAGAAGATGTGCATGAGGATAGAGAAATTGTTGACCCATTGATGTGAGCTATGAATAACCCCAACCCTGACAATGAAGATCCTAAGGTGATACAAATCCTAGATTATCTGAACCAACCTGAGGAGGAGGAATCTAGTGAGGAGGAAGAAACTATAGAGACTTTGAAATACGCTTCACAAGAAAAGACTCTCAAAGAAAAAAAGAACCTTAGCCAATATCAGAATTAAAGTCATTACCCGAAGGTCTGGAGTTCAACTTCTTATATAAAGAAGAAAGAAATCTTGTTATTATAAACTCTTCCCAGATAATGGATCAGGAAGAAAAGTTATTGAAGGAACTCAAGCTACAAAGAAAATCTATAGGGTACTCTGTGGAGGATATCAAAGGCCTTAGTCTAGTCTTATGTATGTACAAAAACAACCTTGAAGAAACCACCAAACCCCTAGCTCAGCCACAAGGGAAGTTAAATAAGATGCTGAAAGAGATCGTGAAGAAAGAAGTGATTACACTACGGGATGCTAGAATCATATACCCTATAAGCGACAACAATTAGGTAAGTCCTATTCATGTAGTGCCAAAGAAAGGTGGAATGGCCATTATAAGAGGGAAGGATGGAGACGAGGTAGCAATTTGAACCATAATAAGTTGGCACATGAACATCGACTATCAAAAATTGAATGTTTCTACATGAAAGGAACATTTTCCTCTTCCCTTCATTGATCAAGTCCTAGAAAGGTTAGCACATCATGATTATTTCTATTTTCTAGATTGGTATTTAGGATTCTATCAAGTACCGATACATCCTGATGATTAGGAGAAGATAACCTTTACCTAAATCTATGGAACATATGTTTTTTAGAAGAATGTTGTTTCAGATATGTAATGCACCCACAACCTTCCAACGATGCATGATCTCAAGTTTCTATGATTTTCTAGAAGATATAGTTGAAGTTTTCATGGATGATTTCTCTGTATGTGGGACATACTTTGATGAGTGTTTGAAAAGCATCTCCCTAGTTCTGAAATGTTGTGTGAAGAAGAACCTAGTCTTGAATTGGGATAATGCCATTTTATGGTGCAAAATGGCATTGTCTCAGGGCATAAAATTTGTAAGAAAGGGATAGAGGTTGATCTAAGTAACATTGAAGCCATATTCAAGCTCGCACCACCAAAATCTATCACTGGAGTAAGGATTTTCATAGGGCATGAAGGATACTATAGGCGATTAATAAATATTTTTCAAAGATCACTAAGCCCCTGTCGACCCTCCTCGTTAAGGATGTTGAGTTTGAGTTCACTGATGAATGCTTAAAAGACTTCAACACCCTCAAAGAAGCCTTGACAACGACCCCAATCCTATAAGCGTCAGATTGGGCACTACTCTTAGAAATTATGTGTGATGCAAGTGATTTCACTATCAGAGATGTTTTGGGACAAAAGAAGGATAAAAAGTGTCATGTTATATGCTACGCAAGCCAATCTTTAGATGATGCTCAGGTTAATTACACAACCATGGAGAAAGAGATGCTACTGATAGTATTCACTTTCGACAAATTAAGATCCTATTTAATACGGTTAAAGGTGAAGGTGTTTATAGATCACAGATCCATTAAATATCTCATGTAGAAGAAAGACACAAAGCCAAGGCTATTGAGATGGGCCCTTCTGTTGCAAGAATTCAATCATGAGATCATTAAACAAAAAGGAACAGGTAATGCGGTAGCAAAACACTTGTCAAGAATAGTCCATGAGGAAGAAAACCATATGCCTATGAATGACAACTATGATGATGAAGCCTTAATGTTTTCGACTCAGTTGAAATGAGTCTATCTTGGCTTGCAGACATCTGTAACTACCTAGTCTACAAATAGTTGCCCCCAAAGATCACCTACAACCAAAATAAGAAATTGTTCTCCGATCTAAAGAATTACTACTGGGATGACCCCTTCCTCTTCAAAAGATTAGCAAAAGGGGCGATACGTCAACTCGTCGACATTCTCCCCCTTTAGTACAACATGGAGGCCGGAAAGATAAAACAAATTTGAACCGCTGACAATCTGTATCGTAGATTTTTGCCAGAGGAAGAGGTACCTCAAATTCCCCCCATGGGGGCACGATGGAGGAGTAAGGACAACAACCATGGTCTTGGAGTCCGATTTTTATTGCCCTACCCTTTTCAAGGATGCCTTTTCATTTGTGAACAATTGTAAGGAATGCCAACTCACAGAAATATCAACAGAAGGAATGAGATGCCCATGGCTAACTAGGTTGAAGTGGAATTTTTTGATGTATGGGGAATTGATTACATGGGGCAATTTCCATTGTCAAGAGGGAATCAATATATTCCATTTTATGTGGACTACATCTGAAAATGGGTAGAGGCCATTTCTACCCAAACTTATGACTCAAAGGCAGTGATCAGGTCTTTTGTGAAAACTATCTTACTACTATTTGGGGTTCCACACACTATTATAAGTGATAGGAGATCCAAATTTGGGGAGTGATAGTTCGAGGCTCTGTTGAAAAAGTATGGAGTCAAACACAAAGTCGTTACACCCTACCACTTGCAAACATCTCGACAAGTGGAGGTTTCGAATAGACAAATCAAGTAGATTCTAGAAAAAATAGTAAGCCACACTAGGAAGGACTGGTCCATGAAGCTCGATGACGCATTATGGAATTATGACACTACATACAAAACATAAATAGGCACTACCCCCTACATGATGATCTATGGAAAATCTTGCCGCCTCCTCGTTCAATTGGAGCACAAGGCCCTTTGGGCCATCAAGTTTCTGAATATGGACTTAGACAAAGCAGGAGAGAAGAGATTTCACCAACTCCAAGGGCTTGGGGAGTTGAGGTTGCATGCTTACAAGAATGCACACATCTATAAGAAAAGAATTATGGTGTGGCATGATGGCCATTTAAAAAACAAAAATGTGTATAAAGGGGAGAAGGTTCTTTTGTTTAACTCTAACATCAAGTTATTTCTTGGGATGTTCAGAACTAGATGGCACAACCCTTTCTCTATGGTAAAGATCTATGCATCTGGCATGATGGAAATTACTAGTTAGAAGACTGGAACCTTCAAGGTGAATGGACACAAAGTAAAGAGATAGTATGAAGCAATTGTAGCTGTTGTGGATAAGAAGTTGATCCAATCTGCCATCTTTCCTTCACTGATGGTTGTCTCCACCTTCTTTACCTCTTCCTTTGTTCTTCTAGCTGGCATCGTGATTGCGATGAAGTCTCGAACGAGACAACTATCTTGACCACAATGCACCCCATTTTCCTTTGTGCTTTATAACATATCATGACTGCGACACTGGTCTTGGTCACGACAACCCATGTCTGACAAGTTAAAACCTAAGTGACAACACGCTATACAGTATTAACCATTCTTGTTTCCACTTTTAATCACTCACATTCTTGATGTTATCTCTTCTATTTTCCCTCCACATCTTCTTGACCCATCTTGTTTCCATGGTCTTGAGAATATGTCACGATCGTGACAGTCACTCCGACTATCATGGTTGTGACATGTTCTTCTTTAGGTTCCTGATCTATTTTGATGATGACATCCATCACGAACTCAATGATCGAGCTTGCTCAACTAAATAAGGAGCATGTTCTACACGCATTTCTGTCATGACAATCATGTTGATGTCACAGTCATGACATGTTCTCTTCCACATTTTTAATCTCTCTCGATCATGACATATGTCATGGTCACGACACTCACATGCTTTGATGTCACGGTCGTGACAAATATATATGTTGATTTATGTTTTGACCAACATTCTAAGAACAAACAAAAATGCACACATGAATGGTAAATATTGTCATGGACAATCTTGACTATCAAATCTCTGACAAATCCATGTTGCTAAAATTACAGAATGTCGACCTCGATAGTTGACACCTTGACAAAGAAGGTGACTTCTCTAAGAGGGGTAGAAGAAGCCCTCAAGAAGATCACCAAGGTATTGAATGATCACCCTAATCTATCGCCTACAAAGAAACTCAGGCTGGAGCTGATAAAGAAGAAGTATGAGTACATTCTGGGTCGTAAGACACCAGAGGAGTCTAAAGAGTCTCAGGGGACTATAGAGATAGAAACTTTAGAATACATGCCTGAAGAAGAAGATCCCAAGAAGAAAGGAAAGAGAAAGGTCATCACACCATTAGAAGCAAAGGAAGGCAGTGAAGGTCATATCAGAGGCCCCTAGATAAGAAGATAACTCTGGGGTAGCAGAGAAGGAAGAAACAAGTACAAGGGGTACAACAACATGGACATCAACAACTTTTGTGCCACAAGATTTAATACACAAGTCCTACTATGAGATGATTAGGATTACTAAGGTGTTCTAGACAACAAGATACATGGAAACCAAGGATTTAAAGAAGCTAGGAACTCCCAAAAGAGTTATTGATTTCCTTAAGGGAGCGAACCTACACTGCATTGGCTCCACAAAGATGATCTCTCTAACAGAACTTACGACTGAGTTCATCTCTTTGATCGAAGTAGTAGACATCGATGATAGAGAGAGGAAAGAAGCTAGAGGAGACTTCAAGTTGCAAGTGAGAATCAGAGGGAAGGAGCATTATCTGATGGAGGAAATCTTGAACATGATCTTCATCGATAATGATGAGGAAGTAAAGGCCTGCTCAGTAGCACATGGAGACAAAACAACCATTGGGTGTAGCAGCCACAAGATGTGAGAGTAGCTATCAAGAGAAATTGCTCACAACCCAAAGAACTTGAAGGAGAAACAAATATCCTCGTGCTTCATCAGTTTGATTCATAAAATAACTTCCAACATGATCTTCACAAGATCGGAGACAGGGGGAGTGTCCAAAGGAGACATGTTCTTAATCTGTCAATGCTGAACAAAACACTAGTAAATATAGGAAGGCTCCTGATTGAGAAGCTGGAAACATCTACAGGGCATGACACTAGGAAGATGAAGGACCTCTGCATGGTAGGGAAAATAACTCAGATTACCTCCTACTTCCTACTGATTGAACAACTGAGAAGATACAAGGAGACGGAGGGGGTACACAAAGATAGATATTAAGTACCTCATAACCATTGGCATTTTAGTATAAAGAAGAATAAGCTATTATACAAGAAATCTTATTCAAAGATGCAACTCCCCCTCATAGAGATGGCCCACTACGACACCCATAGGCTGATCCCAACTGAAGAAGAGATTGAAAAAATACATTCCAACACTATCAGAAGGGGTGGAGATGCTGAGCTACCAGTTGAGGCATGCCAGAATCCAAACAAGTGTCGAAAGAAGAACAACAGAAGCTAGAGAAGAGAAAGAAGTTGGAAACCAGACCATGTCATGTAAAGATGGCAGAACCTCAACCCTCCAGAAGAAAAGAAATTGCTAAGCCCCTGCATCTGGAGGGAGAACCCGATGACTATGATGAAGGGTTCTCCAATGCACCTCCTTCTCCCCCTGCTACAAATAAAATAGTTGAGGCTGCCAAAGAATCTGAGCAAGCCCATCCCACCTTTTTCATCCACTGAGAACAACCTAAAGCATCACAGGAAAATCAAGCTAAACCCAACACACATGAAGAACCCATGATGGGATCGCCCAATAGATGACCGACAAAGACCCCTAAGCCAGAAACAGAAACAATGTTGACAAAAACAGTCGAAATTTGGTGATGTGCTAGGGCATCAATTCGACGCCAAGTGAGAACAAGTCCAAATCTGTTCTACAACCAATTATAACATGAATACCTTCCTAGATGCATTAACTACACAGGTACAAGCCTTCAACGTAAGAACATCAACTCTCGTAAACTCATGCAGAAAGTCCTCGACAGTCAAACGGCTATGATGGAAGCCATCAAAGTGATGACTAACAAGATGAGTGATCTATGGAAAGAAAGAGAAATAATATGAGCTAAAAAGGACCATACACACAAGGGTTGTGAAGAGGCAATGCAAGATATAGAACAAGAACATGAATGCCTAGAGGTATAATGTAGAAAGATGAGGCTAAACGCCAAGAGCTAGAAGGCTGGTGAAACCAAAAGAGGGTGAGACATATGGAAAGCCCCTCACCATATCAAGCTTCCTCAAGCCCCTCAAATCCTGCTTGCGATGACGATGACATCAGCATTGCAGGTGCACCATCTATACCTAAAGATAAAAGCACAAACACAAAGCCCACCAAGTGGGAGGAGCCCGTCACAAAAGAGGCGCCACCTCAACCTAAAGATCAAAGGGGTGCTGGCGAAACAAAAACAAATACTATGGCATTGGAGCTTGACCTAAACTCTACACCCTCAACAAATTGCACCCAAGTAGTTGTCACTACCATTGTTGAACAAACTGAGGACATCCACCCTATTGTTGCTGCCAGACCACAGGAGATGGTCAAAGCAGCTACTGCTGAGACACATCACCCTAAAGAGGAAAGTAGCTTTCTTTCTTCCGCCTTCCTCTCATAATAGATCTATTTATCTACACCATCCATCAGATTGGCGTCGGGTGAGCGATAGCATCTCTTGTTTACTAAGAGATCCTCCGCCGTGTTTCTCACATAAAAAAACACATATTGATCTGGAATATTACAATATATTACTCACTGAAAAGGATCATATATAGCTTGGTACTACCAAAAATGTCGTGATGTCTGACCATAATCCGTATGGATCTGAAGGTGAAGCAACGGGACCCCTTCCCAGCAAAACAAAATTATGTCACACTTGGAGTCAGTGGATTGGAGGGCGGGAGAGGTAGCACGCCAATGAGAGATAAAGAGGGTTGGTGTGTCCCCGCCCCATAAGGGAACCACCTGACCAAAGAAGCATTCCCGAGCTAGAAAGCAGTCTGAACACCTCCTGGTCACTCCCCTTATCGAGTGTGTTGGACGTTCAAAACTCTGGGCATCATAAGACTATAGAGGAAGGAGCTAGAGGGGAAAGATAATGATTTTAACTGATGACTCCACACTACAATGTTGTATGCAAGAGTTGGGAATGTCCATGGATGTCGGTGAGCTCTACTTCAACTTTGGGGAGCACTACGATGACATATTTGATGGCAAGATGGCTACCACTTTAGCAACACTGAATGAAGTAGTGATTGAACCACCATTTGAGGAAAATCTTCTATTAGAAGAATTTATTAAGGAAATCACTACCAAAAAACTAATGCAAGCAGAGCCTCACCATCTCTTAGCTGCCCCAATCAGCCTACATTGTCTCCCATTGCCCTTGCTTCTCCTGTATAAGCATCTGGTGAAGGAACATATGAAGATGATGAAGGCGGCATCACTTCATTCTTCATCAATAAGCTAGCAAGGAAGCAAATCCCACCTCCTGAACAAGAAGAATTGGGTGCTTCTCCACCTCTCCCCTGTAAGATGGAAGCCATGGACATGGCCTCACTTTCTAGAATAACTTATAGGGATGTTTATATCCTCATTGATGTGTTGGATGAGAGCCATCCAAGGAAAGATGATATGTATCACAAAAAGGGAAGGTATATGACTAGGGATCACTTTAGGGTAGTCTTCTTGAAGAGAGCATGGATTCATAAGAAGTTATTCAAAGTGCTCTACATGACTTTGCTTGAAGAATTCCTTCACCCTGACAAAGTACAACCAGTGTTCACTGATACAACTCATCTTGCTGGGTAGCTATTTGATGAAAAATTCGATTCTAAAGATGTCAAGGAGTTGCAACTTATTGTGAATAGGGCAGAGACCCAGTTTGTAACCATGCCCATGAGAACAATCAAGAACTGGGAATTAATAGTGGTCAATCTATATGAGTGACAAACCAAAATGTATAAATGTTGTGCTACTGAGTTGGATAACACTTCTCTAATATACAAAAGTAAGGAAGCCAGAGATATCTTGAAGGTACCGTTGCATGTGCAATGTGTGATCCAAGCAGTGGGGAACCACCAAAAAGGCATCTCGAAGCAATTCTCTATCTGTAAGAAGGTGCCCTGGAAAGAGGCCGGATGGGGAATTGTACTTTTATCGTGCTAAGAATGATAGAAGCCATCGAAAAAGGAATCTATCTAGAGGACCTACGCAATGAAGATCTACATGGCCTACATGGTGTCTACACTATGGAAGTCATCTACGATTGGAACTTCTTCAACAACCCGGTGATGCCCTTAGATGTGGTACCATGTAGGCTATAC
Source organism: Alisma plantago-aquatica (assembly GCA_963693085.1). Lineage (NCBI taxonomy): Eukaryota > Viridiplantae > Streptophyta > Magnoliopsida > Alismatales > Alismataceae > Alisma > Alisma plantago-aquatica. The sequence goes on along the minus strand of OY856414.1, from coordinate 570,916,897 downwards.
ACAAGGGTCCCCCTACCTGAAATGAAGACATGGGGAGAATGTCTGAAGACCCTATGGGTCGATCCTGATGAACCAGCTAGGGAAGCTACTCGGAAAGAAGGGTGGGTGATAGACAAAACTAAAGATAAAGAACAACCTCAAACTATAGACAAGTAAGAGTCACCCCTGCAGTAGAGAAAGTGTGAGAAGTACATGTTGATAATGAGGCTTAAGAGGGAGAAAATAATGAAGATGATCTTCCTAAAATCAAGCTAGATGGTCTAGAAAGAGAGATAGCACCTACCTTCAAGGACTTCGATAGATGGGCCTGTGAAAGTGTGTCATTGGAGTCTTTGCAGCTGCTGATGAATAGCCTAAGAGAGGGCGATGTTGTAGGGGAAGTTATCTTTGAGAGGGATGGATGTGTGCTAAAAGACGACCTTCGTGATACTTTGAAAACAAGAGGGTATCTCTCAGTGAGCGCTATGTCTGCTTACCAATCATTGCTGGGAGACAACATGCCTAACGTGCACATGGCATACTTCTTGGTTGTTGATGATATTCTCAAAGACAAGAGGCCAGGTGAAAAAGAGTGCCTAAAACTATGTCTGACAAGCTCTATTGCCAACTATATATTCCTTCCCATTCTAGACGGAAATCATTGGACCCTTCTAGTAGTCAATATCATAGCAAAGACTACAACTTTGTATATTAGCTTAGATTCAACCTTCTCAATGAACAAGCACAGAAACATGACTACTGTAAATACACCTATAGAGGAGAAAGTAGCTACATGAATGAAGACAATCATCAATATGATTTGTAGTCAAGGACTGGGATACAAGCATACAAAAGGAAAAATCTTCAAAAAGACACAATTCTACCACAAAAGTCCACAACAAGTGCCTTTGTCCAGTAATTGCAGGTTCTACTACTTAGCATGGATGATAGCCCTAGGCCTGATGAATACGAAGGTTGAAAGCATGCATCATGAAAAATATCACACACTCTGAAGAGTATATGCAAACTTGCTACTACAGTCAAAATGGGTTGTCCTTGACAATCAATAGAAATAAATCTCATCCATTTATATCTAAACTTTCACCTTTGACACTCCAGGATGGAGTCAATGATAAGTTTGGGGAAGTTTTAAATGGGCATGAGAGGTACAATTTTTTCACTACGTTCTAATATTTAAATTTAATATATCCAATTTTGAAAAATCTTGTAGAAACTACTACTTTTTAGGAATCTTCAAAAATTTTGAAATTTCTTGAAAATTTTGCACTATAGTTAACAATTTTGATATCTTCAAGGATTACTCAATAATTTTTCTCTTAGGCATGCATGTTCTCTTTCTATATTGTAGCATAATAATTTCTAGAGAGGCACAAATGAGCTGCTAATACACATAAATGTAAAAGCCACAACAACATAATCTTATCTCATTCTTACAACAAAATGTCATGTAAAGTGGAAAAACAATCCTGAATCTATGGAACCCCTAGAAATTGGAGGACTTTACCAGCCACACTCCTGACTAATTTCCCCAACATGACGGTTCTATCTAGAAAGCCTACACCTCCTATAAGAAGGAAAGAACTACCCCTTCCAGTTTCAAATATCCCCACATTAGGACGAAAAGAGGTTTGGCCTCCTATAGGACCTACCAACCCTCTCCCAAGCCTGAGAGAACAAAAAGCCAAAAAGAAAAAAAATCATGAGAGTTGCACCTAAAAAGATTTTGAGGGATCCCAGACGGCTGGTGTATTGCTGCACTCGTGAATGTAGATATGTCATGCCCATAAATGGGGTTTGGAATCCAAGTTATACCCACCTGCATTCCGAAGAAAACCTCATACAACTGCCTAACACTACATCAGGACCCACTAGGGTAACACTATATTTATGACAACACCATGGTTGAGGAAGACTAAGGAGTGTAGGAAAACATTGAAATCCTAACACCTACCTGAGCACAATAGCATAGGCACAACCAAAATAAAGGTAGGGTGTGAAAGCTACCCCTTGTGGGAACCGTGTACAAGTATAGCCAGAAACCTAGGACAAGGAGGTCATTAAGAGGGAGAGTCCTTTATTAGAAAAAGGCATTGGGAAAGGTACCAAGTCATGCAACTTTGGATATGAAAGGAAGGAAATAGAATATCAGGATTCAAACCAAGCATGTCATAAGGGTTTTGTTGTAAGTATGAGATCACTCTGTAATGGTGGGTCTATCAAATGAAAATTATCCATATCTCATCTCTCGGTGATTTGATCCTATCTATTAGTCTGAGTACATGCTTGAATCTAATTTTGGGGGAGTTTTTTTTTAGAGAAAATGGATCGATTCATTACTTGTAATCCATACACCATCTACAATTTGAGACAAAAACACAACAAGAGTGAACAAAGATCAAGCTAATATCACTGCAACCCATATGGGAAAGAAAGTAGCGTGTTTCTACATTGATTCTTCTTCCTTGATGCTGTCTTAAGCAGCTTTCCACGAACAATTCCTTCGACTTGAGTGTGTAGTAGTGATAGACAGCCTAGATTTGTGTGGTGTTCTGATGAATCATCACCTCAAAATAAGCCATATAACCAAGTAACAAAACAAGCCACAACAAAATGGAGATCTAGCCTTGGCTAGGAATCTCGTCGCTCTCCTTGAGAGAGGTCACAACAAGCATGGACAAACAAACACTGACAAGCAATGACTAAAAAAGGTATAGTAGATTCCACTACACACTACACCAACTAAAACAAAGACACTAAAAAACTGAGAAAGATGGATAAGGGGAAAAGGGGGTGGGGAGCCTGAGCCGCGAGGAACAAGAAAGGAGGAGAGTCTGTAAAGGATTTGTCGACATACGTTCTGAGAGAAAGTCGAGGGATGCCCGAGAGATCTCTACACTGTTGTCACTCCACCCACCGTGAACGTCGTCAGTAATCAAACCCTAAGGATTAGATGCCGACACCTCATCTTGTGAACTTTTTGTACTTATTTTACTTCTATATTACCCCTTTTTTAGAATTTTTGTCTAATTTTAAATCTTTAAACAATATATGGACCTATATTAATACCCTCTCTCAATCCCTATAAATCAGTAACTAGTCACAGACATGACATTATCACAACCATAATGGTCCAAAGATGTCTCGCTTGTGACAGAGCCCAGTGTCAACAAAGCCTAGTCGCAACTGCGATACTGGTCACAACCAAGATGACCCATCGTGAGCACAACATAGGATGGAGCAGATGTCACATCTGGGATGAGGTCATGACCAATACATAAAAATCAACCATGACATGTATTGTGACTAAGGATGTGCCACGACCACGTCACTTATTTCGAATTCTACTGAAATCATGGTCATGACGATACCTCCTCACCACAATCGAGACACTTACTACAGAAGGTCACGACCATGATGATATTCCTAGTCAAGACATGCATCATGACTGTGACACGGCTTTAAGAATGTAGAAAGCACATACAAATAGGCCCTCATGAGATCTTTAGGAGGATGAGGTGCTACTACACTCCACAACCACCCTTGTTCATCTCCATCAAGTCTTGGATCTCTAAAGACAAGAGTTGAAGGAAAGATAAGATCTTCCACACTCTTCTTTTCAAGGATGAGTTTCCATCTCCCATGCCAGCACCAGATCTAGATCTAAAAGAAGTACCATTAGTGTATCACCTCCTTCTTTCTTTAGATCTATCATCTCCCCCATGTGGTACCCCCTCCCTCCATCTATCTCAATGTATCTAATCTTTTATATGATTGTTATGATGACTTAACATGTGTGGTAAAACACTTTAGTTGTGTTGCGAGTAGCCACTAAGGATATCCTAATATGTATATACTTACATCCGTTTGAATATATATTCTTGGCAAAGGTTAACTCCAAACTTTTGTTCTTAATGCTTCAGTTGTATTCTTAGCTACCATCTTGTGATGTATGATTGATGGTCCCTAGTAAGAGTAGTATTAACCTTATCTAAGTGTTATAGAGTAGTAGGAATGCATGAAAATGTTATAAGACTAAATCCAATGATCATATGGTTTCCTTTGTGGTTGTTTTTTTATCATCTTGAGAGAGAGGCAACCATATAATCTAGATCTATCCTATGCTTGAGAGAGGAGGGAATAGACATACATGATGATTGCATGTAATCTTGCTAAGGGTATACAAAAGGGGTTTGAGTATTGAATGTTGGTGAGAGATCCTAGGCTATGAAATGCAATCCAAGTTCCCTTCCATATTTTGGTTAAATCTTTCTTGTTTGATTTTATTCTCTTGTTCTTTTTTCTTGCTTTTTCTTTTCCTGTCTTGTTTGGAGGGAAGCCTTCCATGAGGAACACCTTTTTAATCTACCCTTTTATTTGGTGTATATGAGTTGAGGGTCTACATTCCTAACACTTACCAACCTTATCCCTGTGGTTTGACCCTGATGTACTACATCAGATCCCGTATAATAGTTGTGGGGGCCTGAGTGTCATGTTACAAATTTAAGAGTTTGACTACTCTAAATATTCTCTGTTCCAGACGTGTGATTTAGGCCAGTCATCTTTTTGGCGCTATTGTTGGGGACAAGGAAAAATGGTTCTATTAGGAACTCAATTCTACTCACTATAAACCCATGCCTCAAGTTTTGCAATAAGCTTGACCGCACAAAAACTCTAAATCTACAAAATCTAGATTGCCTACAATATTTTGTTTTACACGTCCAATTTTTTCTATCTTGACTATACAGACTATTGGGGTAGCGTGAAGAGAGGCATATTTTAACCATCAACTTTCTCTCACGTCAACATGCCACCTCAGAGAGAGAGAGGACACTCTAGAGAGGATCGAATTGCAAGAGTCCCACATGATCTACCTCTAGAAACTGAAGAAGAACGTGAGGAACATCACTCAGATGGCCAACAACATACCGAAGAAGATCCTAAAGAACAAGATCATGAGGGGAGACACCATCACGAGCATCTCCACCACCACAACAGAAGGCAATGGAGAAATCATCATGATCATGGACGTGACAACCATGACAATGTATAAGAAGATGATGAAGAGGATAAAACACTTAGGGAGTTGGCTGCAACTAGAACCAATGAATCATGATGCCCGATCATCATCGCATGATTTTACGCAACCAATTTCAAGATGAATCCGATAGTCATATCGATGACACATGACAAACCTTTTAGGGGGAGTTCAAAGAACGAGAATCCTTACCTTCATCTTAACACCTTTAAGAATATCTATGGTACAATCTAGATGAGGGGAGTACCTCAAGAAGTTATATACTATAAGGGATTTATCTTTGCCTTAGAGGATAAAGCTCTGTCTTGGTACCTTAATCTACCCCACCAGTCCCTTGATGGATGGAGACATCTTACTGATGTGTTTGTCTCTAAGTTTTACCCCACCGAGAAAACTATTCAAAATAGGCAAAAGATCACTTCCTTCATGAGAAAGCCTTCTGGGAATGGTTCTAAGAGTATCAAAGAGATTACCCTCATCACAACTACCATAAGAGTTTTCTATTAACAACTTTCTATAATGGGCTAACTCCCACTGAACAAACATCTCCTAATGTTGCGGTTGGGAGTGATTTTGTGGGAAAGAAGCCAAGTAGAACGATGATGATTAGTGACAACATGGATGAGCTACAAGCAGGAATTGATTATGAAAGGATAGATAGGGGCTCTACCAAGAAAACCAACTCTAAAGGACCCTTAACCAAGTCAAAGGCCTTGGAAACAATCACTACTCAAATCCAAAAGATTGCCATAGACATCAAAAAATTGAAGGACTTGGGAGGCAAGGGTAAGAAACCAGTACAAAAAGTCATGAAGTGTGTGACATGTGGAGAAGGAGGACATGGGGTCGATAATTGCATTTACACACATCTCGAAGAATGTGAAGAAAGCAACAACAAAGAAGAAACAAAAAAATGTGTCTTGTGTGAATTTCAAAAAGGCAGATCACCCTGACTTCAGTTATGGAAACAAAGATGCCACTGAGAACTCTCAATAATTGGGTGGTTCATCTAAGACACCTCTACAATTTAGAAGAGGAGGTGGACAAGCTCAGTACACCAAGACCACAAATTACCAGAAAAATAGAAGCAATAATTATGGTCAGGGCACATACCAGAATAGGATCGTGAATCACCAAACTCAAAGCCAAAATCAAGGTCATATTCAAAGACAAAATCAAGAAAAGGATGATAACCAGCCTGACATGATAGCTCAGCTATTTGACTTTGCAAATAGGCAGGTTTCTATGAATGAGTAGCTCACTCAAAGTTCTATCACCAACTCATGAGTGCTAACCACGATGCAAACTCAGATGGCAAATATGCAAACTCAACAAAGACAAATTGAACAATAGATAACATAGCTAGCTGGACTCATAAAGAATTCTCAAGGTAAGATCCCTTCTAACACAGAAGCTATGAAGATGGATACTCTTCAATCAGAAAAGTGGTTGTGAATTAGCATGAAGAGATCCACCACGATTAAGAATCTGCATCAAAGCCACAGTCTGAATCCATAATTTTAGAGGAAGAATCTAAGAAGTAAGAGTCTACAAGATAAGAAAAGAACAAGAAAAAGGTGAAGGTAAGATAGCCAAACCATGTTGCATAATTATTCACAAAAAGGGACTCTTATGCCTCGAGAGTCATGTTCCCCTACAAGATGATCAAGGCACATTTGATGAAGAGATGTTACAACCTCAATTTACATTTGTTTTCATAATTGAAATGTAATGTTTTTATGAATATGGACTTTATTGAAAAGGTTGTATACTTTGCTTTAAAGAATGGGTTTCTTTGCAAATCTCTACTTTGATATGAATTTCATGATTTCTATTGTTTTGTTAATCTAATAATGGATATAAAAGAGAGGAAAAGAAGAAAAGTCCAAACAATAGAGAAAAATAAAAGTTAATAGATATTGAGCAATGTATTTATGAGAAGTATATAGAAATCTCTAGAAGGTGGCATTAATGGACACAATTGATTAGATTTCGTTTACATGTGATTAATAATGGAAAGTGTAATCAAAATAAGAAAAAGCAATTTAGTCAATAAAAGGAATAAGTAAGGAAAGGAGAAAAGATAGAGGTAGAAGCCTCTAGAAGACTAATAGGTAGCCTCCAAAGATAAAACTCATGCATTTAGGATTCCTTGAGATCCAAGGAATCCAAGATGATAAGATAATCGCAAAAGAAAGAGATAAAATCAAATAAAGCATTTTATTAAGAAGGAAAGTTGAGATAATGATGAAAATATAAGAAATATGTGGAAATATGGATAATGTAATTATTATGAATGAGATTTTGATTCCACATAGTTTCTAATGGTAAAAGGAATCAAAAGAAAGAAAATAAAAGATTAAGAGAGAGAAAATATGCTTAAAATAAGCTTTATTAAAAGATAACTTGTACATGAAGATAATGCCTTTTTGCTTTTGATTTTGGAACTCAAATTTAGTGTGTGAGTAGATAAAGCTAAGATAAAGGTTTCCCTAAAATTGGAGATTAAAAGGATAAATGGATTGCGATATATGAATTTTATACAGTTTCCTAAAGTAAGAGGGATAGATTAAATATCATAATTCAATTTTAATTCATGTTCTTTTATGGGGCCCGACAAACATTGGATCTGGATCCAACAGTGACTGCACATCACCTAAAATAAGGAAAGAAGGAACAAACTCAAATATTTTTGGGGCTAAATTCCTTGCAAAGCAATAATCGAGCACCAATGGGACCGTTCCCATTGCTACTAGTATCCCTTTCCGCGTAGAATGAGCCTGGGTTTGGAAACTTTTGAGCAAGGTTTCCCAAAAGTCCTAATGGAGTCAGAATCCATGGCTGTAGACTATGAGCATTGCCTATATAAGGGGCTATACCCCTATTTGTGAGAAAAGGAGATCTTAGAACTCATTGTCGGGGTCAGGGGCATCTTTTCCTATTGACGAATTGATCTCCAAGCTTCCCTCGCTACATGGTCTCCTTCCAGTCAGCCATGGATCCATCCTCCTATCACCAGCCATCTAGAGGCCGTCGCGGGCCAACTTTGATCCATCCTTAGTTCTGGAAGGGTGATTTGAAGGAGGCGCAACCCTTGCTCGCCGCCCGGGAGCATCGACTCCCAAGGGCAACCCGCCGTTGACCCACCAGGACTTTGCTCGGAGCAGTCACGAGGAAGAAGAAGATGAGCAACGAGTGACACTTTTGCCCAGGTCACATGAGAAATATAATGATGGGGCATAAGGGTAAAATATGAAAAACCACTCTAACAGTCACATGCTCATGTGGAGAAGAAAGAGAAGGCCGCAACGCTGACGTGGTGCTCAGTCATTGGTCCATCAGGTAATTATTTTGTAATTTCATAACTAAATATTAGTAACTCGGATTGAGGAGTATAATATATGAAAATTGATCAAGTGAATACCAAGAATCCAGTAAAAATAGTTTCATAGCCAGAATCTGATTGTAGCTATAAAAGTGCTTTAAGTTAACCTTAATTATGCATTAAGCAATGATAAAACCCTAATGATGGTTACAGATCAAATCTAAGATGTTTGATGGGTTAATTCGAGTATTAATAACCTATTCAGACATAAAGTGAGGTTTAAATCTGATTTAGATAATGTTTGGCTTGTTTTAGGGTTTTAATCCATGAATTCATGATAATGCATATAGAAACCCTAATCTAGGGTAAAGAAGATGATTAACTTGAATAATCTGAATTATTTGGAATAATGTTGTTATTTGTTGATCCTAAGCCTATTAGGAGAATTAGGACAAGTTAATTAGGGTTTATGAGTAGTTTTACTGATTTAGGGTAGGTTGTAGTAAAAGTGATAATGAAACCCTAACTGCAAGTGAAACACTAAAACAAAGTAGAAAACCCTAGGAAGCAAGTTTGATTGAATAGATCTTGATAACATGAGTAGTAAAAGGAATTTGAATGCTTATTTCAGGATCTTGTTGTGTGCTTACTTGTTTTCTTGGATTTCCTATTTGCTTGGAATATTTCTATCTCAAATCAAAAGAATAGGTATGTGGTTACACTTATGGTTAATCGCTTTAGTTTCACGACGATTCCCGAATGTTTTATCGGTTGCTTGAAAATAACTGCTTGGATGACTTTTATTTCATGCAACTATAAAGTGAATATGATTATCACCTAAAATATGTATACCTAACTAGCTCAGATCCTAGTCCTCCTCTGTGGCTTTGCTAATGTTGAAAAGGATGACCTAGTACATGGTCTATCTATTAGGTAGGACCATCAAGTTATCATGAGTCAGTGATTGGACAACCTATGGGTAGTGCCTTGCAACTCTTCAACATATCATGAGTCAGTGATTGCACGACCTATAGGTAGTGCCATGTGACTCTTCAACCCTAGGTATTGATCTACCTATTAGGTGGGATCATGGGGGTTAGTTGGGATCTACCATATGTGAGGTAGTATCCATGTCCACTATTGGGACAAGCACAGAGGTTAGGGTATGTATGGATAGTTATGTTTAAGATGTAAAGTTTGCTTGTTAAACCCTAATTGCTTGCAATATGTTGTTACAGATAATTGCCTAATTATTATTTCCCCCACATACTGACATATTCATTTATGCCGACCGACATTTTGTTTGTCAGAGTTTTAGGTACAAATTGAAAAGGACAAACAGTAAAGTGGCATATTGTGAAATTAAGAAATAAAGTGCAAGGAGGATTGGTTACAATAGAGTCCAGAGGTGGATAGAAGTTAGATATCCAAGTTTTTAAGAAAAAAAGGTATGCAAAGTTTTATTTTTATTCCTTCTTTCAATATAGTCATGGTAGAATTTAATAATTATTACTGATTAATTGTCAAACCTTTGATCTGGGAAATTGGGATAACGACTCTGACCTCTTGGTCTCCCTTAATTGGGTGTTACCAGGAGGTGGGCCATTATATTTGGTATCACAGTATTGGTTCCTCATTTAATGTTTAGTAATTATTAAATTTTACAAATTCCATAGAACCGATGAAGTTATTAGAGGATTTTTTGAAAGACAGAGGTGTCTAGAAAAGGATCACGTCCAGGGGCTGGCAATATTTTTTTCCACACCGCTAGTTAGAATACGACGACTCCCAGATCTGTGTGACTACCTGGCCAATGTCTTCGAATCGGACTCGAAATAAGATACATTTAGGACTCTCTCATCTATTTTCATCCCTTCTCAAACCTAATTATGATAAGATTCTAAGGTTTAGGGTTTTTCTCTCTCTCCCTCACCCTCTTGAGGATAGAGTATGTATGATAAGGATTAAGAAAACCTCCACCAAATTAATGAAAAGCATGTAAACAAGATGTCATGGACATAAGCTTAATAGTTTAAGCATAAACTAAAGATTAGGTACATGTTTAGGTTGCATGGCATGTGTTGTCGTTCCCTCAAGAGAGACCTGAGGTTAGACCTCCTTGTCAGGAGGATGAGTGGAGAGTTAGTCTAGAGGTAGAGACCTCCATTAAAGTTAGAGATCTGACACATTCTCTGAGGATGATGCTAACCCTAACCCTAAGTGGTGGTTAGAGGGAGATGGCATGATGAGTTAGATATCATGGTCGACCATGTGTGTAGGTTGACATGCTTTTGGTTTTGAATACCCATGAGAAGTATGAGCTATGTGAGGTTGGTTCGCTTAGTGCCTTCTGGGCGACCCAACCTGGGAAGGGTCGTGCATGTTAGGGTGAAGGATAATTCCTTCATTGATGAGGTTAGTGATGACCATATAGAAACCGTATGAGCTTATACGAGCATGGAAGAGCATACACCTATGTAGTACGTTGGTAGTGCTGGAAGTAGGTTAAAACCCAGGCCTAAAGGGCATACGGGATAACTTATGAGATATGCATAAAGAGTTATGGATAATCTTGAGCGATCATAGGTTGGATCATACATTTCACCCCTATAGGGGTATGCATGAGAGCTTGATCCACATCCATGGAGAGAGAACGTCTAGCAGTAAGGATGGTTGTGGGGTTAGCTCTAGAGAGAGAGAGAGAGGGACCCAAGCAAGAAGGTTGGAAGCTTAAACTTTGAGATATGAGGAACAATGAGGAATTGGGTATGTTTTAACCTAGAATGGACTATGTGGATGGTTGTGGTTTCCTCTTGCACGATCCATGGAGGCCTATGGTATCTTGGTTGCCTTTAGAGGAACCAAAACCTAGAAGAAGGATGAGGCTGCTATGTGCAGATGATATAGGTGCTTACCTTCTGAGAATAGGAAGAAGAGTTCCTTAGACACTGTGGAGGTTTAGTAATAAGTTGTGAGGCGTTATACCTAGTTGGTTTTCCTTGACGAGGACTCATATATGAGGTGTTGTTCATAAGGAAGAATTATAGAACATGCATGTTATACCTCGTACATGTATGGTTTAGGGTTGGAATGTTGAGTATGCAGTTGGAGAACTCCTATTGGAAAAGTAAACCTAGGGTTCCTTGGCCTAAAGAAGGGAAGTAGTAGTACCTAGTGTGCCTGATGCTCATGATGAGATTTGAGTCTCTATAGATTCGAGCATGATACTCCTCATGCTTAGAGGAATGGGAACCCTTGAGATTAAGGTATATGTTTGATGAACCCCTCATATATAGGTTGGTGGCATGGCCATGTATGATGTTGGTCCAATGTTAAGGAATGAGAACAAGTAGTACCTACAATGGAGACCTAGCATGGTTTAGTAGGTGGTATGTTGGTTAGCTATGTGCCTTAATAGCTTGCTGGGGTCAAACATGCTCATGTGGATATAAACCTTAGATGTAGAGACGTTTGTGACCTTGGTTGCTATTAAGATGTAGTTTCCTCCCATCCTGGGAGAGGGACCCTTCTGTAGGGTATGTACAACTTTTGTTGGGTTTGAGGTAATATAAAGAGGTCTCATAGGATCTTGAGAAGCTAAGTGGAGAGTACATAGTATAAGAATGAACCTACAGACACATAGATAATCATCTCTAACTGCATGGGGATGGGGCCTGACCGAGGCAGGTAGGTCACCATAATCCCTATGAAAGGATGTAAATCAGACCACGAATGTCGAGAGAGATGATGGAGACTTGGGTAAGGTTTCAAGTTGGATATGTACTATGTTAGAATCCTAAGTCTATCCTAGGGTCAGGTAGGGATAAGACCGATGGGAGTAGGAGTTGCCTAATTCCCTAGTTGCAAATGACCATAGGGTCGGGAGGTAACAACTATCATTGTCTGAGGGCCATGGGTTAGGAGATTGATCACCTTCATGAACTCATGGGACCCAAAGGACAAATGAGGAGGACACTCTCTGATGCATAAGGGAAGAGGGATGACTCCAAATGTACTGACACTCTACAGACCTAAAGTAGATGAACAAGGATTATGTGGTGACCCAAGTGGGTTCGAGACCAACTATCTGTAAACCTAATGTCGAGATGTTCATGATATGGAGACATGTGTTACACATTTTAACCTGGATCAGAAAGTGTGTTGGCGATGTGGGATGCACCATATCTATTCTTGTAATGGGAAGAACTTTGTGTTTGGACGACCACCAAATGCTTATCTCCTCCCGTTATGGGGGTGAGAGATAGGACAATACGCATGCCATACACCAAGGATAAAGATGATGTGAGTTGAAATGTTGCTATGAGGTATGAGGACAGAGGTAATAACGTACCCTTGTGGAGTGTATGATATGTGGATGGTTTACAAACATTAAGAGAACTAAGGTAGTCATCTTATGAGGATGTTCTTATCATGAGCTATGTGGAATTTATGAGAAATATTAGTTTGAGTTTGATAACCAAGATGATGAGCTTAGTGTTTACTTAGTGAAGATAGACTTGTGTTTGAGATGAGATAATAAGTGGAATACATGGAGGTGTATGTCTTCAACATTAGCTAATATGGTTTGGTTGATATACAACTACCTAGTTTAGCTAGAGGTTAGAAGAGATTGTTAGGCTAGCCCTAAGTTTAGAAAAGGAGATATGTTTGGCTAACACTCAGATGTAATGAGATCCGTTGATCGAGTTAGTGGTTTCTTGGTTAGCTAGCCTAGGGCTTGTTGTGATGAAAGGATGGTTATAGAACCTCATATGCACTTCTTTGGAAAAGATGGTGATGAAACCCCGACTAGAGTGTTTTAGGGTTTCTGAGGATTCGACCTTGAGGAATCATGACATACATGAGATCATGATTTTAAGTTAACCATACACTGTGGTACTACTAAGATAATAAGTGGTAGTAGTACTTTGGATGCCTATGAAGTGTACAGAGCTGCATGTGGCTTGTCACCATGCATGTCAGGAGGTTAAGGACAAACACTAATAACCCATTGAGTGGATATAGAGGATAAAAGTCCCTGAGAGAGAATGGAAGTTCATCACTATGGATGTCATGGTAAGTCTCCCATGGACCAAAGAAGGTAAAGGTGCAATATGGGTTATGGTAGATTGCCTTACCTAGATGACATAGTCTAAAGAGAAAGACAGAGTATTGTCAAGGGATAGATCTGGTTGAACTACATGTAAGAGAGATGGTTCAACTACACCATGATGTGAGTTCAAAGGTTCATGAGTATGACCTAAAGATTCACTTCCATGTGGTGGAAGTAAGTACATGACGAACTCGATGCTAGTACAACCTATCACCCGTAACTGATCGTTAGTATGATCCAGACTAGAGGGTCTGATGAGAGCATGTGTGCTCATTCAGGGTCATACATGGAGACAGTTATTGTCTTATGAAAGTTGTGATGTTAACCACCATAGCCAGTACTAGGATGTAAGAAGCTCTGTAAGGGAGTGTGACGTCCCCGGATTTTGACTCCTCCAAACCCTATTGGGAATGAGAGGTCAAAATCTGAGAACATCATCCAATCATATCAGAAAGCAATGCGGAAGCATAATACGCATACATGAACATACAACCATAACATACTCAACATTCAACATGTATATTTATACAATATGAATTATTACAAAATGATTTAGAGTTACATATTGAATGAAAATTCTACAAGTCTGAACATGTATGCTAATAGGATCTTAGACAATAGGTACAACCTGTACAACTTGCTCACATCCTAATTCTTTATCCCATTCTAGCTCTGGACCTAGAAAATACGAGAAACAAAATCATCAACAAAAGTTGGTACGTGGAATTAAAGAGCTATACTATGCTGGCATATAAAATACTCGAAATTGAAGAAAGAGAAAGAAAACATTATTTAAAGGCAGAAAATCAGGTAATCCCAAGTTATTAATCACATTTCAATGGACATGTATTACTATGGTAGACTTAGCACAAACATAAATATTGGGCCCTATCCCTGCGTACCTTGTACCATTAGGGATCTCCCCGCGTACCTTGTACCATTAGGGAGGTGCTAGTCAACATTAATACTTTCCCTCTCTAATAGGGAGATTAATGAACCATCAGTAACTACATTCCATTTTATTTCTTTAATGTTCTTATTGTTCAAGGTGGAAATGTCAATACATATAGATCTACATCCAACAATGTATGTCAAGTACAAGCAAGCAAGTACATATATTTAGCATCCAGCAAATCTAGTCATATAATTATATCCACGTACCTAAGTTCAGAGATTCATACTTATATTCGGGATCATCTACATCTCTGGTCATCACCTGATTAAGACAAGACCACATACTATCATCAGATTCTAATCATCTTAACCCTAGTCGTGTTCATTAGGGTTTATATTATCTCATTAGGATATTCCAACATTTACTTGCATTATTGTCTTATATTTATCTTACTGATGTCATTTTCCAGATTATGATTCATTACTTGAATATTAGGTTCCATATTCTATTTTTGTGCACATACTAACCCTAGGTTACATCATTAACCTAGATTAGGGTTTTAAACCATGTATTAAGATTCATCTTCATATAACATGAATTCTCTTCATCATTATGATCTCATAATTAAAACTGAAGTTCCATATATTGATGTGACCTTACTCTGGGAATTTCATCATTTATTGAGCAGGTATGTATTTATTGTATTTTATTAGGGTTATCAGCCCTAATTAGCCATATTAATCAAATTACAGAATTTTGTGCATCACATGATGATATCTGACATCATATGCATTCTATACATAATTGTGGACTTACTAATATTTTTCCATGATTTTATATCATCCTTTGCTATTTATTATCTATTAAACAAGAATTATACATCTTACATGATATCACTATTATTAGTGCATCAAAAGTCTGATATTAAGCTTTCATATTGTTCTATGTATTTTTCTGAGAATTTTGATACCTTATTTACATTTTTCTGATCAGCAGGCTATTTTCTATGAATTATATGAGAAAAAGGATATTAACTGAATTATTTACCTGATCGGGCCAATCAAAATTGGCCATGTGTCTAGGTGGCACGGCTCCTTTGCTTTACTGGGATCCATACGGTTTAAGGGTATTGAACCCGGTCTATTGTGATGGGTCGGCCGGTTCCTGGCCTGACCCAGTCTAATTCCTCTTCACGATCACCAGGCGCTACCCAAACTCTACTGCTGCTTGCTCGAGCAGCCAGTTAGCTACTCCGGCGAGGCCCCATCCGCCCTTGGGTGGTGCTGGAGTATCAACGAGTCTGTCATCACCTTCGTGGGACTTCCTTGATCAGAGGGGTGAGGTTTCTGAGCTAGGGCTCCCTCTAAAACTCATCGCAGCCGCAGTGACGGCGAGGTCACCGGTGAGGTGGAGGTCAGAGATGGAGGGGTGTTCTGGGGTAGTTCGTTCTAGCCGAGAAGCATCGTCGGATTGAGGCGAAGGTGATGGAAGGTTGTATTCAGTGGGGTGAGACCTATGCGGTGCCACTGAGGTGATGCAGCTGCAGAGAGGAAGGTGGACTCGGGGAAGGTGCTCGGAGATTGTCTGCTTCAAATTGAGTTGAGTGGGAGACTAAAAGAGGTCAGTCGGAGCTATTGATATCCTTAAATAGGCACGAGGAGGTGTGGGAGGGAAAGCCCTAAAGGGGCACCACTGCCCGTGAGAGGCGCAGAGATAAGGGGAGCCCATCCTCCCTGATCCAAGGGTGAAGGGGGTTGAGTTAGGGCTTGTGAGGTTCGGTTTGGGGAGACGAGGTCGTCTAAAGGGATGGATCATCGGGATTTGGTGTGAGGTGGCGCCTCGCTGATGAACGGACTTGTTCTCACCTCCCCGCCCCTTGCGGGAGGTTGAAGACGCATTCCCAGCCCTTGGATCAGGGCGGGAAGTTGTGGCCTAGGATCGGACGGCAGAGGGTTGGCCCTCCATCAAACGGTCCGCGCCCAGCCTGAACATGGGCCGCGTGACACATATTTGCCCCATTAAACCGAAATCTTAGGTCCTAAGGTTGAGAACAAGGCAAATATACACATAATTCAAATGTGTATATCTCCTAATTGGGTGGTCCAAATGCAATGGAATTTTAGGTGTAGTTTTATAATGTCATGATGTAGATGTGGCATAAATTTGGGAGTGAAATTCAAAGGTTGGCCATGTCAATTGACTATATGTCATATTTCATGTAATTTGACTTTATAAGATACTAGGGGTGGTAATAAGAGAAATTGATAAGCCAAAATAATCAAGGTTGACATCAAACTCTAATGTTGGTTCATATATACATAATTCCTCCAAGAAAAATTAGTCCACTACTCACTAGATCACTAAATGTATGATTGGTCTCATGAGGACTTAATTAATCAAAATTTCACAATTGAATTCAATTAGGCATCATAGTCCTCCATCATATTTCCAATCACCTAATTTGGGTGAAGGAATCCATGATTGTATAACCAATTCCTCAATTTGGTATTTGGACATCTTACATAGAATGCTTGTCTCTCAATTATTGTATTAGTTATTAAAACTCAAAAATCTATGTTATCACATTCACCCCACCTTATTTGGAATTTCGTCCTCGAAATTCAAATAATCTCATCCTTAAGAGGCTATTTTTGGGGTCGAACTTCATATACATCATTATTTCCTAGGTTCTAAGACCACCATAATTGCGTGCAGTCTAAGTTTCCATCTTAGGGTCTAGAGATTCTTGGGTGTGTCCACCCCACTTCATATATGTGGAAGCATTACTTAATGTCTTATCTATAACATGACATTATGATATCTTAGGGTTACATCACCCCTAAGGGTACATGTTTTGTTCATACTTTTAAAGTTCAAGAGGAATTCGTTTATATGCCATGGTATTTAGATCATTCACATCTAACATTATTAATATATTACAATGATTTCAGCATTAGAGGAGATTTATCTTCGTCCTTGATATTTGAATTTTTCTTAAGAAGGGCTTACGTAACATGTTTGACCCTTAGGGTTTCACCCTATGGTGTGATATTCTTACTCAACTTAGAAGCATACATTGAGAAGGATCAAAATTATGAACCATATTTCTGATCATATATCCTATGATCCAAAAATATCTTTATATCAAGTTCATGAGTTCAAATTTTTATGTCTTGCATGTATGATGTGATGGTAAAAAAAAGAGAATATACTAAGTTTATCCCATTATCTCAACATCATATCTTTCATGTTTCATGTGAAGGGAAAGAGAATATTTTAAAGTCAAACTTATCATGATTTCAATCTTGAGTACTACATGTATGATATAGGGGGGGAGAATAGGTCAAGCTTATACGAGTGACTCCTCATATATAAATCATCCATATAGCTCAAGTGAGGTTTCTATCATCATATATTACGAAAGAGAAGAAGAAGGGAGAACATGTATTTTGAGTATCTTTTGCATAAAGCATCATACTCTCATAACTAGAGTTCATATATTACCTCACTTGCAACTAATGATGAGATTCTCAAAATATGTCACTCTAGCTAGGTCCTAACTCAGCCAAAGGATTGACTTTATCATATGGGTCATCTACCCATCATTTTATTTTACCCAATTCTCATATATAGATGTGAATCATGCATAAGGACTCAACTCAACACTCGAGAGTAATCTAGTGTAGGATTTTATTTTCAACACATATCTCATATATTGGAGGCTAGGTCCTATGACCTTCTCCCTGTGGGTCTTACTCTCTCTAGAGTTCACCACATATCTCATCCTACCACTAGACATCCTCCTTGTATAAGAGCTTGAGGCTCATGCACACTCATCTCTATCTTAACTTAGCTTATCTTAAGTAGGAAAAGAGAATGTACTTTCATCATCAAGACTTAAATTCTCCAAAATTGGATTCAACTAAGATACAACTTAAACCTATATAAGAAAACTTATACCATCAGAGATCAAACTTAGATAAGATTGCACATGCATATTTCAATTATCATTCTATCACCCACTCCATGTATCACATATCTTGATAAGGCTCTAGACATCTAATCTAGACTACTCTCTCTTCTAGACTGATGTCACTCCCTTTCACTTAGGTTGCATGAACACTAACTACTCTACAATGTGAGGGACACATTTTTATATTTACATATAGGTAATAAAATATTATATAGTTTTTCTCCGAGAAGGCAGACGACAGAGAAAACTATCGAGGCTCGGGCCGATTGGAAAAACAAAACCAAATCAGTAAAATCGAGTGTCCCACACACAGTAGATAGTCTAGTGTCATGTCACCTAGTGAAATGGTGAGAACAAGGTGTAGACTAGTGTAGCTACCCCATACATATGAGCTCTATATGGAAAGGGTCTCACACTCTTGTCTGAACCTAGTTCTCGAACATCTAGGTTCTAACCTAGAGGCTAAGTCATACCTTATTCCTATAGAACAACTTATTAGGTTTCTAGGGTTTTAAGTGAAAGTTGAAGTTTAGTTTTATGTTTCATGGTGAGCAATTGTTAGGTGTAGCTATTGTTCATGCTCTGATACCAACTGTAACGTCCCCGAATTTTCACCTTCTCAAAATCCCATGGAGATGAGAAGACAAAATCCGAAAACGTTAGCAACCATATCAGAAAGCGATGCGGAAGCATAATACACATACATGAACATACAACCATAACATACTCAACATTCAACATGTATATTTATACAATATGAATTATTAGAAAATGATTTAGAGTTACATATTGAATGAAAATTCTACAAGTCTGAACATGTATGCTAACAAGATCTTAGACAATAGGTACAATCTGTACAACTTTCTCACATCCTAATGCTTTATCCCATTCTAGCTCTGGACCTAGAAAATACGAGAAACAAAATCATCAACAAAAGTTGGTACGTGGAATTAAAGAGTTATACTATGCTGGCATATAAAATACTCGAAATTGAAGAAAGAGAAAGAAAACATTATTTAAAGGCAGAAAAGCAGGTAATCCCAAGTTATTAATCACATTTCAATGGACATGTATTACTATGGTGGACTTAGCACAAACATAAATATTGGGCCCTATCCCTGCGTACCTTGTACCATTAGGGATCTCCCCGCGTACCTTGTACCATTAGGGAGGTGCTAGTCAACATTAATACTTTCCCTCTCTAATAGGGAGATTAATGAACCATCAGTAACTACATTCCATTTTATTTCTTTAGTGTTCTTATTGTTCAAGGTGGAAATGTCAATACATATAGATCTACATCCAACAATGTATTTCAAGTACAAGCAAGCAAGTACATATATTTAGCATCCAGCAAATCTAGTCATATAATTATATCCACGTACCTGAGTTCAGAGATTCATACTTATATTCGGGATCATCTACATCTCTGGTCATCACCTGATTAAGACAAGACCACATACTATCATCAGATTCTAATCATATTAACCCTAGTCGTGTTCATTAGGGTTTATATTATCTCATTAGGATATTCCAACATTTACTTGCATTATTGTCTTATATTTATCTTACTGATGTCATTTTCCAGATTATGATTCATTACTTGAATATTAGGTTCCATATTCTATTTTTGTGCACATACTAACCCTAGGTTACATCATTAACCTAGATTAGGGTTTTAAACCATGTATTAAGATTCATCTTCATATAACATGAATTCTCTTCATCATTATGATCTCATAATTAAAACTGAAGTTCCATATATTGATGTGACCTTACTCTGTGAATTTCATCATTTATTGAGCAGGTATGTATTTATTGTATTTTATTAGGGTTATCAGCCCTAATTAGCCATATTAATCAAATTACAAAATTTTGTGCATCACATGATGATATCTGACATCATATGCATTCTATACATAATTGTGGACTTACTAATATTTTTCCATGATTTTATATCATCCTTTGCTATTTATTATCTATTAAACAAGAATTATACATCTTACATGATATCACTATTATCAGTGCATCAAAAGTCTGATATTAAGCTTTCATAATGTTCTATGTATTTTTTTGAGAATTTCGATACCTTATTTACATTTTTCTGATCAGCAGGCTATTTTCTATGAATTATATGAGAAAAAGGATATTTACTGAATTATTTACCTGATCGGGCCAATCAAAATTGGCCACGTGTCTAGGTGGCGCGGCTCCTTTGCTTTACTGGGATCCAGCCGGTTTAAGGGTATTGAACCCGGTCTATTGTGATGGGTCGGCCGATTCCTGGCCTGACCCGGTCTAATTCCTCTTCACGATCACCAGGCGCTACCCAAACTCTGCTGCTGCTTGCTCGAGCAGCCAGTTAGCTACTCCGGCGAGGCCCCATCCGCCCTTGGGTGGTGCTGGAGTATCAACGAGTCTGTCATCACCTTCGTGGGACTTCCTTGATCGGAGGGGTGAGGTTTCTGAGCTACGACTCCCTCTAAAACTCATCGCCGCTGCAGTGACGGCGAGGTCACCGGTGAGGTGGAGGTCAGAGATGGAGGGGTGTTCTGGGGTAGTTCGTTCTAGCCGAGAAGCATCGTCGGATTGAGGCGAAGGTGATGGAAGGTTGTATTCAGTGGGGTGAGACCTATGCGGTGCCACCGAGGTGATGCAGCTGCAGAGAGGAAGGTGGACTCGGGGAAGGTGCTCGGAGATTGTCTGCTTCAAATTGAGTTGAGTGGGAGACTAAAAGAGGTCAGTCGGAGCTATTGATATCCTTAAATAGGCACGAGGAGGTGTGGGAGGGAAAGCCCTAAAGGGGCACCACTGCCCGTGAGAGGCGCAGAGATAAGGGGAGCCCATCCTCCCTGATCCGAGGGTGAAGGGGGTTGAGTTAGGGCTTGTGAGGTTCGGTTTGGGGAGACGAGGTCGTCTAAAGGGATGGATCATCGGGATTTGGTGTGAGGTGGCGCCTCGCTGATGAACGGACTTGTTCTCACCTCCCCGCCCCTTGCGGGAGGTTGAAGACGCATTCCCAGCCCTTGGATCAGGGCGGGAAGTTCTGGCCTAGGATCGGACGGCAGAGGGTTGGCCCTCCATCAAACGGTCTGCGCCCAACCTGAACATGGGCCGCGTGACACATATTTGCCCCATTAAACCGAAATCTTAGGTCCTAAGGTTGAGAACAAGGCAAATATACACATAATTCAAATGTGTATATCTCCTAATTGGGTGGTCCAAATGCAATGGAATTTTAGGTGTAGTTTTATAATGTCATGATGTAGATGTGGCATAAATTTGGGAGTGAAATTCAAAGGTTGGCCATGTCAATTGACTATATGTCATATTTCATGTAATTTGACTTTATAAGATACTAGGGGTGGTAATAAGAGAAATTGATAAGCCAAAATAATCAAGGTTGACATCAAACTCTAACATTGGTTCATATATACATAATTCCTCCAAGAAAAATTAGTCCACTACTCACTGGATCACTAAATGTATGATTGGTCTCATGATGACTTAATTAATCAAAATTTCACAATTGAATTCAATTAGGCATCATAGTCCTCCATCATATTTCCAATCACCTAATTTGGGTGAAGGAATCCATGATTGTATAACCAATTCCTCAATTTGGTATTTGGACATCTTACATAGAATGCTTGCCTCTCAATTATTGTATTAGTTATTAAAACTCAAAAATCTAGGTTATCACAGGGAGGCTGTGTTGGTCACTGCTTCATTAAGATTATGTGGGTGAAGGGACCTCGCAAAGGTCAGAAAAAGGCCACAGTGTGTGCATATGAAGTCACTTTGATTTTGCGATGGTTGAAAGAGAGCCCATGGGCGACATGAGTCATGAGTTGATGCATAGTAGACTAACAAGCAGTTCACTGTGGGAGAATATGTGATATGAAAATCTGACCCCTCTAAGCTATAGTTGAGAAAGTTGAGTCCCCAATACATGGGTCCATTTGGGATGGATTGGTGGAGATGGTTATGTTTAGCCTTACCCCTCAGGATAACGTGATGTATGATGTGTTCCACGAGTCCGATCTAGAGCACTATGTGAGGTACCCAAGCCATGGGCTGAGCAATGAACCTAGCGAGCTCCTAAGGGAGGCTAACTTACCGTGAGTCACCTATAAGGGTACGAGATACCAAGGTGAGAGAGAGCTCAGGAGTAAAGAATATAAGATGATAAAGGTTCTTTGGAAGTGCGATGGAGAGGATGAAGCCACATGGGAGCCAATGATGGATATGGAAAAGTCTTATCCTGATTTGTTTATATGTTTGGTGGAATTTTGAGGGAAATATTCCTATAAGAGGGGAAGGATGTTACAACCTCAATTTTACATGTGTTTTCATAATTGAAATGTAATCTTTTTATGAATATGGACTTCGTTGAAAAGGTTGTATGCTTTGCTTCAAAGAATGGGTTTCTTTGCAAGTCTCTCCTTTAATATATATTTCGTGATTTCTATTGTTCTATTAATCCAATAATGGATATAAAAGAGAGGAAAAGAAGAAAAGTCCAAACAATAGAGAAAAATAAAAGATAATAGATATTGAGCAATGTATTTATGAGAAGTACATAGAAATCTCTAGAAGGTGCCATTAATGGCCACAATTGATTAGATTTTGTTTACATGTGATTAATAATGGAAAGTGTAATCAAAATAAGGAAAAAGGAATTTAGTTAATAAAAGGAACAAGCAAGGAAAGGAGAAAAGATAGAGGTAGAAGCCTTTAGAAGGCTAAGAGGTAGCCTCCAAAGGTAAAATTCGTGCCTTTAGGATTCCTTCAGGTCCAAGGAATTCAAGATAATAAGATAATGGGAAAAAAAAGAGATTATATCAAATAAAGCATATTTTTTAAGAAGGAAAGTTGAGATAATGATTAAAATTTAAGAAATATGTGGAAATATGGATAATAGAATTATTATGAATGAGATTTGGATTGCACATAGTTTCTAATGGTAAAAGGAATCAAAAGAAATAAAATAAAAGATTAAGAGAGAGAAAATATGCTTAAAATAAGCTTTATTAAAAGATAACTTGTACATGAAGATAATGCCTTTTTCATTTTGAGTTTGGAACTGAAATTTGGTGTACGAGTAGATAAATACAAGATAAAGGTTTCCCTACAAATTGAGATTAAAAGGATAAAAGGTTTGGGAGATATGAATTTTATACATTTTCCTAAAGTAAGAGAGATAGACTAAATATCACAATTCGATTTTAATTCATGTTCTTTTATGGGGCCCGACAGCCGTTGGATCTGGATCCAACAATGGCTGCACTTCGCCTAAAATAAGGAAAGAAGGAATAGAATCACATAATTTCGGGGCTAGATTCCTTGTAAAGCAATAATCGAGCACCAATGGGACCTTTCCCATTGCGACTAGTATCCCTTTACGAGTAGAATGAGCCTGGGTTTGGATACTTTTGAGCAAGGTTTCCCCAAAGTCCCAATGGAGCCAAACTCCATGGTTGGGGACTATGGGAAACACCTATATAAGGGGATATACCCCTGTTTGCGAGGAAAGGAGACCTTAGAACTCATTTCCAGGGTCAGGGGCATCTTTTCCTATTGATGCATTGATCTCTAAGCTTCCCTCGCTACCTTGTCTCCTTCCAGTCTGCCATGGATCCACCCTCCTTTCACCAGCCATCTGGAGGCTATCGCGGGCCGACTTTGATCCATCCTCAGGTCATATGGGGTGAGTTGAAGGAGGTGTAGCCCTTGCTCGCCGCCCGAGAGCATCAACTCCCAAGGTCAACCCGTCACTGACCTACCAAGACTCTACTCAGAGCAGTCGTGAGGAAGAAGAAGATGAGCAACTAGTGACACTTTTGCCCAGGTCGCATGAGAAACATAACGATGGCACATAAGGGTAAAATAGGAAAAACCACTCAATCATGCACCAACTCACGTGGAAAAGAAAGAGCAGGCTGCAGACGTGGCGCTCAGTCATTGGTCCATTAGGTATTTTTTGTAATTTCATAACTAAATATCGGTAAGTGAAATCGAGGAGTATAATATATGAAAATTGATCAGGAGAACACCAAGAATCCATTAAAAATAGCTTCATATCCTGAAACTAATCGTAGCTATAAAAGTACTTTAAGTTAACCTTAATTATGCATTAAGCAATGATAAAACCCTAATGATGCTTAAAGATCAAGTCTAAAATGTTTGATGGGTTAATTTGAGTATTAATAACCTGTTGAGACATAAAGTGAGGTTTAAATCTGATTTAGATAATGTTTGGCTTGTTTTAGACTTTTAATCCATGAATTCGTGATAATGCATATAGAAACCCTAATCTAGGGTAAAGAAGATGATTAACTTGAATAATCCGAATTATTTTGAATAACGTTGTTATTTGTTGATCCTAAGCCTATTAGGAGAAATAGGACAAGTTAACTAGGATTTATGATTAGTTTTACTAATTTAGGGTTTATAGTAGCAAAAGTGATAATGAAACCCTAATTGCAAGTGAAACCCTAAAAGAAAGTAGAAAAACCTAGGAAGCAAGTTTGATTGAATAAATCTTGATAACATGAGTAGTAAAAGGAATTTGTATGCTTATTTCATGATCTTGTTGTGTGCTTACTTGTTTTCTTGGATTTCCTTTTTGCTTGGAATATTTCTATCTCAAATTAGCAGAATATGAATGTGGTTATGCTTATGGTTAATTGCTTTAGTTTCACGGCGATTCCCAAATGTTTTATCAGTTGCTTGAAAATAACTACTTGGATGACTTTTATTTCTTGCAACTATAAAGTGACAATGATTATCACCTGACATATGTATACCTAACTAGTTCAGATCCTAGTCCTCCTCTATGGCTTTGCTAATGATGAAAAGAATGACCTAGTACTGAAAAACCACTATAGGGGGGGTGAATAGGGGTTTATTTATATTTTAAAATAATTTAACTCAAACAACCACAATTGAAATAATAAGAAGGAGACAAGGTGTTTAGAGTGGTTCCAACCTTAGCAAATACTAAGGCAGTCAATCCACTACCTGGTTGCTTACCCAACTGGGATTTTGAAAGTATTAAATTTTATTACCTCTCAAGGAATTTATATAAAATTACAATACTTTCTACACCCTTTGGACAACCTTCAACTTGATGTAGTTGCACCAACCTTGAAGCAACCTTCTTGAAGTAACTTCAAGCTCCCCCTTGAAGTAGCCTTCCTCTTGAAGTAGCTTCCCGTTGCAACAGCCTTCTAGAAGTAGTCCAAAGATCTCCTTCTTCACCAAGAAGATCAAATCCTCTCCAATCCGCAGCCTCCAACCCTAGGAGTAGCAAGGAGAGTACAAGCAATAAGAATGAACAAGAAAGGAAATGGAAATTACAATTACCACTTTGAAGCACAAGGCTTGATTTGCCTCTATCAAGCGTATAGATCTCCTAACTAATGAATATTGAAGTGTAGGTTTAGTGGATAGGAGATGCTAGCCTATAGGACACAATTTTGAAGCAAGGAAAAGAATAGCCAATGCTAATGTTTCTCAATTGCTTAAAACAGATTGCCAATTGCAAATGTAAGATCAAGTATTGCACAAGTGTATATTGGGGTGTCCTAAGGCATGTCATGTTTATAGGAATGGCCTACAAGTGCTTAAGGACGTTCTAGACACTTTCTAGGGGGCTCTAAGTGCTTAACGAGTTTTTAGGTACACATTAGTTGCTTTAGCAATGACTAGTTAATTAACTCTAAAAATTTCTGATAGAACACATATCGGTCGAAGAATTGTCGACCGAGAGTCCTTCTCGATCGAGGACTTGTCGACCGAGGGACTGTCTGGAGCAAGTGTATGAAACGTTCATCTCCAACTACAAACTACCTTGTCTGTTGTGTCTAATGGCTACATGTGTCTTTCTCAGTCGAGGAGTTTGTCGACCGAGAGTGTCTCGGTCGAGAATATTGTCGACTGAGATTGACCCTATTTCAATGTTTTAAACTAAGTACTAAGTTTGTGTATGAGTGTGCAGTTGTGACACTATTGAAGGGGATGACCTATCTAAGTGTTGTGATTGGATAAGGAAGATCTAACGCTTGATTTGCATGATGTCTAAGCACTTGTACATTATATATTTATACAAGTTTTACAGTTGATTACATTCATGAAATTAAAGCAATTTAGCATATAGATCTTCCAAATATTTGTCATCGACTTTATTCCTGCAACACTCAAGTAGCACGTTAGATCGACAAGAATGAAATGTTTGTCATTATCAAAACAAAGGGATGTAAAATGATGTCCATTTAGCCAACAATCTCCCCCTTTCTAAAAATGACAAACATTTCCTAAATATAAATCAACTAGTCTTTAAAATGAGTTGAGCTTCATACCTGAGATTTACTTTGTGAATTTCTTCTCTTGTTTATGAAATGTGTGCTTATTATTCCCAAATAAGTATGGAACATAGAATCCAATCCTTTAGGGAATATATAAACTTTTAATGTAAAGCCAAGGGATTATGAAAATTATTGATTGAGTTTTTCAAAGTTACCATTTTAAGATTTACATTTATTTCTCCCCCTTTGTCATTTCAAAAAGATATCAGTTAGAATTAGAAAAACTCCCCCTTAATTTGATATCCCCCATAAAAAGATAGCCATCAAAATTTTCGAAAAAGATGTCCATTTGAAAGCTAAAAATAACACGATTAAAAACATTTTTAAGAGGCACAAATATCAAAGAAAACATCTTCTAAGGGAGTTATGAGTAGTTGCTTCCTTATTTTGTTAAATTGGTCTAGTGGAAGAGGTTTTGTGAAAATATCAACGAATTGATCTTCCGTATCAACATGATGAAGGAATACATGATTCTTAGAGATATGATCCCGTAAAAAGTGATGACAGATTTCAATATGTTTAGCTAGGCTATGTAGAATGGGATTATGTGCTAAGTTTATAGTGTTTGTGTTGTCACAAAAGATAGGCGTAGATGAAAAAGTAAATCCATAATCGTTTAACACTTGTTGCATATAGAGCACTTGAGCACAACAACATCTGGCTGCCATATATTCAGCTTCAGTTGTATAGAGGGCAACCGTATTTTATTTCTTGCTAAACCAAGATACTAAGGCTCTTCCTAACAAGAAACAACTACCAATAGTGCTCTTGCGATCAATTCGACAACCAGCGTAGTCGGCATTAGTATAAGCTTTAAAATCCAAGGATTGCCCTTTAGGATACCATAAACCATAACATGTGGTGTCGGCTAAGTATCGAAAAATCCATTTGACGGCTTGAAAGTGAGAACGCATAAGATGTGATTGAAATCAAGCACAAAGACCAACTGAAAACATGATTTCTGGTCTAGAAGCGGTTAAGTAAAGCAAACTACCAATCATGGCTCTATATAAGGAATCATCAATAGGTTCCCCATTTTCATCCTTATCAATTTTAGTAGAGGTAGCCATTGGAGTGGTAGCATGTTTGCAGTGGTCCATCCCAAAACATTTTAAGAGTTCATTGGTGTACTTTTCTTGGTTTATAAAAACCCCGTCAGCCGTTTCTTTAATTTGAAAACCAAGAAAGAAAGTTAGTTCACCCATGAGGCTCATTTCAAATTCTTGTTGCATAATATTATTGAATTGTTTGCATAATGCTTCATTTGAAGCACCAAAGATAATGTCATCAACATATATTTGAACAACTAGAAAATCAGATGCATATGTTTTGAAGAATAAAGTAGAATCTGAATTTCCAATAGAAAAATCATTATCAAATAAATAGTTCTTGAGCCTTTCATACCAATTTCTAGGTGCTTGTTTCAAACCATAAAGTGCCTTCTTAAGTTTGTTTACATAGTCACATTTTTCCAGTATTTCAAAACCTGGTGGTTGGGCAACATATAATTCTTCTTGGATTATCCCATTGAGAAATGCACTTTTTACATCTATTTGAAAAAGTTTGATGTTTTTATGTGCAGCTATAGCTAGTAAAATTCTAATTGCTTCAAGTCTTGCTACTGGTGCATATGTTTCATCAAAGTCTATCCCTTCTTGTTGATTATATCCTTGTGCTACTAGCTTAGCTTTATTTCTTACCACTTCTCCTGCTTCATTTAATTTATTTCTAAAAACCCATTTAGTTCCAATAATGGTTTTATCTTGTGGTTTAAGAACTAAGTACCATACATCATTTCTAGTTAATTGGTTTAATTCTTCTTGCATTGCCATTATCCAATAGTCATCTTTGAGGCTTCAGTTACCTTTTTAGGTTCAATTATAGAGACAAATGCCATATTTGCAACATCTTTAAAAGAAGAACGAGTTTTGACTTTATCATTTGGATTTCCAATGATTAATTCTTGAGGATGATCCTTAATGAGTCTAGGAACAGGTTGTGTTTCAACTTGGTGATCATTAGTAGTGTTTTTGTCATTTTCATTAGGTATTGATAAATTTTCTAATTGATGAGTAAGATCAATTACTTCAAGGTTTTCAGATTGTGGCTCTTCATGAAAAGAGATGTGAATTGATTCATCAACTTTTCTAAAAATAGTGTTGTAAACTCTAAATGCTTTGCTAGAAGTAGAATATCCCAAGAAAAAGGCTTTATGTGATTTAGAGTCAAAATTGTCTCTATCCTCTTTTGTGTTTAGAATGTAGCATGTTGATCCGAATGTATGAAAATAGTCAACCCTAGGTTTCTTATTATATATGATTTCATATGGTGTTTTCTTCAAATAGGAATGAATAGTAACTCTATTTAACACATAACAAGTTGTGTTTACCGCTTCAGCCCAAAATGTTTTAGATGTATTATGTTCGAGCATCATAGTCCTAGCCATTTCTTGTAGTGATCAATTTTTCCTTTCAACTATACCATTTTGTTGTGGAGTGTGTGGAGCAGAAAATTGTGAATGTAACCTTGAGATGTGCAAAATTATTCAAATAAATGGTTCTCAAATTCTCCACCATGATCGCTCCTAATTGTACATATTTTGTTTTGTAATAGATTTTCAATCTGAGAACAAAATTTTATAAAAACTTGAATAGTGTCATATTTATTTGCAAGGAAGTGTACCCATGTATATTTACTATAATCATCAACAATAACAAAACAATATCTTTTGCCACCAATAGATTGTGTCCGCATAGGTCCAAATAAATCCATATGAATGAGTTGTAGGGATCTACAGGTGCTAAGTACATTTTTGGTTTTAAAAGAGGTTTTAGTTTGTTTACCCAAGGTACATGGTTCACAATTTTTAGTTTGATCAAAAGATAAATTAGGCAAACCACTAACAAGATCATATTTAACTAGCTTTTTAATAACATGTGAACTAGCATGACCCAATTTTCTATGCCATAGTTGTAGAGAATTTTCATTTGCAAGTAAGCATTTTCCAACTACATATTGCATAGAGTTAGGTCTAAGAATATAAAGATTTCCAACTCTTTTTCCTTCATAAATTACATTTGTAGTATTTTCTATTAGTAACTTCCAGCAATTTTTGTTGAATAAAACATCATATCCACTATCACATAATTGACTAACACTTATTAGATTATGGTGCAAGCCATCAACAAGTAAAACGTTATTTATTTCAAGATTTGTACCAATATTACCTATCCCAACAATTTTACCTTTACCATTGTCTCCAAAGGTGACTGTTCCACTCTTCTTTTCTTCAAAAGTTTGAAATGCAACCTTGTTTCCGGTCATATGTTTGGAACATCCACTATTGACCACCCAATCCTACATTAAAATGTAGGTTTTGGTACCCATGTGATGGTCCGTTATGGTTAGGTACATTTGATTTGAAATTGAACATGTTTTAACAAAGAAAGCTGATCAGAACTTCATTCGGTCGACAAAAGTTCGACCGACATGTGTTTCGGTCGACCAATTTGTCGATCGAGAAAGTTGCTGTTTTACAGATTAAAACTGAATAGAAGCAGAAGTCAGTTCGGTCGACCATTTTTCGATCGATTTTTGCTCTGATCGATCATTTCTTGACCTGATTGTTGTTTCACTAAGATTTTTCCTGTAGATTTTAATTTGTCACAGGAATTTGCTTGGTCGAAGTGTTTCTCGACCGAGAGTATCTCGGTCGATCTATTTGTCGACCGAATATGTTTCTGTTTTAGGAATTTATTTATATCAGTTCTGAAATTAACACAATACATGAAACTATTTGTTTAGTTGAGATAGAACATTATGATTTTCAAGAATAAGCATTAGATCATATCTCAACTAAATTACATTCAATTTAAGTTTGAGGTTTGGGTACCCAAACTAACTCAAAATATTTCTTCTTATAAGGGCATGAAAAAGAGTAATGTCCAAGACGTAGACAAAAATGACAAGTAATAGAGTCAATTTCATTTCTCTTTCTAGGAATTGTGTTCTTAGGTACAAATATAATCTTAGTCTTGGATTCTTTAGCTCTTTTGGGTTGATTTCTCTTTGGATCATATCCTAATCCTCTTCTTTCATTGTAACTAGAGGAAATTTTTAGAATATTATCAAGGATGTCATTTCCTCTTAAGACATTTATTTCTCTTTGTAGCTTAGCAATATCATCCATCTTCTTGTTTATATCTTTCCTTGCTTGATCTAAATCAGATAATAGAGAGTTTCTTTCCTTAACAACATTATCATAATATAGATGGTTACATAGAATAGGTTGGGTCTGAAAATTGTTTAGTTTAGCAAGCAAATCAACCTTTTCTTGAGAAAGTAGATCATGATTCGTTTCTAGAGTAAGTAACTTAATGTTACAATCATTTAAAGATGTTTTTAAAGACAAATTTTCAAGATCAATATTGTTCTTTTCAGAAGAAAGATCATTTAATCTAGCATATAATTGCTCATTTGTTTTGGTGACCTTCTTTAGTTTCTTTTTACAATCAACATACTTGTCATGCGTTTCTTGTAGACTAGGGATTAAATCTTCTTTTGGCAAATAAAGAAGGCTTACCTCTTGGGAATCTTCATCATCTTCTTTTGCCTTGAGACACTCCACCTTCTCTTCTCCACTTTCACTTTCACTTGATTCATCCCACGCAGCTTTATACACTTTTTATCCCTTCTTTTTGTGTGAGATTTTCTTTCCTTTCTTAGCTTTAAGACATTCATTTTTGAGATGTCCTTTCTTTCCACATTCAAAACACCTAGGAGGGGAAGAAGAAGAACTAGAGATTTTGTTAGATCTAAATCTTCTATATTTCTTACCATTGATAATTAGGGCTTCTTCTCCTTCTTCTTCACTTGTTTCATCACTTTCTGGCGTGATGATCTTTGAAGCTTTTAGAGCCACATCTTTCTTTCTTCCTTGTTGCAGTTCACATTCTCGTCGTTCCTCTTCCTCCAAGGTCACCTCATGTGCTTCTAGATTGCCAATGAGTTGCTCCATCCTTAATCGGGTGAGGTCATTTGCTTCTTCAATGTCCGTTTCTTTGGGCTTGCACTTGGGAGGGAGAGATCTAAGAATCTTTGACACTTGGTCTTCCTCACTAATTACTTTACCTAAAGCATTCAATCCATTTACAATAGAAGAGAATTTTGCATACATTTCACTAATAGATTCATTTTGATCCATACGAAACTGTTCAAATTTTTGTTTAAGCATTCCAATTTTAGAGTTCTTAACTTGAATAGTTCCTTCATATGTTATAGAAAGTCTATGCCATATTTCATAAGCCATTTCACAATTTGATATTCTATTAAACTAACCAATGGAAATTGAACAATAAAGTATACTTACAGCCTTTGCATTCATTTGGGCAGACTTCACCATATTAGTATCCCAAACTGCATACTCCATTTGAGGGAGTTCATAAGGAGTTGATACCATTCTCCATAAGTCCCAACTGATCCCTTGGAAGTAAAATTTCATCCTCCTCTTCCAGTAGGTATAGTTAGTGCCATCAAAAGCTGGAGGCCTAGCCACAAGTGTTCCTTCCAAGTTGAGGTTGTTGAGAAACATGTCACCCATTCTTCAAGACTTGATTAGGGCTCCTTGAAGCCCCCTCTGATACCAATTGAAAAACCACTAGAGGGGGGGGTGGTGAATAGAGTTTTATGCATATTTTAAAATAATTTAACTCAAACAACCACAATTGAAATAATAAGAAGGAGACAAGGTGCTTAGAGTGGTTCCAACCTTAGAAAATACTAAGGCAGTCAATCCACTACCTGGTTGCTTACCCAACCGGGATTTGAAAGTATTAAATTTTATTACCTCTCAAGGAATTTACATAAAATTACAATACTTTCTACAACCTTTGGAAAGCCTTCACCTTGAAGTAGTTGCACCAACCTTGAAGCAACCTTCTTGAAGTAAGTTCAAGCTCCCCCTTGTAGTAGCCTTCCTCTTGAAGTAGCTTCCCATTACAACAACCTTCTAGAAGTAGTCCAAAGATCTCCTTCTTCACCAAGAAGATCAAATCCTCTCCAATCCGTAGCCTCCAACCCTAGGAGTAGCAAGGAGAGTACAAGCAATAAGAATGAACAAGAAAGGAAATGGAAATTACAATTACCACTTTGAAGCACAAGGCATGATTTGCCTATATCAAGAGTATAGATCTCCTAACCAATGAATATTGAAGTGTAAGTTTAGTGGATAGGAGATGCTAGCCTATAGGACATGAATTTGAAGCAAGGAAAAGAATAGCCAATGCTAATGTTGCTCAATTGCTCAAAACAGATTGCCAATTGCAATTGTAAGCTCAAGTATTGCACAAATGTATATTGGGGTGTCCTAAGGCATATCCTATTTTTAGGAATGACCTATACGTTCTTAAGGACGTTCTAGACACTTTCTAGGGGGTTCTAAGTGCTTAACTAGCCGTTAGGTACACATTAGTTGATTTAGCAATGACTAGTTAATTAACTCTGAAAATTTCTGACAGAACACATCTCGGTCGAAGAATTGTCAACTGGGAGTCCTTCTCGATCGAGGACTTGTCGACCTAGGGACTTTTTGGAGCAAGTGTATGCAAGGTTCATCTCCAACTGCCAACTACCTTGTCTGCTATGTCTAACGGCTACCTGGGTCTTTCTCGGTCGAGGAGTTTGTCGACCGAGAGTGTCTCGGTCGAGAATATTGTCGACCGAGATTGACCCTATTTCAATGTTTTAAACTAAGTACTAAGTTTGTGTATGAGTGTGCAGTTGTGACACTATTGAAGGGGATGACCTATCTAAGTGTTGTGATTGGATACGGAAGATCTAACGCTTCATTTACATGATGTCTAAGTACTTGTACATTATATATTTGTACAAGTTTTACAATTGATTACATTCATGAAATTTAAGCAATTTAGCATATAGATCTTCCAAATATTTGTCATCCACTTTATTCCTGCAACACTCAAGTAGCACGTTAGATCGACAAGAATGAAATGTTTGTCATTATCAAAACAAAGGGATGTAAAATGATGTCCATTTAGCCAACAAGTACATGGTCTACCTATTAGGTAGGACCATCATGTTATCATGAGTCAGTGATTGGGCTACCTATGGGTAGTGTTATGCAACTCTTCATCATATCATGAGTTAGTGATTTGGCTACCTATGGGTAGTGCCATGCGACTCTTCAACCCTAGGTATTGATCTACCTGTTAGGTAGGATCATGGGGGGTTAGTTGGGATCTACCATATGAGAGGTAGTATCCATGTCCACTACAGGGACAAGCACAGAGGTTAGGGTATGTATGATTGAGTAGTTATGTTTAAGATGTAAAGTTTTCTTGCTAAACCCTAATTACTTGCAATATGTTGTTATAGATAATTGCCTAATTATTGTTTCCCCCACATACTGGCATATTCATTTATGCTGACTGATGTTTTGTTTGTTGGTGTTTTAGGTACAAATTGAAAAGGACAAATAGTAAAGTGGCATATTGTGAAATTAAGAAATAAAGTGCAAGGAGTATTAGTTAGAATAGAGTCCAGAGGTGGATATAAGTTAGATATCCAGGTTTTTAAGAAAAAAAGGTATGAAAATTTTTATTTTTATTCCAACTTTCAATATAGCCATGGTAGAATTTAATAACTATTACTAATTATTTGTTGAACCTTTGATCTGAGAAATTAGGATAATGGCTCTGACCTCTTAGTCTCCCTTAATTGGGGATTACCAGGAGGCGAGGTCATTACAAGAGATATGAGAAGTTAATGGAAGATGTAAAGAAGCTTCACTTAGACATTTATTCTTGGATGCGATCGAGGAAATGTGAACTTATGCCATGTTTTTCAAAGATCTGATCAACAAGAGGAGGAGATGAGACCATATTGAGACAGTTCAACTAGCTAAGATGTCAAGTGCATTTGTACAAGACAAAATTTTGACTAAGAAAAGAAAGCCATGAGAATTCACGATTCCCTTCAATGTTGGGTACAACATGGAAACAAACAGATTAGTAGATCTTAGAGCAAGCATCAGTCTTATTCCACTCAACCTAGCACAAAGGCTCGGATTGACGGACATGGTCAAAACTGGCATGAGAATACAACTTGTCGACCATACCTTCACAAAGCCAGTAGGAGTAGTAGAGGATGTTCCTATCTGAGTAGGAAGATTCTTCATACCATGTGACATTATAGTAATCGACATTATGGAAGATCCATCATGTCCAATTATCTTTGGAAGACCCTTACGACCAAAAGAGCTTTAATAGATGTGGTAGAAGGTACAATTACACTATGAGTCAGGAATGACCACATAGCTACAACCAATAATGTGAAGAGGTGAAGGAGGTTGGAGAAATTGTGGACCCACTGATGTGAGTTTTGAATAACCCCAACCACAACAATGAAGATCCTGAGGTGATACAAATCATGGATTATCTAAACCAACTTGAGGAGGAGGAATCCAGTGAGGAGGAAGAAATTGTAGAAATAGTGAAATATGCCTCGTTAGAATAGACTCCCAAAGAAAAAGAAGCACCTATGCTGGAGGAAAAATTAAAGTCGTTATCTGAAGGTCTAAAGTATGAATTATTAGATGAAGAAGAAAGAAATCATGTTATTATAAACTCTTCCCTGCAAAAGGAATAGGAAGAGATGTTACTAAAGGAACTCAAGCTATGAGAAAATCTATAGGGTACTCTATGTAGGATATCAAAGGCCTTAGTCTAGCCTTACATATGCATAGAATCAACCTTGTAGAAACTACCAAACCCCTAGGTCAACCATAAAGGAAGTTAAATCAGATGTTGAAAGAGGTTGTGAAGAAAGAAGTGATTAAGCTGCAGGATTCTGGAATCATATACCCCATAAGTGACAAAAATTGGGTATGTCTTATTCATGTAGTGCCAAAGAAAGGTGGAATGATCGTTGTAAGAGGGGAGGATGGAGACGAGGTAGAAACACGAACCGTAATAGGTTGGTGCATGTTCATTGACAATCAGAAATTGAATGATGTTGCATGAAAGGATTATTTTGTTATGCCATTCATTGGTCAAGTCTTGCAAAGCTTAACACATCATGATTGTTTCTAATTTATGGATGGGTATTTAGGATTCTATCAAGTCCTGATACATCTCGATGATCTAGAGAAGACAACCTTTACCCACATCTATGACATGTGTGCTTTTAGAAGAATGTTGTTTGGGCTATGTAATGCGCCTACAACCTTCCAATGGTGCATGATATCAATGTTCTCTAATTTCCTAGAAGATATAGCGAACATTTTCATGAATGATTTCTTTATGTATGGGACATACTTCCATGAGTGTTTTAAAAATCTATCCCTAGTCCTGCAACGTTCTGAGGGGAAGCACCTAGTCTTGAATTGGGAGAAATGCCATTTTATGGTGAAAGATGGCATTGTCTTAGGGCATAAAATTTCCAAGAAAGGAATAGACGTTGATCTGAGTAAGATTGAAGCCATATCCAAGCTCCCACCACCTAAATCTATAATGGGAGTAAGGAGTTTCTTAGGACATTTAGGATATTGTAGATGATTCATAAAAGATTTTTCAAAGATCACTAAGACCCTATCGAACCTCCTTGTTAAGGATGCTAAGTTCAAGTTTAGTGATGAATGCTTAAAAGCCTTCAACACCCTCAAAGAAGCCTTGATGACAACCCCGGTCCTATAAGTGTCAGATTGGTAGCTATCCTTTGAAATTATTTGTGATGCAAGTGATTTCACTATCAGAGCTATTTTGGGACAAAAGAAGTATCAA
The DNA here is from genome assembly GCA_963693085.1 of Alisma plantago-aquatica. Taxonomy (NCBI): domain Eukaryota; kingdom Viridiplantae; phylum Streptophyta; class Magnoliopsida; order Alismatales; family Alismataceae; genus Alisma; species Alisma plantago-aquatica. Next base: position 570,880,390 of record OY856414.1, on the reverse strand, counting down.
AAGTGTCATGTTAACTGTTACACAAGCCAAACTTAGGATGTTGCTCATGTTATTTACATCACCATGGAAAAAAGAGATGCCTATGATAGTATTTGTTTTTGACAAATTTAGGTCCTATATAATAGCGTCGAAGGTAAAGGTGTATATAGATCAAGGAGCCATTAAAGATCGCATGCATAAGAATGACATGAAGCTAAGTCTACTGAGATGGTCCCTTATGGTGCAAGAATTTGATCATGAGATCATTGATAAAAAAGGAACAGAGAGTGTGGTAGTAGACCACTTGTCAAGAATTTCACATGAGGAAGAAAACTAGATACCTGTGAATGATAACCATGCTGATGAAGCCTTAATGATGGTCGACTTAGTCAAACCAAGTCTACATTTGTTCACTAACATTTTTAACAACCTGGCCAACAAATAGTTGCCTCCAGAGATCACCTACAACCAAAAGAAGAAACTATTCTCCGATCTAAAGAATTACTACTGGGACAGACCCCTCCTTTTTAAAAGATGTGTCAACAATCTCTATCGTTGATGTGTGTCGGAGAAAGAGGTACCTCAGATTCTAAGGGAGTGTCATTCTTCACCCTAAGGGGGGCACCATGGAGGAGAAAGGACAACAACAAAGGTCTTACAGTAGGGTTTTTATTGGCCTACCCTTTTCAAGGATGCCTTGTCATTCATGAAGAATTGTAAGGAATTCCAGCTCACAGGAAATATTAGCAGAAGGAATGAGATGCCCATGGCCAACGGGGTTGAAGTAGAAGTTTTTGATGTATGGGGAATTGATTACATGGGGCCATTCCCATCGTCAAGAGGGAACTGATATATTCTTGTTGTTGTAGAATATCTCTCAAAATGGGTAGAGGTTGTTGCTACCCAAACATGTGACTCAAAGGTTGTAATCAAGTTGTTTTAGAAAACTATCTTCCCGCTATTTGGAGTTCTACACACTATCATAAGAGACAAGGAATCCCACTTTGGGGAATGATAGTTTGAGGCTCTATTGAGAAAGATGGAGTCATGCACAAATTCAGGACACCCTACCACCCGGAAACATAAGGACAAGTAGAGGTGTCGAATAGACAAATCAAGCAGATTTTAGAGAAGATAGTAAGTCACAATAGGAAGGAAAGGTCCATGAATCTCTATGAAGCATTATTGGCTCACATCACGGCATACAAAACACCAATATCAACTACCCCCTATAGGATGACCTATGAAAAATCTTGCCACTTCCCTGTTGAATTGGAGCACAAGGTCCTTTGGGCCATCCTGTGTCTGAATATGGAGTTAGAAAAAGTAGGAGAAAAGAGATTTCTCCAACTCCAAGATCTTAAGGACTTGAAGTTTCATGCTTACGAGAATGAATGCATCTATAAGCAAAGAACTAAGGTTTGGCATGATGCCCATCTGAAAAACAAACATGTGCATGAAGGAGACAAGGTTCTTTTGTTTAACTCCAACATCAAGTTATTTTCTGGGAATCTCATAACTATATGGTCCAGCCCTTTCTCTATGGTAAATATCTATCCATCTAGCACAATGGACCAGTGACAAGACTGACACCTTCAAGGTTAATGGACAATGGGTAAATCGATATTATGAAGATGAGGCCTTTGCAAGGAGGTCAGAACTAAGGTTGGTGGAATGCAATCTAGAAACATAGACTGAAGAGGGATGATAATTGAATGGGAGAGTCAAGTTAAATACTTTAAATTAGCACTTATTGGGAGGAAACCCAAGATTTTACTATTTTGTTTCATACTGTAAAATTTCCTATATTTCCATTTTAGCCTAAAGTAGTGCACACACTTTTCTTTGAACTTTCTCTCTCTAAGTATTTTATTTTCCTCTAAAGTAGGTGGAGAATGTAGCATGATGTATCTTCAGATTGCTTATACTAAAGTGCAATGGGGTTGTTAGTTCAAAAATCTAAATTTATATTCTTAAAATCAATGTCTCATTCAAAATGCTTTTTAGTCTGTTGTGGTTGTGATGATTTTTGCGGTCGTTAGAGTTTTTGCATTGTGACCAAGACACACGTGTCATGATCACAACAATCATCATGGTCGTGACACCTATCGAGTATAAAAAAGGAAACTTCTACATCAATGAATTGGAATTGCCTTTATTAATGACATCAAAATTATGAAATATTCCTACAACCATCTTCTAATTATTTTCTTCTAAATAATATACACCAACAATGTGCCATATGAAATGAAAGGACATAGATTTATACATTATAAAATGATGATTCTATAGAGAGGATGAATTGTACTATTAAGGGATTGCACAATTTCCCAAGAAATTTTGGGGCATGGTAATGACTACTCCTTGCTATTTGATTCATGGATCTCTACCTATGAATGTGTGGAAATGCAAGGCTGCATCTTATTCTCATATGTGAGTATATGGGTGCAAGGACTATCTACAAATTCCCAAGGAAAAGAGACAAAGATAATTCTAAAGTTATTCCATGTATTTTTCTTGGTTATGGAAACTAACTGTTTGTCTATAGGTTATGGTATCCGATAAAAAGGCTATGAGTAGACACAAATATGTGACATTTTATGGGAGTCATATAGTGAGTGAGCCTAACATTTATGATACAAAGGTAGTGAGATCAATTGATAATTCTTCTTCTGATGACTATGATGATGCTTCAACTTATTCGCATGTGTAGCCTTTAGGTGATGAAGAATACCAGAATGATCACCCTAAGAAACTCAATGATATCAGATTAACTGATCCTATTCCAAATTCATAGGTGAGTGATTCTGAGACTCAATCAAAGTCTTCTTGGCAAGGAGAATAGGATCATCGTCAAGTACAATCCTTAAAGTGGTAGTTAAAGTGGTAGTTCAAGAGCTTTGTTAGGATTTGTCATTCTCCAACAAGATATCCAACATCACAATATATTCTACTTAGTGACCAGGGGGACCTAGAGACTTTTTAGGAGACACAACCTTTAGGATACACAACATGTTCCCATCAAGAAATGCATAATGAGATGAAAACTTTGAAAAATAATGAAACATATGAGCTTGTTGTTCTTTCTAGGGGATGGAGAGAATAAAAGAACAAGTGAGTCTATTGAGTGAAGAAATATGTCAATGGATGGATATCATATACAAATCTAGACTGATTCTCAAGGGATTCAGTCAGCTTCTAGGTATAGCTTTTGATGAGGCATTTTCTCATAGTGTGCATATGACTTCTATCAGATATATTACATGCTTGGTTGCTAGACTGGATCTTGAGCTTCAATAAATGTATGTAAAGACAACTTTTCTTCATAATGACCTAGAAGAATATATCTATATGGATTATATAGAAGGATCCATTTCAAGAGAAAAGAGTGCTTCGTTACTAGGTTGGAGAAGATTTTGCATGGATTAAACCAACATCCAAGAAGTAGCATGAGAAGTTAAAATTTTCACACAAAGTCATGAGTACCAGATAATAACTATAGATGTGTGTGTATATATTAGGAGAGTTCATAGTAAAAACTGTTGGTATGTATGCCCTGAGAGCCAATCATGGGATGATTGGTGGGATACATTAAGATTGATTTAATAAACATCAAAGGCAAGCTTCCAATTTTTTCTGGTTCAGTCATATGAGGTAGTAATGGAACAGATTGAATGTCTAGAGAATGATAGTACTCAATGACGTATGCTTTCAGGTTGAGGACATGAACGATGAGATCATACGGATGCTAAGAGTTTATACATTCTTCTTATGTCCCTAGTCAGATGTCATTGTGGAAGGTAGATAGACATCAATTACACATAAGACTAGATTGTGGTGTTGGTTGATGACAGAATCTCATTAGTCATGATATAGAGATATCAAACCAAACTCATATGTACTTGTTAGAGAACATGTGTATCGGACAGACCCACTGTGAGTTTGACACATGGAACCATAACATGGTAGTCACATTCAGTACTCACAGTGATGGTGGTGAGTGTGATTCTTTGACCTGAAATCACTACACTCAACACATGTCATTGGGCACACTTTGACATCATCAAACGCAGTCCTGAAACATGGGTTGTTATAAACGTGATGATTGGGTGGCTTTGACACATGGGGATTTTGAGGGGTGAGTGATAGATATGGGATTTGTCCCTCCCGAGGGAGTTTGATATCCATGGCCACTTGATGAGCAGGATTGAGAAAGGCGTGCACGTATGTATGAATCAATATGTGATATCGATGTCATACATATCTCTTCCAATCGACTCTGAGATCAAGAAAGTAAATGAATGTTGACAGGATGATTGTTCCATGCCTCGAGTTCATTTAAGATATCTGAGACTAAGGAATTATACATTCACTATAACACCATTCACAGATTGTATGACTGAAAGTTGTTCTCCAACTTTCTATTTCACTTGGGTAGCACTGATGTGTGACTAGGCACCGCTCTTTGCTTGTGAAGTCATAAGTGTTATGGACTTTCACTGCCAACGTGAAATGGACCTGCAGGGTCACACACATAGGATTTAACCTAGAAGAGGAGTTTTGTCCACAAAAAATGTTTAGATTGATTACTAAAGGACTTTAGTAGTTCAATTAAACACTCAATTAATTGATAGCTCAATGTCATAATGTTCAAGGTGTTGGACACATTGATTAGAGTATCAGATTGATTGAAATTGCGATTGACTGTTTCTGCACAATCTGCACTCCCAACCGATCGGCTCATGTGATGAACCGATCGGCTGAGCTGGGTGAACCGATTGACTCAGGTGGTGAGTTGATCGACTCATGGACAAGGTGAAACGATTGCTTCAAGTGTTGAAACGATCGGTTCAACTGTTGCAACCGAGCAAGTTGGGAAAGTAGGATTGGTGAGAAATTTCCTTTTGTTTCACTTGCCCAATTTGATTGGAACAAGGATTGGTATTTGATACCAATTAGAAATAAAAGAGGAAAAGTCAACCGGGAACTGACCAGGACCATGAACCGACCGGTTAAGAAGTGAACCGACCGTTTCATGGGTCCCAACCGATCAGTTGAGGTGTCAACCGACCGACTCAGGTCCCCAACCGACCGTTTCAGAAATGAAACAATCGGTTCAGGTTGCGCAGTAGGATGTTTTTGTGGAAAATCTTGAACCCTTCTACTCCTGCTTTAGTCCCGCATTGCCTGGGATGGAGAACCCTGTCCCATGACTGTCCTATATATAGGGGTATTGGGGGATTTTCAAAGAACAACACAGTGCACCAGTTGCTCTATAAAGTTGTCATTCTCTCTGGTTTTGGTAACCGAGAGAGCCCGAGCAAGTGCTACCCAATAAGGGAGGCACATCAAGGGAAAGACAACTGTAGAAAGTGATTGGTGGCAGGATAGTGTGTCAGTGACTAGTACGCTGATAGGAGGGTGTGAATACTTCCAATTCCTTGTGAGACAAGGAGATTGGAGTCCAGGTGGTCCGTGTGGACTAATGTCACGGAACTGTTCTTACCCCAATCCCAATCCCACTGCCTAGACAATAGAAAAAGGATTGAAGCACCCGTCCCTGAGTGGCGCAATAGGATCAATCACACTGGAATATACAATAAGAAATAAATAACTCAAAATTGGATAATTAAAGAACAAACTAACCCAATATGGAGATATACCCGATTTATCTTTGTCATCAGAGTGTATGAGTGTGGAAGTGATCTTATTCAATATTCCATTTGTAATGCCTAAAATCAAGAAAATCGAGACACAATCATGCAATTGCAGGTACGCTATTAAAATCAAGTAAAACAGTTTATAAGAAATTAAGTATACTTGGCAGGACTTATATTCAAAAGAGAATAAGCAATTTGCAAAACCAACATTTATTTGACAAGTTTTTCAAGCAATTCAACTTCTATTTTGAGTTCCCATTATGCTGTAATTCGAGAAGCATGTTTATATATTTTGTGACTCTATTAGCCCAACGCGATGGAGAAGGTCACTAGGCTCCTTCTCATGATAGGAACATAGAAAGCCAGTGTACAAGTCCCACCTCCAAATGAGGGGGTTTTTGTACTCAATATCCACATTATCAACATTATCAATATCACCATCATTATCAATATATGGGCTGTCATAATGGGCATGCAATTTATGTTTTCATGTTTTTCAAAATATAGTATAGAAAAACAAAAGACTAATCATAGGGAACAATAGCTCATCCAAGTAAATAGCCAAGTATACAGTCAAGAGATTCATAAAAGTATCTTCATACAATCAAGGTGGAGTTATATAATAGTGTACCTTTCATCGAGATTTCGAGTATAGATCATGAGTAATAGGTCGATCCTTCAAGTTAGATCCTAAAAAACAATATTTGGATCAAGGGTCAAGATCAAGATATTTGGATATCATGTTGCAATATTTGAGATTAGGGTTACACTTTCCTAGGTCAACCTTAGGGTTAGGTCATCCACTTATGATCAACCAATATATCAATTTGTCCAACATTATTTCAAATATCAAGTATTTTAGAGTGTGAATGACTTTCCTAGGTTTCTAGGATCATATGTGTTAGCCCTAATTTATGGTCATTATCCAAGTCATCATCATGTTCCTAATTCATCATGATACTTAGCATAATTGCAATTCAAGATCAGTTTGATTAAAGTAGATTCATGAATCATACACCTGATCAAGGTTTTTCACAAGATTTAGATTTATTATCACAATATAAAGGTTAATCCTTAGTTTAATGTGCATGATTCACATTCTAGGAGAGATTAGTTACAATATCAGATCTAAACTCATATTTAGTAAATTTTGGATTCAAGATTATCATTAGAGTCAAATATCAAGATTTCAAGGGATTAATCACTAACATAGAGTCATTTAGACAATTAAATGAGAAAGAGATAAGATTTAAATATATATGTGAGAATAGTCTGGAATCAGGTTTCAAAAGTATTTTTAATGGATTCACTAGATTTTTCTGATCAAAATTGACTACTTGTTCATCATTTTTGGAGTTCGGATGCATTTTCTACGATTTAAACAAGATCAGGGCATTTAATTGAATTTCCAGGCTGAGAGGAGATATAATACCTTACTTGCGAACAACCAGGGCCGTTGGATGTGCAAGTAATGGTCCAGATCAAGGATTTGGTCCAGGCCTGTGATTGGTCGGTTCACTCCTCCAATTAGTCGGTTCAAGAAGATCGATTGGGCCGGCTGGTTTTTCCCCCTTGGACCGTTAGTCCAAAACCCCTTTCTCATCTGCTCCAGGCCTTGTACACGAGCACACGTCTATGGCTGAGCAAGGTTGCCGGCGCTAGGGACAAAGGGAGAAGGAGGCTCCTATGGTGGCAGTGAGGATGCCGGTTGGGGTAGTCGGGCATCCGCGAAGGTGATGGGGGGCCTTAATTACTGGAAGGAAGAAGCAAGGGTAAAATGCCCAAACCCGGCCAGCGGCGGTGCCGTAATGGAAGGAGAGAGATGGGTGGGAGAATTGGGGGTACTGGAGCTTATGGAGGGTGTGATCACAAGGTAAACTCATAGCAGTACTTATTGCGGACCTCGGGGAGGCCTTTTATAGGGTTGGGGCTAGGGTTTGCGCTGCAAATGATCCTTGGTTTCAAACCAAGGTCACTGGAAAGAGAAAGGGAGGCGAGGGTCAAGCTTTTGATGGAGATCAAAGCATTAAAGGGGGTCAAACCAAGGTTCACTAAGCGTGAAATCATGAGGGGAGTAAAATGGCTCAGTTAGAAATTTGAATCGGGTCTTATTCGAGCGATTTGCAGGTATCGGTCCCACTTAACTCCTCCCCGCTGATTGCGGGAGGTAGGAGATGAGTTAGTGGCCACTTGATTTGGACTGAAACTACGTGGCCCTGATCTAAGGGCTGGGGTTCGTTCCCCCAAGCGAGCCCTGGATCGCTGAGGTGGAAAGGGGCAAACAAAAGGCAAATAAAAGGATTTTCAACATATAAACTTCAAGAAATCATAGTAAATAGCAGGAATGTCCAATTGTTCTCAAATTTGGATCAAAGTCTCAAAAAAACGTGGAGAATCTTTATAAAAAGTTTGAGGACTATAAAATGAAGTTTGATGGACAAAATTACTTCATTGGACAAAAAGATGAATTAATCAATTTTAAGATGTTATAATGTGTATAAAAACTACATTGATCACCATATTTTGATCGTGAGTATCAACAATGATTATGAAGACAAGAAAAATGATTTGAGATCATGAGTGAACATAAATTGGGCAAAAAATTGTAATTTCATCATATTTATGCAAAATTCCATTTTGTCACATCCTTCCCTCCTTAAAAAGGAATTTTGTCCCATAAATTCAAAAATATCCTCAAAATTACAATTATTCAAATCCATATCATATCATCAATTATTAGAATGTCCTCAACTATGTAATCAAAATCATGTCCTCAAGCTTCAATTAGTCCCAAAAATAACAATTGAGATTCCATGTTCCATATCATAATCAACTCGGTACTAACATTATTTCATCATTGAGCAATTGAGTATCAAAATCAGCACATATATTGTCCAAAGTCATTATATGAGTCACAAATATGGACAAAATCCTATTGATCACAAATTTGGATAGGTCATATTCAAACAAAAAGAATTCAAGTGTACAATGTGGCTTTCAATCCCAATATCTCATGGTCTAAGACTCTACATTGGCCTAGGTGGGGTTATACATCCATGATTCGAGATTTCAGATTTCAACATTTCAAGACCACATCATACTTTTAATATCATTATTTTGAGCTCAAAATCAATGGGAAGGTCCCACCCTAGTCCTAATGAGAGCTAAACCCTAAGTCATAAATCGAGAGAGTCAAAATAGTCATCATTTCAAATTTTCAAATTTTGGGATTTATGAAAGTCATTATTTATATATCGAATGTGGTCTCAAGATCCATATCATGTTTCAAAATTTTGTACATCAATATCAAGAGTTGAAGTTTAGATATCAAGATCAAATGTATAACTATTCCAAATCTAGGGTTCAATAGGATGTTGTCCATATTTATGACTCATATAATGACTTTGGACAATATATGTGCTGATTTTGATAGGTCATATTCAACCAAAAAGAATTCAAGTGTACAATGTGGCTTTCAATCCCAATATCTCATGGTCTTAGACTCTACATTGGCCTAGGTGGGGTTATACATCCATGATTTGAGATTTCGGATTTCAACATTTCAAGACCACATCATACTTTTAATATCATTATTTTGAGCTCAAAATCAATGGGAAGGTACCACCCTAGTCCTAATGAGAGCTAAACCCTAAGTCATAAATCGAGAGAGTCAAAATAGTCATCATTTCAAAATTTCATATTTTGGGATTTATGAAAGTCATTATTTATATATCGAATGTGGTCTCAAGATCCATATCATGTTTCAAAATTTTTTACATCAATATCAAGAGTTGAAGTTTAGATATCAAGATCAAATGTATAACTATTCCAAATCTAGGGTTTATATTCCTATTTAGACCTAAGGGGAGATCACTCATTTATATCAATTTTGAGTAACAATATTCAAGCAATATTCGATCAACATATCAAAATTTCATTATCATTGTATCCAATTTTGATGAATGATCTAGACCTAGGTCTAAGTAGGAAGTCAACCTCAAGCTATAATCAATATTACCATATGTCCAGGTCATTATCAAATTAATATTCAAAATCAAGTATCAACCATGGGTTTAACCTATTAGGCTTAGGTCAACCAGTCCAAATAGGGTGGAAGGCAAATAACTTTCCAAACTCTAAATAATCATTAGGATGAAAACTTAGAGGTAGTCAAAATACGGATGTGACCTAGGTTAGGGGAGTCATGAGTCAACTACTACCCTAATCTAGCACATTACCTACATTAGTCATTATCGACCAAGCTTATTCAAATAGGGAGAGTATCCATGATTAAATCGTATATATCAAGGTCATAAGATCAAAATTTAAGATAATAGGTCAATAATGTCAAGATTTCAAATTCTTTCTTTCAATATCAAGGTAGTGACAAAATTTAAAAATCGAGGATTTGAATTTGACATTCGAGGAATTAGAGCATAATAACAAAATCGAGATTGCAAAAGGCAACAATAGTCAATAGGAAAACTACTGTTGCATCATAGTCTTACATCATGGTTTTGTGAGTCCTAGACTTAGTCACTTAATAACATAGTCAAAGTGTGTATAAAATATGATACAAGTTTTCTTAACTATGTTTGAGGTTTAATCAATAATAGGGCAACATGGGTTTAATCAAATAGGGACCTTATCAACAATATGGTATAGGGTATAAGTCATCCTTATTTCACCATATCATAACCTCAAACATAGTTAAAATTGAGTGTTCATGATATTAGGGATCATACATGAGTATTTGGTTTCAAAATTAATTGGTCAAAATCGAGTTTTTAAATTAAGGTCAGATCATAGTATCAACTTTTAAAAATTTAGCGATATTCATTTTCCCATGCATAAGCTACCCATAATCGAGACATCAAGTGGTAAAAGGTCATGAGAAGGACCACATGATGAGATAAGAAGACTACCTAATCTTCATTTACATGGGTGGCTTAGGATCGTCCTTAAAGAAGAGATGAGATGCTATAAGACTCTCTAAGGTTTCACAAGGGAACCTTTAGGTCAAGTTCTGGATCAATTAAGGCCAGGTAGAGCAGGGGATCTCAACCACCGTGAAGACAGATACGAGAAATTATGCCAGGACCCCGAGCCTAAACACCACAATTTCCACCATTATGGACTTTAGGGTTTCTTGGGTGTAAGAGAACTGAGAAATTATTTACTTAAAGTATATGGAAGTGTGAAGGCTTTGATACCAACTGTCACGGAACTGTTCTTACCCCAATCCCAATCCCATTGCCTAGACAGTAGAAAAAGGATTGAAGCGCCCGTCCCTGAGTGGCCCAATAGGATCAATCACACTGGCATATACAATAAGAAATAAATAACTCAAAACTAGATAATTAAAGAACAAACTAACCCAATATGGAGATATACCCGATTTATCTTTGTCATCAGAGTGTATGAGTGCGGAAGCGATCTTATTCAATATTCCATTTGTAATGCCTAAAATCAAGAAAATCGAGACACAATCATGCAATTGCACCATACACTATCAAAATCAAGTAAAACAGTTTATAAGAAATTAAGTATACTTGGCAGGACTTATATTCAAAAGAGAACAAGTAATTTGCAAAACCAACATTTATTTGACAAGTTTTTCAAGCAATTCAACTATTAATTCGAGTTCCCATTATGTTGTAATTCGAGAAGCAAGCTTATATATTTTGTGACTCTATTACCTCAACGTGATGGAGAAGGTCACTAGGCTCCTTCTCACCACAGGAACATATAAATCCAATGTACAAGTCCCACCTCCAAATGAGGGGGTTGTTGTACTCAATATCCACATTATCAACATTATCAATATCATCATCATTATCAATATACGGGCAGTCATAATGGGCATGCAATTTATGTTTTCATGTTTTTCAAAATATAGTATAGAAAAACAGAAGACTAATCATAGGGAACAATAGCTCAGCCAAGTAAATAGCCAAGTATACATTCAAGAGATACATAAAAGTATCTTCATACAATCAAGGAGGAGTTATATAATAGCGTACCTTTCACCGAGATTTTGAGTATAGATCACGAGTAATAGGTGGACCCTTCAAGTTAGATCCTAAAACACAACATTTGGATCAAGGGTCAAGATCAAGATATTTGGATATCATGTTGCAATATACGAGATTAGGGTTACACTTTCCTAGGTCAACCTTAGGGTTAGGTCATCCACTTATGATCAACCAATATATCAATTTGTCCAACATTATTTCAAATATCAAGTATTTTCGAGTGTGAATGACTTTCCTAGGTTTCTAGGATCATATGTGTTAACCCTAATTTATGGTCATTATCCAAGTCATCATCATGTTCCTAATTCATCATGATACTTAGCATAATTGCAATTCAAGATCAGTTTGATTAAAGTAGATTCATGAATCATACACCTGATCAAGGTTTTTCACAAGATTTAGATTTATTATCACAATATAAAGGTTAATCCTCAGTTTAATGTGCATGATTCACATTCTAGGAGAGATAAGTTACAAGATCAGATCTAAACTCATATTTAGTAAATTTTGGATTCAAGATTATCATTAGAGTCAAAGATCAAGATTTCAAGGGATTAATCACTAACATAGAGTCGTTTAGACAATTAAATGAGCAAGAGATCAGATTTAAATATATCAGTGAGCATAGTTTGGAATCAGGTTTCAAAAGTATTTTTAATGGATTCACTAGATTTTTTGATCAAAATGGACAACTTGTTCATCATTTTTGGAGTTCGGATGCATTTTCTACGATTTAAACAAGATCAAGGAATTTAATTGAATTTCCAGGAAGAGAGGAGATATAATACCTTATTTGTGAACAACCAGGGCCGTTGGATGTGCATGTAATGGTCTAGATCTAGCCATGTGGATCGCTGGTCAAGGCTTTGGTCTAGGCCTGTGATTGGTCGGTTCACTCCTCCAATTAGTCAGTTCAACTAGATCGATTGGGCCGGCTGGTTTTTCCCCCTTGGACCGTCAGTCCAAGACCCCTTTCTCATCTGCTCCAGACCTTGTACGCGAGTGCACATCTGCGGCTGAGAAAGATTGTCAACGCTAGGGCCAAAGGGAGTAGGAGGCTCCTATGGTGGCAGTGAGGATGCCAATTGGGGTAGTCGGGCATCCGCGAAGGTGATGGGGGGTCGTAATTACTGGAAGGAAGAAGCAAGGGCAAAACACCCAAACCCAGCCAACGATGGCACCGTAATGGCAGGAGAGAGACGGGTTAGAGAATTGGGGGTATTGGAACTTATGGAGGGTGTGATCACAAGGAAAAGTCATAGCAGTACTTGTTGCGGACCTCGGGGAGGCCTTTTATAGGTTTGGGGCTAGGGTTTGCACCGCAAACGATCCTTGGTTTCAAACCAAGGTCACTGGAAAGAGAAAGGGAGGAAAGGGTCAAGCTTTTGATGGAGATCAAAGCATTAAAGGGGGTCAAACCAAGGTTCACTGAGCATGAAATCATGAGGGGAGTAAAATGGCTCAGTTAGAAATTTGAATCGGGTCTTATTCGAGCGATTTGCAAGTCTCGGTCCTCCTTAACTCCTCCTCGCTGATTGCGGGAGGTAGGAGACGATTTAGTGGCTGCTTGATTCAGCCTGAAACTACATGCCCCTGATCTATGGGCTGGGGTTCGTTCCCCCAAGCGAGCCATGGATCGCTGAGGTGGAAAAGGGGCAAACAAAAGGCAAATAAAAGGATTTTCAACATATAAACTTCAAGAAATCATAGTAAATAGAAGGAATGTCCAATTGTTCTCAAATTTGGATCAAAGCCTCAAAAAAACGTTGAGAATCTTTATAAAAAGTTTGAGGCCTAGAAAATGAAGTTTGATGGACAAAATTACTTCATTGGACAAAAAGATGAATTAATCAATTTTAAGATGTTATAATGTGTATAAAAATTACATTTATCACCATATTTTGATCGTGAGTATCAACAATGATTATGAACACAAGAAAAATGATTTGAGATAATAAATGAACATAAATTGGGCAAAAAATTGTAATTTCATCATACTTATGAAAAATTCCATTTTGTCACAACTACTTCAGAGGCGGGAGATTTCTGCCGCTCGGAGGACAGCTGACAATCCTGACAGTCCCGGTGAGACCAGGAGTTGTTAGTCCCGGTGCGACCAGGAGCTGCACAGACACTGTCCAAGACCGAATGTGAAGACCGTGCAAGCTACGAGGTATTGTCACCGAGCAAGCCTCAGACAAGGTATGATTCCATAAACCATCCTTTCCTATTGTATAGACGTTGACACGTTTCCTTGTTCTGGGTTTGGGGAGGAGAAATTTTTTGTTTTTTCTGCCTTCTCTCCCTCTCCTAAAACCTAATAGTGGTATTAGAGCCACGCTAATTGCTCTATACTTTAGGATTATCAATATGATCGATTTTGGTTTGTCGCCTTTATTTATTGCATACGATGCGAATAATATTGGCTTTATGCATGTCCAATCCTAAATCCAAAAATCCCAATTTACACATATGATATGTATTATGAATGCACTCAATACGCATCGCCCTTAAATGAGTTTTGTGGTGGATGTATAGTGTGGTTATGGCCAATAAACCCTCTCTGTGTATGGTTGTATGTGGTTGCTTGCATCTCGGTCTACGCACCGATCTTCCTTCTCCTATTCCTGATGTAACTCGAAATAATTCAAGATTTCTTTCCTACCTTTGCTCCCCTCGAATGTAACTCGAGGTTTCTCCTTTTACAATGTAAAATAGGATAGAATTTTATTTCATGTTATGTCAAAGAACGGAGGACATCCTGACGACAGTTGAGACGATTGGTTCAAGGCATGAACCGATCGGTTGATGTTCTAGATGATCGGTTCAAGGAGTGAGCCGATCGGTTGATGACCGGTTCGAGGAGCAAAATGAGTGGGTGGTGGCCATGATGAGATGCACGATGACCAGGCAAACCAATCGGTTGGAGGAGCCAACTGATCGGCTGGTGGCACCCAGCCGACCGGCCTGATGGCGAGCCGATCAGTCATGTGATGAGTTGATCAAACCCAAAAAGGCAAAGCACAAAGTTCATCTTGTACAGGTTGCATGTCATGTAGACCTAGATGACCATGATTCCTCTTGGCTCGAGGAATCACATTAGGATGGACATAATCATTGCTGTTATCATTTTGCATGTTTTGTGTGGGATATAGCATGTATATGATACGTACTATATATTGTGGTGATTGGATATGTATATGTATATAAAAACCAAATCCCTCATTAAATATTAAGTTTTAGATGCCTTCCAAATGCGACACATGTGAAAATCTTAATCGACCAAGTGTGGTCACGCCCAAGCGTGGTGCACCGTCTATCTCGTGGAAGCGTGAAGGATGGATATGTGGGTCTGCCCAAGCAGGGTGCATATTCATCGTGTTGGCTTTGGGTCGGACATAACAAGGTGACCTAGATAGGATCTAGCACCTTAAGGCATGGAGATGATCATGGCAAGGAGTTGCATATGACATCTTATCAAGAGTTGCATATGATGCAATTGGCAAGAGTTGCCTACCTGAGAGATCTAAGTTGTGGGTGACAACCCTAGCTTGTCCATGACTTAGAGGATTTCAGGATCTTGCCCAATAGAACGTTGTACGCTGCAATCTTCCAAATTGATGGTGAAGGCTATCAATTTGAAGTAAAATAGTAGGAGCGATAATTAATTAAAGGCCTAATTATATCGTCAACTTTTCAAATCAATCAAATAAGTCAAAAATGAGTTTTTGGACTAAAATTGCATATTTTCCTTTTATAGTACAAATGGCAGCAAACAACAATCACTTTTCTTTGCGATCTGTCCTGTAAAATGACCAGTTAAATAGAGATTTTTCCACGACTGGTTAGGACATTGAGAAGTGTTCTCAATCGTAGAGTGAAAGCTCTAAGTCCTAGTTATAATAGAAATAGATGAACTCAATCCCACCATATCAATGGTTGAATGTATGCTTATGGAAGCATATCGAGGAAGACATTGATGAGGAGTGCTTGATGTTGTGTTCTCTAAACTATGAGTTGCAGAGACAACATGAGACATATGATGTCTCTAAGACATTGTCATAGTATGTCATGACAGAAGGAGATCTAGTAAGGTATTCACACACTCAATATGATTGGGTATGTGGAAAGACCTGACTAAGAAGGATTCCCTCTGAGCTAAGAGTTGGCTATTGGTATGATACTACAAATGTTGCGAGAATCATACAGTTCATGATAAACTACAACATGAACAACTTTGACAAGCGTTGACAAAGTTGTTGGACATGTTGAGGATAGTAGAGGCAAATATTAAGAAAGACAAACCCTAATCTTTGATGTGATCAAAGAAAAGGTAATTCTTAAGGGTAAAGCAAATAAGTGTTCTGATGCTAGCCAGCAATCCAAGCCGTCTTCAACCTCAAGGCACATGGGGAAAGGGTGTATGAGGGAATTTCCCTCTACATCTGGAAGAACAAAAGAAGATGAAGGAGGGGATGGAGATCTCCACCTAAGGTTTCATGAAATGAATCGCTTCTTTATCTGAGGTATATGATACCAAGATATGGATATGTCATATATGATATGCAATATCTACAAAGAAGTGATGGCCTTTGTGAAAGGACCAAGAAAGGAGTACCCATCATTGGAGCAAGTGTTGCTGCCATAGATAGGAGTACCTTTCAGTTTATTTCAGCCTAAAAGGCATGTAATACAGTTACGAACTGCTATATCATATTTTCAAATAGATAGAAACACTTTGTTTTTGCATATTGTATGACAATGATGGCAATTAATAAAGTTGATGTTTCAATCTCAAAGATATGATCTTTATGGAAATGCCTTGTTTATCTTGTGGTATTTGATATGCATAAGGTAAAATGATACCTAAAAGTTATAGATAACTCAAACAATCAAATTAGCATCAATCATGAGAAATTTATTTCTAGTTTCCATGTGATGGATAAATCTAGACTCTTTTGGTTAGAGAACCAGTAAGAGACATGAATATCTTGGACATGATTAATCAATCTTCACTAATGGTAGTGGGAGAATGACTATCCTATTAGGTATGATACATGTGATGTATTTACATACCTATTGGAACAAATGCTAATACTTCAAATGGTGTTTAAAGAAATACCAAGATGAATATCTTGAAGTGTTTAAGATTATCATAGATGAAGTACAAATTTGGTAAAGTGTTAATTCTTGATGAGATCAATGAATGAAATACTTGGACCAAATGTTTGAGATCCTTATGAGTGATTATGATAGTGTATCATAGTGAACTCATGATTAAGGCATGGTGATGTCTAAATCAAGAAGGAATCATACTCTAAGGAGTTAGAGAATGATTATCAAATAACTAAATTCTTCTTATTAAAAGAATACCCCACACTAATAAAAGAAATTAAGAATCACAAGGGTTGTGAATTCTTATATCCTTACACCTAAATTATCTATGTGATGAGTTGTTCATGTGATGAGTCAACTATCTAGATGAATATGAGGAACCGAATTTTGAGTTATGGTTTATGATCATTACATCCTAAATGACATCCATGTGAACCATAAGGTATGACCTTGATGGTAGCACCCATTGGATGAAATTCATAAGTGCAAATGAATCTTAAGTGTTAAGACACATTGATAACATTTTGAGAAGGATGATGCTTGTTGATTGCAACTTAATGACTAAGACATTTGGCATATGGATACTAAAACTGCATTCCTATGAGGAATAAAATAAGGATGTGTACGTGACACAACCTATAAGGTTTATGAATCCACTAATGCAAATGAAGTCTATAAGTTACAATGGATTAATCAATGTGATTGATTGAGTACAAGCAACTCAGAATTGGATCTTTACTTTGATGATATAGTCAAAGGGTTTGACTGATATGTCAAAGATAAAGAAGGGATATGTGATTTAGTGGGAGCGTGTTCATATTCCACATGTTGATGTGAAATGGAAATGTTCTAGAATGGAAATCGAAAAGTGGAAATTATCTTTAAGATAGAGATGTTTCCTATGTTATAGGAATAGAGATCTATAGAGATAGTTCATGAAAAACCTCTTGACCTAAAAAGACAAAACATACATTATCTATCTATACTAAAGGGTTCAGTATGCACATATTCAGTGGGAGAAAACTTGTCCATGTTACATGGAGTTAATATCCCAAGGCCAAGTGTCCAATTCTTATGAAGAATGAGAATACTAAGAATAGATATGGATCTATCATGTATGTAAGCATCCCATTATCTTGCATGGCAAGAACAAAATGCATTCATCATATTGTTTATAGGACATGGCAATATGATGTGCTCATCCTGATAACTCGTACGTGAGACATGACGAGTGGATGTCTTTCTACTTCTACTAAGGGTTATTAGAATACCATGAGAACTTGATAAGTACTTGAGAAGTACTAGTTCTATGGAGATAAGGAAGAGTTCAATGTAAAGAGTTACATTGATGTGAACTTCTGAAAGGACAAAAAATTAATCGCAAAAATATATATAGGATATATAAAAGTGAAAGTTTGTTGATAATTGGAAGTGTTCCAATAAAACCATTTAAAAGGAAATGCCGAGTATCTATGTGTTGGAGAACAACAGTGGATACTATATGGATCTGGAAGTTCATGATATGAACTTATAGATATTCCGCTCATTGATGACAAGTATCGAATCCTTGATCATGCAATGTGGCTAAAGGTTAGCAAAGGAATACTAGATCACATATTACGACAACTCCATCTCATACGCATGATGTACATCGAAGAGATGAGAGACATGCAATTTATACTGACTTTGGCAAGGTGTTGCCATTACTCACTATGATCACACTACAGCAGAGTAACATGTGGGACATGTTTGAAGATCACTATGAATATGATTCAAGGGTGATTGGCTTACAGTGCAAGTGGGAGTATGTTGGTATGTATGCCCTGAGAGCCAATCATGGGATGATTGGTGGGATATATTAAGATTGATTTAATAAACATCAAAGGTAAGCTTCCAATTCTTTCTGATTCAGTCATATGAGATAGTGATAGAACAGATTGAATGTCTAGAGAATGACAATACTCAATGACGTATGCTTTCAAGTTGAGGACCTGAACGATGAGATCATACAGATGCTAAGAGTTTGTACATTCTTGTTATGTCCCTAGTCGGATGTCATTATGGAAGGTAGATAGACAACAATTACACGCAAGACTAGATTGTGGTGTTGGTTGATGACAGAATCTCATTAGTCATGATATAGAGATATCAAACCAAACACATAGGTACTTGTTAGAGAACAAGTGTACTAGACAGACCCACCGTGAGTTTGACACATGGAACCATGACATGGTAGTCACAGTCAGTACTCACAGTGATGGTGGTGAGTGTGATTCTTTGACCTGAAATCACTACACTCAACACATGTCGTTGGGCACACTTTGACATCATCAAACGCAGTCCTGAAACATGGGTTGTTATAAAGGTTATGATTGGGTGGCTTTGACACATGGGGCTTTTGAGGGGTGAGTGATAGATATGGGATTTGTCCCTCCTAAGGGAGTTTGATATCCATGGCCACTTGATGAGTAGGATTGAGAAAGGCATGCACGCATGTGTGAATCAATATGTGATATCGATGTCATACATATCTCTTTCAATCTACTCTGAGATCAAGAAAGTGAATGAATGTTGACAGGATGACTGTTCCATGCCTCAAGTTCATTCGGGATATCAGAGACAAAGGAATTATACATTCACTGTAACACCATTCATAGATTGTAGGACTGAAAGTTGTTCTCCAATTTTCTATTTCACTTGGGTAGCACTGATGTGTGACGAGGCACCGCTGTTTGCTTGTGAAGTCATAAGTGTTATGGACTTTCACTGCCAACGTGAAATGGACTTGTAGGGTCACACACATAGGATTTAACCTGGAAGAGGAGTTTTGTCCACAAACAATGTTTAGATTGATTACTAAAGGAGTTTAGTAGTTCAATTAAACACTCAATTAATTGATAGCTCAATGTCATAATGTTCAAGGTGTTGGACACATTGATTAGAGTATCATATTGATTGAAACTACAATTGACTGTTCCTGCACAATCTGCACTCCCAACTGATCGACTCATGTGATGAACTGATCGACTGAGCTTGGTGAACCGATCGACTCAGGTGGTGAGTCGATCGACTCATGGATAGGGTGAAACGATTGCTTCAAGTGTTGAAATGATTGGTTCAACTGTTACAACCGAGCAAGTTGGGAAAGTAGGATTGGTGAGAAATTTCCTTTCAGTTCACTTTCCCAATTTGATTGGAACAAGGATTGGTATTTGATACCAATTAGAAACAAAAGAGGAAAAGTCAATCGGGAACTGACCAGGACCACAAACCGACCGGTTCAGAAGTGAACCGACCGTTTCATGGGTCCCAACCGATCGGTTGAGGTGCCAACCGACCAGCTCAGGTCCCCAACCGACTGTTTCAGAAATGAAAAGATCGATTCAGGTTGAAAATTTGGATGTTTTTGTGGAAAATCTTGAACCCTTCTACTCCTGCTTTAGTCCCGCATTGCCTGGGATGGAGAACCCTATCCCATGACCCTCCTATATATATAAGGGTATTGGGGGCTTCTCAAAGAACAAAACAGTGCAACTAGTTGCTCTGTGAAGTTTTCGTTCTCTCTGGTTTTGGTAACCGAGAGAGCCCGAGCAAGTGCTACCCGATAAGGGAGGCACAACAAGGGAAAGACAACTACAGAAAGTGCTTGGTGGCAGGAGAGTGTGTCAGTGACTAGTATGCTGACAGGAGGGTGCGACTCCTTCCAATTCCTTGTGAGACAAGGAGATTGGAGTTCTAGGTGGTCCGTGTGGACTACTTCAGAGGCGGGAGATTTCTGCCGCTTGGAGGACAGCTGTCAATCCCGACAGTCGCGGTGAGACCAGGAGTTGTCAGTCCCGGTGCGACCAGGAGCCGCACAGACACCGTCCAAGACTGGAGGTGAAGACCGTGCAAGCCACGAGGTATTGTCACCGAGCAAGACTCGGGACAAGGTATGATTCCACAAACCATCGTTTCCTATTATATAGATGTTGACGTGTTACCTTGTTCTGGGTTTGGGGAGGAGAAAGTGTTTTGTTTCCGCTGCCTTCTCTGCCTCCCCTAAAACCCAATAAAAACCTCATTATTTTAATAACTTATGTGGCTGTCATGTTTATAGTGGGCCTGATGTCAGTTTGATAAGAACTAAAGACATAGCTTTTTAAAGCCTCTGAGATTGATGATTTGGGATCAACGAGGTAGTTTCTGGGAATGCAAAACCACATTTGACATGAAGTAGCACATGTTTAATGTTCCCTATCATTACTTTTTAGGGAGTATGATGTAGACAATTGTATTTACACATATAGATAATTCTCATGTAGTTACTACTATTAATAGATTTCTCTTTAGTCTTAGAAAAGATCACTAGGAGGTGCTCAAATGGATTTGTGAATATTTACAAGTCGCAACAAACACATTTGATGGTTGGTGATTCTAAACCTATTTTGAGACATTTTTTATGATGATGTGGTAGGTGACAAGGGGATAGTGAAGAGATAAGGAAAATGCATGCCATCTCTTGGAATCATATTTAAAGACCAATGAAGGAGTGGGGTCTTGGAATCAGATATATTTATGATTGGAAAAATTTCGGTCTTCTAAAAATCATTGGGATGTGACCACTTGCAAAAAATTAATGTGGGTAAAGTGGATTCATGAGAAATATATTTTTGGCTCTTGTTTGTGGTCCTCTAATGTGACATACTCAAATCTAGAAATATAGGGTAACTCTCCCTTCGTCTAGGCCCTATTTGATTAAGTTAATATAGAGTATCTTTTTACCCAATTCAAAATAATTTGTGCTAATTAGAGTCATAAAGTATCATGAATTCATAACTACCATTTATATATGATATTATGATGATAAAATAACCAGTATAATATCAGTGACGTATGACTATAATACTTAACAAAATAGGCATAATTGGGCAGCCCTTAATATTAGGATCAAAAGATGAACAAATTTGAATATAAATGAATATGATGATAAAATTTATTAAATTCAAACCCAAAACATATTTAAAAACTACTTAATCTTCAAATAATAAAATATGTTATGAAAAATTTTGAAATTATAAAATTGATACCAAATTTTGATTCCTAACATAATAATTATCTATCATACCAATTTTCAAGTCATTTGGACCTCATTACCGCATTCAAATAATAGTTTGAATTATCAGCTTTCATTTGCCTAATATTTTCATGTTTGCCATTACCAGATTTCCCTTTTTCTCAACGTAAAACATGCGACTTCGTGTCCTTGACTAGTCACACTCCCAACTCTAAATGTATACTCAAAAAACTAGGTAGTCGTTGCTTCTTCTATGCCAGTTTCCCTCCCTTCCATTTGCTTGACCACAAGTGGTTCTATTATTTTTCTCTTCCCTCACCCCAAAAATTCTTCCTCTACCTATTTCTTCTCCCCCAAACCTTCCTCTCCTATTCATCCATCTCCCTTCTTCATTTTTGCAACAACTCAGAAACCCTACCCGCCAGTCTTGCATCAAGCCTCCCTCCTTCTCCTTCTCATCTTTCCTTCCTCCACTTGTGCTCACTCTTCTTTTTCTCTTTTGCTTCATGTTATTCCTTCACCCCAAGATGTATCATCTCTCTGCTAACCTTAGATGCTGTTATAACCCCAGTTTTCCAAAATATGTAATGAGATTTTGAATCTCCTTTTTAAAGATAAATGAAATCCGTGATTGATGTGATGAGTTGATTTGAATGGATTTTTGTGTTTGATAGCATGTGTGTTTGCTAATTGGGCCTTATTGGCCATTGAGCCCAATTGAAGGAAAAAGAAAAAGAAATTCAATTGGATAAGGAGTACATAAGAAAATAAAGCAAAAGGCCAATAAATAATTCCCAAAAATAGGATTTCGAGTTTAATGGATTCCTTGGGGTTCAAGGAGCTCAGAATCATAAATTAATGATAAAAGAAATAGAAAGGACATGGAAAATATGAGTAATTGAAAGATAACTTGCAAACCAAGAAAAGGGATCGTACACTTGAGATAATAAATTCAAATTTTGTAGGATGAAAGATAAAAACAT
The DNA here is from genome assembly GCA_963693085.1 of Alisma plantago-aquatica. Classification (NCBI taxonomy): domain Eukaryota; kingdom Viridiplantae; phylum Streptophyta; class Magnoliopsida; order Alismatales; family Alismataceae; genus Alisma; species Alisma plantago-aquatica. The sequence goes on along the minus strand of OY856414.1, from coordinate 570,857,562 downwards.
AATTGAGTTTCCCTCAAAATTTGAGTAGGAAAGGAGTTACCGTTTGGGAGTTATTAATTTTCCAAGTTTTCCCTCAAATATGGCTTTAATTTAGAATTTAAGAAATTGTTTCCTATTTTGGTTGAACGCGAGGATGGTGGGCCGTTGGATCTTAATCCAATAGGTTCCACTCATCGTCTATGTCCCAGGAGGACTGGGACTCTGTCGCTGACAGAGGGATTTTCCCTCTTGGTTTTCTCACGAATCAATGGGTGGGAAAGGTTTCTGAGATGTTCTTTGAACTCAGGAGATGAAGGTGATGGGGATCATCTCTGGTTCTAATAGGATTAGAGGATGTTCTGGGAAACACCCAAACTTCGCAAACTGACCTCGACCCTATATATATAGGGGAGGTTTATGGAGGGAACCATCATCTTTTCTTGCTAACCCAACCTCTGCGGAAGGGTGCAAGGAGTGTTTTCGTTCGATCAATTGTTTCTTTCGACCTGACCTTCACCCTCATCGTCTCCGAAGACCACACCGGAGTCTGGTGAGTAGGGGATGAGGTTGGAGGAGCTCCGGAAAGAAATTGGACCGGCCACCTACTTCGTTGAGGGGAGGCGAAGCTCCGTGGTCAATTGGTGTGAGAAAAGGGCGACGAGAGCTCCGAGTCAACCTCTAGGTTGACCGCACAGAGCTGCTGAGTCCAAGGAAGGTGGCGACCCGTCGATCGTCCGATCTGATACCACGGTGGTCTCAGTGGCATCTAATGATCCAGAGAAGGAGCGACCTTGGTAGAGGGCATGTGATTAGGATCGTCGGATCCAAGAAGTGGATCACCGGAGCACTGATCGAGTGGTCCACGAATTTTGGTAATTTTATCTCTCTACTAAATAAACCAGAAAAAGGATTATTCTTGCAAAAATGATAGAAATAACTAGGAATCTCATATGACAAAACTTTATATATGAATGTAGTGTGGAAAAATGCAAGGAATCTGATAAAAATGATTTGAGAGCCTAATTCTACTTCGTTTTGCAAAAGTACTCTAAATTGCTAGTAAAGTATATTAAAAGTTTATGAGAAACCCTAATTGAAGGTTAAGAGTGTAATTTGGTGAATCAATAGGTCAAATTGGTAATTTTAACCCTATTAATGATAAAAGAGGTTTGATTATCCGTTTTGAATGTAAAGATGCCTAAATTAGAATTGTAATACCTAAAAGAAGGCTAATTTATAATAAAAACCCTAATTTGGGATAAAAGGAGATAAAAACCATATTGATTTGGAATTAGAAAATCATATGCTTAATAAAGATTCTAAACTTGATAAATATGTGCTATAATGAGAAATTAGGGGTTTCATGTAGTTTTGATAAATTAAGGATCATAATATTGAAAGAGGAGGTAAAAACCCTAATTTCCAAAGAAACCCTAAAATTGGAATTGAAATCCTAAGTAATGTGATGAAATTGGATAAATATTAATAAAAGGAAATTGGTAATTTCATTTCAGGATTTCTATTCAACCTTGCTTGATTAATTGGATTTCTCTACATACTTGAATCTGTCTTGAAAACTGCAATTAAAGGTATGTGGTTACGCTTATGAATATCTCGAGATAGATTTCTGAGGTTTTCTGAGATTTTCACCGATGAATTGAAATAAACTATTGGATGAATTTAGTTCATGCAAACTATAATGTGGCTATGACTATCACAAAGGATATATGCCTACAAGCTCAGATCCTGGTTCTCTCTGTGGCATCATACTTGACCTAGCACATGGCTGCCTATGGGTAGGTCCACCAGGTCAGAGGAAGACCTAGTACATGGCTACCTATTGGGTAGGTCCATCAGGTCTATGGATGACTTAGTACATGTCTACCATTATGGTAGGACCATCAAGTCACATTGAGTTAGATATTGGACTACCTCGAGTAGTGCCATGCGACTCTACCTTTATAGAGGTATTATATAAGTCCACTATAGGGGCAACACAGAGTTGGGAATATGTATGGATTGAGTTGTATGGCTTAAAATGTAATCTTGATTGTTAAATCATTAATTGCATGATTACATTGTTATTATAGTTGCATGATTATTGTTTTCCCCACATACCATCTTCTTGCTGACCGACGTTTTGTTTGTCGGCATTTCAGGTACAAATGAAAAGAACAAACACTAAAGTGGCATATGCGGAATTAAATGTGAATTAGCGTGCACAGTATGATTAGTTAGATTAGTATCTTCATGGATAGAAGTTTAGAAATCCCAGTTTTTAAAAGGTAAGCAAAGTTTTATTTCATACCAGTTTTCAGCTTAGTTGGTAAAGTTTATTAATTGTTATTGATTATTTGTCGAACCTTTGATCTGGGATTATTGGTAACAGCTTTGACCTTTCGGTCTCTCTTAATTGGGGGTTATCGGGAGGCGGGGTCGTTACAGATGCCCTCCATCTTTTTTACCAGTCTTGATGCTAGTGTGCATGCCTAACTCCAATGATAATGACTAATAGATTATAGATGGCATCACCACCTCCAATGTCCTTTAATAGATTAGTAAACCATGCCACCTCCATGCTTTTTGATAGTCATCTTCTCAAATTTAATAAACCAAAATAAATCCCTCCAATATTCTTGCCTAATGACCACCACCATTGTACAACTAGTAGTCTCCATAGACATAGAGGCCTCAGTAGAACCCATCTGCACCTAATCTTCTCTTTCCCCTCCACACAAATGGACATTATCTTCTTACTCCTTCATGGCCTGCAAATCTTTTGCCTCCACAATAGAGCATTTGATGTCTCTACCTCCTCTCCTGACCATTGTAAGGCATCGATACTAGACTCACATCCAACCACCATAGAAGAAGGGACATTGGTGTTGATTGCGGAAGTTCTTTTGAAATATCACCCACCTACTTGCATCCACATGACAATGACTTCTTTCATTCTCTCAATCATTTCTCCACATTGCCTTGCTTCCTACACTCTGTTTTTTCTGACACTCTTGGCCATAAAATTTCTTCTTTTATGGAAGTAGAGACGTTCAAGAGTAGTGCCGACTTTGGTAGTTTGTAGCCCACGCCACGATGTAACCTCAGTGTCAAACTCTTCTCATCCTCTCTATCCACACTGGAATTAAACCCATTATAAAATAGACTCCCCATCTACAATTGCCCCGACATAGAGGTCAACAACTGATAAAACCTTGACTGAGAGAGATAGACCTACTTTCCTCCTCCTGACGCCCTACAACCATGGACACCCACAAGAATTACCTTGAATTTTTTATGTCAGTTTCTACTCTGAACGCAACACCCAATGGACCTCCAAACCACCAACATCAGATAAAACCTCGACCAAGTATATCTTTTGAATTAACCTTAGCTATGATCAGTAGGTATTTATGTCCTCTACTTTATTTTGGGCATTATTTGACTTAAAATTAAATTCATTTGATGAGACATCTCTTGTAGCATTACTTTTTTTGTTTTTGTAGCATTACTCTCATATGTCAACTTTGGGTTTTGAGCATGTAAGAATGACCAATGCAAAATTCTGAGTAAAGTTTCATAGTTGAGATGATTCCCTTAAAATTAAGTGATAATATGAACTATGTCAACTATGGTTAGGCATATTTTGTCTTATACATGGAGTATCTCAACATACCTATGCCCCAAGGCTATCAATATGAGGGTTGGATACTATCCTCATAAGGATTGTCATACCTCATGCATTAGAATTGATTTATGTTTATATGTTTCAGTCGATACCATGGTTGTAAACCATCAAGTAAGAAGGAACCCTTATTTGTTTGTAGGTTTGGTCATACAATCATAGGACTTCCATATGTCTTGAGATGATGTAATATAATGTGGTCATAAGTGAGGAATGGTGGATGACATGTCTTGTTAGGATAGGATAGAGGTGACTGTGTGTAGTAAGAAGCATTTCCCCTTCCATAAATAAGATTGATATGTCTTTAGTATGTCCTTTCTAGTGTCAAAAAATTGAACTCTAGAAGTAGAATGTAATGATCGTAGGATAATAGTATATGATTAGTGTGACGAATTTATATATTACTTGATTCTCTGATCCATTTTTGCACCATATTTGGATTTCCATCATAATATTTTCCTCATCAAACTTATTTTATTAATAAATTATATGTACAAAATAAAATTTTCATAGATTTTATCAATGGATTTTGGAACCAAGTCACTTCTACAAAGAACATTTAAGTATTAGAGGAATATTTAGTGATGAACCATGTGACTAGATAGGACAACCTTGAGACCCTAGGACTAAGGGAGAAGTAGGGAGAAATGAGAAGCTTTAGGAATAATTGACCTAGTTGATCTACCCTTGTTTCCTCTTTAGATGGTTAGTTAGGATATATCTTAATCCTTATGAGTGGTGGATTACTAAGATGTTTATCCTTTCTTTTGAGACAATACTAGGTTGGTGTGACTTCCCTACCTCAACTTCTTATATGAGAAGACTAAATGAAAACTTGACGCATGGAATGATATACTTTCACCTTGATATTGGACCGTAAGTGTGATATGGAGTGATGTATTGTGACCCACTACATTATGTTAATGGGAAATCCATGATTGAATTGGGAATAAAAACCAAGTGTATATACTTAACTATAGGTGGATGGATTTTTGGGACAAAATTCTTTAAGGGGTGAAATGTTGTCACATACTCAAATGTAAGCTTATAGGGTAACTCTCCCTTCTTCTAGGCCCTATTTGATTAAGTTTTTATAGAGTAACTTTTCACCCAATTCATAATATTTTGGGAGTAATTAGAGTGATGAAGTATCATGAATTCATAAATACCATTTATATAAGATATTTTGAAGAACTTTTCCTATGTTTTAATACATTTTGTACAAATGTAGCCAGTCCCATGCTCGGGTAAAGGAGGAGGGTTGGTGATAGGTTGACAACCAGCCTATAAAAACTTTTTCACTCTTTCTATGACATGGATCCTTAAAAAAAATTAGTTGGAGCATCCCTACCTAGTGACGTGCTGCACTGGCACTCGGGTGCAGTGATAAATATGCAAGGGGTTTTGAGACAGTGAATTCTGATTGTGCTGAAGGAAAAATAAGGGTTTCTACATATTGGACATGTGTGGGTAAAGAAGCTAGTCCCTCTGCATCATCATCCGTATGTAGTGAAAATGTGCAAGGGTTTCCACATCTTGGACGGGTGTGGGTAAAGAATCTAGTCCTACCGCAACATTGCTCGGATGCAGTGAAAAATGTGCAAGGGAAACATTTTCAATGAAGGCAAGTAAAGAAGCAAGTTCAACAAAAACGTATTAGAGTTGGATCTTGGAATATTGGCTGTTTTATAGGGAAATTTTTTAATATAGTGGATACCATGATGAGAAGAAAAGCCAATATAGCTTGCTTGCAGGAAACCAAGTGGACATGGGAACATTGTAGAGATTTTGGAGACACAAGATACAAAATTTGGTATACATGTATTAATAAACATAGAAATGGCATATGTATTATTGTTGATAAAATGTTGAAGGATGATGCTATCAGGATTACAAGGATGGGTGAGATAATCATAGCAATCAAGGTAGTTCTTGGGGGAAGTAGTTTTAACATTATTAGCACTTATGCCCCCAAGTTGGCCTTAGCAAGGATGCTAAGAAGGATTTTTGGGATGAAATGGATGAATTGATGCAATGAATACCGATAGAGGAGAAGATTATTATTGGGAGTCATTTAAATGGGTGTGTGGGGAGTAGCAATGATGGATATGAGGGAGTTCATGGTGGTTTTGGATATGGTAGCAGGAACAGAGAAGGAGAAAGGATATTAGATTTTGTAGTTGCATATGATATGATTTTGGCAAACACCCATTTCAATAAAAGAGAATATGATTAGATTACTTTCAAGAATGGACACAACTATAGCCAAATTGATTACCTTCTTATAAGGTGAGTGGATCATAATATATGCAAGGATTGTATAGTGATTCTTGACGAAGAACTCACGACCCAACATAGGTTGGTGGTTTTGGATATTAACATGAAGATCAATAATGACAAGCATAACATAAACCAAGATAGTAGGATCAAGTGGTGGAATCTTAAAGAAGAACAGAAATTGACTTTTCATGATAAAATCATCAAGGAGGGAACTTGGAACTTGGACTCTGATGTTAACTATATGTGGCGTAACATGAGCGCCTGCATAACAAAAATTTCCAAAGAGGTTTCGGGGGAGTCTAAAGGTTGGGGGCCTACCTAGAAAGAGATGTGGTGGTGGTGAAGTGTGTGACATGCGAAGCAGGAGGACATGTGGTCGATAATTGCATTTACACACAACTCAAAGAAAGTATAGAAAGAAACAACAAAGAAGAAATGACAAATGTCACTTGTGTGAATTTTAATAAGCTAGATCACCCTCGATTCAGTTATGGAAACAAAGATGCCACTGAGAACTCTCCACTATTGGGTGGTTCATCTAAGACACCTCCAGGATTTGGAAGATGAGGTGGACAAGCGCAGTACACCAAGACCACAACTTACCAACAAAATAGAAGCAATAATTAAGGTTAGGGCACATACCAGAATTGGATCGTGAATCGCCAAAATCAAGGCTAGATTCAAAGACAAAATCAAGAAAAGGATGATAACAACTTGACATGATAGCTCAACTATTTGACTTTGCAAATAGGCAAGTTTCCGTGAATGGGCAGCTCACTCAAAGTTCTATCACCAACTTAGGAGTGCTAACCACGATGCAAACTCAGATGGAAGATCTGCAAACTCATCAAAGACAGATTGAACAATAGTTAGCACATCTATCTGGACTGATAAAGAATTCTCAAGGTATGATCCCTTCAAACACAAAAACTGCAAAGATGGATACTCTTCGATCAGAAAAGTGGTGGTGAATCAACATGAAGGGATCCACCAAGATAAAGAAGCTACATCAAAGCCACTGCCTGAATCAATAACTGTGAGGAAGAATATAAGAAGTAAGAGTCTACTATATAAGACAAGAACAAGAAAAAGGTAAAGGTAAGATAGCCACATCTTGTTGAATAATTATTCACAAAAAGGGACTCTTATGCCTCAAGAGTCATGTTCCCCTACAGGATGATCAAGACACATTTAAAGAAGAGATATGAGAAGTTGATGGAATATGTAAAGAAGCTTCACTTAGACATTTCATTCTTGGATGTGATCAAGAAAATGCCAACTTATGCCATGTTTTTTAAGGATCTGATCACCAAGTGGAGGAAAGGAGACCATATTGAGACAGTTCAACTAGCTAGGATGTCAAGCATTTTTGTACAAGCCAAAATGCCGACTAAGAAAAGAAACCCAGGAGAATTCATGATTCCCTTCAATGTAGGGGACAATGTAGAAATAAATAGACTAGTAGATCTTAGAGCAAGCATCAGTCTTATTCCACTCACCCTAGCATAAAGGCTCAGATTGACAGACAAGGTCAAAACTGACATGAGAATACAACTTGCCAACCAAACCTTCACAAATCCAGTGGGAGTAGTAGAGGATGTACCTATCTGGGTAGGAAGATTCTTCATACCATGTGACATTGTGGTGATTGACATTGTGGAAGATCCATCATGTCCAATTATCTTTGGAAGACCCTTCCTTACGTTCAAAATAACTTTAATAGATGTGGTAGAAGGTACAATTACACTATGAGTCGGGAATGACCACATATATTTCCATGTAAAAGATTCCATGAAGGGACCTTCACTCTATGGGAACGTTTGGTTTGCCGGATTTTAAGAAATCTTGTATTTTGTTCATCCTGCATTATTAAAATGCTGCATTGTCAAAATCCCACAAAATAAAATTTTATGTTTGGTTTGCTGGATTTTGTAAGTGCGGGATTTATTTTATTTCGTGTCCACGACGTTGGCTATGTTGGATTTTGGCATCCGGGAGAATTTTGATGGAGACCAAAATGTGGGATTCCTATTATGTCTAAAAATCCCGGGATTAGCCTCAGTTCTCCAATCCTGCAAACCAAACTTAAAATTTGTCGAACTGGAGTTCAAAATACAATCCAATACAGAAAAATCCAAGTAACCAAACATGCCCTATGAGTCAGTCTATTTTATGGATAGCTACAACCAATAATGTGAAGAGGTGTAGGAGGAATCCAGTGAGGAGGAAGAAACTATAGAAATAGTGAAATATGCCTCGCTAGAACAGACTCCCAAAGAAAAAGAAGCACCAATGTTGAAGCCAAAATAAAAGTCGTTACTCGAAGGTCTAAAGTATGAATTCTTAGATGAAGAAGAAAGAAATCATGTTATTATAAACTCTTCCCTGACAAAGGAATAGGAAGAGGTGTTACCAAAGGAACTTAAGTTATGAAGAAAAGTTGTAGGGTACTCTATGTAGGATATCAAAGGCCTTAGTCTAGCCTTACATATGCATGGAATCAACCTTGAAGAAATCACCAAACCCCTAGCTCAACCACAAAGGAAGTTAAATCAGATGTTGAAAGAGGTCGTGAAGAAAGAAGTGATTAAGCTGTGGGATTTTGGAATCATATACCCCACAAGTGACAACAATTGGGTATGTTTTATTCATGTAGTGCCAAAGAAAGGTGGAATGATTGTTATAAGAGTGGAGGATGGAGATGATGTAGCAACACGAACCGTAACAGGTTGGCGCATGTTCATCGACAATTGGAAATTGAATGCTGCTACATAAAAGGATCATTTTCTTCTATCATTCATTGAACAAGTCATGGAAAGGTTAACACGTTATGATTATTTCTATATTCTGGATGGGTATTCAGGATTCCATCAAGTCCTGATACATCTCAACGATCTAGAGAAGACAACCTTTACCCACATCTATGGCACTTATGATTTTAGAACAATGTCATTTGGGCTATGTAATGCACCTACTACCTTCCAATGGTGCATGATATCAGTGTTCTCTAGTTTCCTAGAGGATACACTGGAAGTTTTCATGGATGATTTCTCTATATATGGGACATACTTCCATGAGTGTATGAAAAATATGTCCCTAATCCTGCAATGTTCTGAGGAGAAGCACCTAGTCTTGAATTGGGAGAAATGTCATTTTATGGTGCAAGATGGCATTGTTTTAGGGCACAAAATTTCCAAGAAAGGAATAGAGGTCCATCTGAGTAAGATTCAAGCAATATCCAAGGGACGTGGCTTATATTATCGCACTAACAAACTCACTTAGGGTTGAAATACCTAAGTTTTTAACCAAAACAACGTGCAATAATACCACCCGCAAGCGGACGGGTCTTATCGCAGTATAGTTGAGGATCAAATCCCAAGGGACAATGTTTTTAAGAATCTTTCTCTAGTAGAATCTAGTTGAATCAAGACTAATATTTAGAACAAGGTTGGTTTATTTTAATTAAACTAAATATGAGGAAAGTAAAATAGTAGGATTAAAGGTTGATTAAAGATTAATGATGGAAATCGCTGGGATGGTCCCAGGTTTCACCACCACTACACATGCAATCACATCCAAACATCAAACATCCAGGCAAGATATAACCATTCAAATAGAGCTGTTAAAGAATCCCACATACGGGCGTCAGGTTCGCGTAAGCATCACCTTAGGTATTAGATGTCTCGTCACCATCCAGATCACATACTTACGGCTCCGAAGATACAAAAATCCAAATGAAGTTGTGGGCCCCCTATACCGGCGTCAGGCACACAGAAGTGTCACCGTGGGCTAGATGGCTCGTCACCACACGGATCATACACTTACGACCTCAAGGAATCCCATTCTATTTCTAGTTTGGGAGTCAACCACGTTAATCGACATTCAAAACCTACGCATTGAAGTTCTCGAAACATGGGAAACAAACAAGATATATGTAAGTAGGTGATCAATCCACAAGCACTCATCGACTATTAACAACGAAATGAAAGATTATATACAAGCCATGGAATGTTTAATAGTGAGATATGAAAGCATGGGCAGTGGGGTTAGTCCCCACACCCCAGCAAAAGTAAACTACTCACTCATGGTGAGAGAAATAAGAATAACAAGAGAAAGAGAGGATTCTGCCATGAGCATGGTGAGGAAGATGATCGCAGCTCCGTGGAGGAACGGTCTTCTACACAAGGTCGAGGTAGATCTGGACGAGGAGGGAAGAACACCACGGCAAACGGGGCAGATCTTCTCTCTCCACCTTCTCTTTCTTCTTGCGGACCTTGCTTGCAGCAGGAGGAGCAGCTCGTGGACGAGATGGTGGCATAGAAACGGTGTATACGCAACAGATCTAGACCCAGATGTAGATCTAGATCTGAACGAGGTGGCTTGCAGATCTGAGTCTTCACTCCAGATCTGGATGAACAGGCCGTAAAACCACCACGGGGGCAGGTTCTTGGCTATGGAGATCGTCTCCTTAGGCATAGGATAGACCTATAGCCTAATGGAATCTGGAGATGATGATTTGGCTGACTAGAGTCGTGTCCTATTTATAGACAGTCTGGGCACTGACTTAAAATCGCGACCTTGTCATTTCTGCAGTGGGTCATGACTTTTGTCGTGGTCGTGACATGTGTCATGGTTGCGGCATTTGTCGTGGTCGCGGCATTTTTCGTGGTTGCGGATTTTTTCGTGGTCGCGGCATTTGTCGTGGTCGCAGCTTTTATCGTGGTCGCGTCTTTTGTCGTGGTTGCGGCATTTGTCGTGGTCGCAGCTTTTGTCGTGGTCGCGACATTTGTCGTGGTCACGGCTTTATGCATGTCGCGGTCGTGGGCTTTTCCTGGCTCGGTCGCCTTAGCTACAGGTCATGGGTATTAGAGGATTGTCGCGGTCGTGGGGAAACTTGGTCACGGTATGTGTGGCTGGGCGAACCGCGGTTGCGAATAGAAGAGAAGGCCGCGAACTGTTGGCTTAGAAACGATTGCACCCAGGCTCTATGAATCACGATTAGGTCAAGTTGGGAGAAGAAGGGGATCCACTAACTTCTACTGACCCCAAGCATGCTCGAACATACCAAGGCCCAGAATAGAGTATTGGGCCGTGGAGACAAGGCCCAAATGCCCAAAGTGCACAAATTCAATAAAAATAGGGATCATTCTAATTAAGCCAAGTGAATAAACATATTAGAAGATAAAGCCGATAAATGCATGAATGCAACCAAAACTGGGCTAAACGAGATGATTGAACCAAAATGAATATGAATTCATCAAAATACCCCAAACTTAAACGTTGCCCCATCCTCAAGTAACACGAAATCTGAAACGGTCGCCAAATGAATACTTTGGAAACGTGTGACTGACTCACCTTCACATCACGAATATTTCTTTTCTGCTTGGAATGACTAAGTGTCTCAACATCGTGAGATCATAGAACACATTTTACCATATCTTCATTCCCGAGTTCGCTTCCCAATATCACTTCTTCTCTACTTTTTCTAAAATCAAGCATGTTAGAGAGTTTCGTAAGAGTCCAGAGATACCCGCAGAACAACAAGTGTGCACCTGATCTGACACTGGTGTTATTAGGATCAGGGAGCCATTCATTGTGCCTTTAGGTGGAAACGGGAGTGAAGGGTGGTATGGAAGGAAGAAATAAATCTCTCCTCTATTCGAATCGAGATTTATATTATATGATTTGCAATTTCATTGATTGCATTTTTTGTGTGCGAATCTCTCCTCTATTCGACTCGAGATTGCATTTCTTTTTGTGTGTGCTTAGGCATCTTTTCTTGGTGATACGCCCCTATTTCATAGTTAGGGGTATGGAAGAAGCAGAAAGAGAGAGAGGGTGTGCCACACTGAACTTGGGGTTTGGCACTATATTGGCTACCTTTGTTTGTTTTTTATGAATGAAGGGGTAAGAAGATGATTGAAGAAGTGTAGAAAAGAGATCAGATCAGAATGCAACTTGATTTACAATCCATTGCACCGGGTTGTTCTCCTTATCATACTCTGCTCAAATAATGACTTGATGAGGATCCGGTGGAGATTCCATGCTATTGTTCCACTAGTAAGATAGGAAGCACAACGTGTTTGATCCCTCTCAGTTTGACAGATACTTGCCATATCTATTGATCATGATGTTAGGATTCATAATCTTCACACGGTGATTTCTAATCATAGGCTAGTTTCAGAAATTGTTCTCCTTGAGGCTTCACTTCGAATAAGGAGGGTATAATGATTCAAAACTGCATGGGAAAATGGGATAGCCGGCTAGGTAAAGGCTTTGATTGAAACAAAAGCGTCACAACTTCATCAAGTTTCTATACAAATTGCTATGAAAACTTTTGAAAATTTTGAAAAATTTGCTCAAAATTGCGACAAAATTTCAACAATGAGATCTTAAGTCAAAAACAGATAGGAGAGGGTGGAAAGTAGAGTACGTACCACCCACCCTCCACCCCGAACTTAGAAATTTGCTTGTCCTGAGCAAACTCTAAATCCGAGATGGAGGGGAAAACTCGTGCCGGTTGGTCCACCAGACGTGGTAGCATTCTTTTCAGCGATGCGTCCTCCATCAGTAATCTCAAAATGGAATCTAACAGAACTTAAGACTGCATCTTGCGATGCATTGTCTATCAGGTGCAAAATTTTCTAAAAACAAAATTAAAAGTAAAATCTAAGTTAAAGATCGGGTTGCCTCCTGACAAGCGCCTTTGTTTTACGTCGATGGCTCGACGTGATTTATTCAGTTTTTAGGTAGATATGTCGGTTTGGACAGATTCATCAATTCCTCAGTGCTGGTATCGGCTGTGGTGAAATATCTCTTCAAGCGTTGGCCATTTTCCACAAAATCACCTGACTTCTCACTCCATAAGGTAAATGCACCATGTGGGTAGATGCTCTTGACAATATATGGTCCAGACCATCGAGAGAGGAGTTTCCCTAGGAATAACCTCAGTCTCGAGTTGAACACCAGAACTTGGTCTCCCACTTGAATGTCCTTCCTTTTCAGATGACCATCATGCCAAAGTTTCGTGCGTTCCTTGTAGATTCATGCATTCTCATAAGCTGTCATTCGGAGTTCATCCAACTCTTGAAGTTGTAGAATCCTAGCTTTTCCTGCTTTCTTCATGTCGAAATTCAGCTGTTTGATTGCCCACCATGCTTTATGTTCTAGTTCCATGGGCATGTGACATGATTTTCCATAGATGAGTCTGAACGGTGTTGTTCCAAGAGGAGTTTTGAATGCAGTTCAGTAGGCCCATAAAGTGTCATTGATTTTCACTGACCAATTCTTTCGGTTGCATCCTACTGTCTTTTCCAGGATAGCTTTGAGTTGATGGTTCGAAACCTCTACCTGCCCACTTGTTTGTGGGTGGTAGGGAGAAGCTACTTTGTGTGTTACACCATATCTTCTCAACAATGCTTCAAGGCTTCTTTCTAGAAAATGAGAACCTCCATCGGAGATCACAGTGCGTGGAACTCCAAAACGGGGGAAAATGATCTCTTTGAACATTTTAATGACAGGTTTTGAATTGCTAGTAACAGTTGGTATGACCTCTACCCATTTGGAGACATAATCAACCGTGACTAGGATGTAGGAAAATACATGTGAGGATGGGAATGGACCCATGTAGTCCACTCCCCAAACATCAAAAATCTCAACTTCTTGCCATAGCTTAAGTGGCATCTCATCTCTTTTTGTAATGTTTCCCATTCTCTGACACTTGTCACATGACAGAACAAAATTGTAAGCATCTCTGGATATGGTTGGCCAAAAGAACCCACATTGCAGAACCTTCAAAGAGGTTTTCTTTGAACTCATATGGCCTCTGACTGGGCCTGTGTGGCATTTCTCTAAAATAAGTTGGGCTTCTTCCTCAGTGATACAACGTCTGTAGAGACCATCAACACAGAGCTTGAAGAGGTACGGTTCATCCCAGTGATATTGCCTCACATCATGCATGAATTTCTTTAGAGCATTGCCAGTACACTCAGGGTGGATGATACCGGCAGCAAGGTAGTTCACATAGTCTGAGTACCAAGGGGTAGCTTCTGAGACTTTCATAAGTTGGTCATCTGGAAGAGAGTCGTTGATTGGGACCTTCTCAGTTTCCAGAGTGTGGATATGACTTAAGTGGTTTGCTACAACATTTTCTATGCCTCTCTTATCTCTAATCTCAAGATCAAATTCTTGCAATAGGAGAATCCATCTTATTAGCCTTGGTTTTGCATCTTTCTTTTTTAGAAGATAACAGATAACAGCATGATCGGTGTAGACAATCACCTTTGAACCAATGAGGTAGGATCTAAACTTATCAAAGGCATAAACGACTGCTAGGAGTTCCTTCTCAGTAGTTGTGTAGTTCCTATGAGCTTCGTCAAGGGTCTTCGATGCATAATAGATGACATGATGTTTCTTCTCTATACATTGGCCCAGAACGACACCCACAACGTAATCACTGGCATCGCACATAATTTTGAATGGGTTGTCCCAATCCGGGGCACGAATGATGGGTGTTGTTGTAAGGGCATGCTTTAGGTTGTTGAAACTCTTGATACACTCTTCATCAAAATGGAAATCAACGTCCTTCAGCAACAACTTTGTCATGGTCTTGGTTATCTTAGAGAAATCCTTGATAAACCTTCTGTAGAAACCCGCATGACCAAGGAATGTGCGGACTTCTCTAACATTGGTAGGGATAGATAGTTTGGAGATCACTTTGATATTGGCCTTGTCCACTTCAATTCCTCGATTACTGACTCTATGGCCAAGGACAATGCCTTCTTTTACCATAAAATGACATTTCTCCCAATTAAGCACCAGATGTGTTTCTTCACATCGTTTGAGGACAAGGGAGAGGTGCCTTAGGCATGAATCATACTAATCCCCATATACATAGAAATCATCCATAAAAAATTCCATAATGGTTTCGGTTAAACCAGCAAATATGGCCGCCATGCAGCGTTGGAAGGTTGCAGGCGCATTACAGAGTCCAAATGACATCCTTCTAAAGGCGTATGTTCCATAGGGGTAGGTAAACGTAGTTTTCTTTTGGTCATCCAGATGTATAAGGATTTGATAAAATCTAGAGTAACCATCGATATAGCAAAAATATTCCTGATGAGCCAATCTCTCTAAGACTTGATCTATGAAAGGCATCGGAAAATGATCCTTGCGTGTGGCTTTGTTCAATTTTCACTAATCGATGCACATCCTCCACCCGATTACTGTTTGAGTGGGGATGAGTTCATTTTCTTTATTTTGTATCACAGTAGTGCCACCTTTCTTTGGAACAACATGTACAAGACTCACCCAAGGTGAGTCAGATATTAGATAGATCTGGTAGTGAGCAACTTGATGACTTCGCGGCAGACCACTTCTTTCATATTAGGGTTCAACTTCCATTGATGCTCAATAGTCGGCTTGTGGTCTTCTACCATAGGGATTTTGTGCATACAAAGCGCTTGACTGACCCCGGTGAGATTGCTCATCTTGTAGCTGATAACTTTCTTTCTTTCCTTTAATTCTTTCAAAAGTTGATCTTCTTGTTCGGTCGTTAGATCAGCGTTTATAATAATTGGAAAAACCTTGAGATCATCCAAAAACACGTATTTAAGTCCCTCGAGTAGGGGCTTCATTTTAGGGGCTTCTGGCTTCTCACATGGCTCTTCAGATACATTCACAGCTTTGAGTTCCTCGAACTTGGCTTCCGGATCTTCTTCTACAGAGTCAAGGTGAAGGATACCATCCTTAACTTGTTTGTTGATGAAAATTTCAACAGATGGGTTTGTTAGTGCCACTTCTAAAGGATCGTCTTGTTCATATTCCTCTTGTGTGAGGAGAGACATTTGCTCAATTCAATCAATCAGATAGACTTCTTCCTGCATGCTCGGTCTTCGCATGCTTTCAAAAACTTTGAACTCGAGGGTTTCTTTCCCTAGTCTGAGCAACAAGGTCCCTGCTTCAACGTCAATCAAAGCTCTTGCAGTGGCGAGGAACGGACGACCAAAGATAAGAGGGTATCTGGCATCTTCTTTTATGTCCATGATGACAAAGTCACAAGGGACATAAGAGTCTTTTCCAACCTTGACAGGGACTTCTTCGATGATTCCCAAAGGAAGAGTCATAGAGTTATCTGCAAGTTGAATGGTCATTCCAGTTGGGAGTAATTCTACAAACCCTAGCCTCTTGCAAAGGCTAAGTGGCATGATAAAAATGCTAGCACCGAGATCGGATAATCCCTTCTTACATGAAGAGTCACCGATATGGCATGAAATCCCAAAGGATCCCGGGTCTTTCTGCTTCTTGGGCATCTTGCTCTGGATGATATCGGAAGTGGTTGTTGCTAGCTTAACAATCTCGTATTCTTTAGTTATGTACTTCCTTGTGAGGAGAGACTTTAAATACTTAGTCCAAGCTGGTATCTCAGCCAGCGTATCTAGGAAGGGTATATCTACATGATGCTTATTCATAACTTCTTTAAACTTTTTGAATCGAGTATCGAGCTTTGTCTGCTTCAAACGAGCTGGGAAAGGAGGACGAGGCTTGTATACTGGCACATCTGACTCAGGTGTGTCTTCAGCCTCCACAGTCAATGGTTCCTCCAATCTTGCTTTGTCTGTCTTATCAGCGGTTGGTTGTTCCTTCGGTTGGGACTCAGGTGTTGCAGAGTCTTAGTCATTTGCAAAGTTATCATTGTTTGTTTCCTCTATTGGTATCTTAGTAGGGGAGTCAGAATAGTTTTTCCTGGACCTGATGGTGACAACCTTTAGTTGCTCCGAATGTTTAGGATTGTTTTCGGGTTGTCCAACAAAGGTTCCAACAGGTGGCTTCATGCTAGCCGCAAGTTGAGCTAGTTGAGATTCAATAGCCTTTTGATTGGCTTGCTGGTTAGCTATCATAGTCTGCTGCAACTGCATCATCTTCTCAATAGTTGACAATTTTTCATCAGGAGAGATGGGACCGGCTTGTTGCCCTTGTTGTTGCTGTTGATAGGGGACTTGGTTGGGGTTCTGAAACTGAGAATTGTTCTGATAATTGTTGTAGTTTCTATTATGGTAGTTTCCTCTAAAGTTCCCTTAATTCTCGAAATTTGGTTATTGGTTATATTGGAATCTCGGCGGGCCTCGTTGTTGAGTATTTGAACCAAGTTTTCGAGAGTTTTCCGCTCCATAAGGGTTTCCATATTGAAAACCTGGATGGCTGCTATTCTGATTCGGATTATAGTACCCTTGACTAGGGATGGTGTTGACAACATTCAGATTTTCCATTTGACCATTATATCCTTAGGCACATGTATTGCTCAAAACAACATCATAGAGAATGTTACAGGATAGAGTAGAATGGTCAGTTCCTTTGCATGCTTCGCAGAAGAGTGAGGCTGACTTAAATTGCTCTTATTGTCGAGGGGGCGAACATCTTCTTTGATAAGCTGTGAGAGACGATTCTAGATGGTCTTTCTTTGAAACTAGGAGTTTGAGAGATTCAGCGATAGACTTTTACTCGGGTGTTGCTTCAGCCATAGCTACCTTTAGCACTCCTTTGCCAACAGGTCTACCCCAGTTGGCTTGGTTTTTAGCTCCAAGGGTGACAACCTTCCATGTGCTATCATAACTCTAATGCATGAAGTTTCCTCCAGACGAGGAGTCCAAAAACCTCTTGATATCATCATCCACACCTCTATAAAAGATTTCAATGAGTTGATTCTTTCGAATGCCATGATGTGGACACTTGCATAGAAGCTCTTTGTATCTTTCCCATGCTTCAGCTAGGGATTCTCCAGGGGCCTGGGTGAATTGTGTTATTCGGCCCCTAATTTCATAGGTGAGAGAAGGTGGATAAAACTTTTCCAGAAAAACATTTTGAAGTTGTTCCCAAGTGGTGATGGTTTCACATTGCAAAGAGTTATACCAACTCATAGCTCTATCAGGAAGAGAGTACTTGAAGAGGCGGAGTCTGATGGCATCATCTGTGACTCCATTTTGCTTTGTCATGGCGCATAAGTCTATGAATATCAGAAGATGTTCTTGACTATCTTCTCCTTGCTTACCATAGAAAGGACTGTTTTGAAGCAATGTAACCCAATGTGCTCTTATCTCAAAATTTGGAGCGTTGATGGGAGGAGGTTGCACGGGGTGACGAACGTCCGCAGCTTTAGGGATCGAGAATTCTCTAAGGTCTTTTTGTAGCTCAACTTGTTGAGCTGCTGCTTGAGCTGCTTGGATTTCTTCTTGAACTGCGGCTCGGGCTTCTTGCATAAGCCTATCTCTTTGTGCATTAAGGGCTTGAGCTACCATACCCTTCTAGCAATTTCCTCCTCTTGAGCCATTCTTGCTTGGTTCTCTCTCTACTAATGGCGAAAGGTTCTGTCTATCTCAGGGTCAAAGCTAGCAGAGAGTTTGGGATTGTCTGAGCGGCGCATACACTAGACTTTGTAGGTACCTAGGATGAAAAGATCTCTCACTAGTAAGATGGACAGAGTAGAACCGAATTCAAGTATATATGATCGATAGTATGAAAAGTAAAAGAAAAACCTAAATTAGTCTCAAAATAACTAGATTTAACTAGATGATTTCGTTGTCCCCGACAACGGTGCCAGAATTTGATGTGACTTATATTATCGCACTAACAAACTCACTTACGGTTGAAATTCCTAAGTTTTTAACCAAAACAACGTGCAATAATACCACCCGCAAGCGGACGGGTCTTATCGCAGTATAGTGGAGGATCAAATCCCAAGGGACAACATTTTTAAGAATCTTTCTCTAGTCGAATCTAGTTGAATCAAGACTAATATTTAGAACAAGGTTGGTTGATTTTAATAAAACTAAATACGAGGAAAGTAAAAGAGCAGGATTAAAGGTTGATTAAAGATTAATGATGGAAATCGCTGGGATGGTCCTGGGTTTCACCACCACTACACATGCAATCACATCCAAACATCAAACATCCAGACAAGATATAACCATTCAAATAGAGCTGTTGTAGAACCCCCATACAGGCGTCAAGTTCGCGTAAGCATCACCTTAGATATCAGATGTCTCGTCACCATCTAGATCACATACTTACGGCTTCGAAGATAGAAAAATCCAAATGAAGTTGTTCCCCCCTATACATGCGTCAGGCACACAGAAGCATCACCGTGGGCTATATGGCTCGTCACCACACAGATCATACACTTACGACCTCAAGGAATCCCATTCTATTTCTAGTTTGGGAGTCAACCGCGTTAATTGACATTCAAAACCTACGCATTGAAGTTCTCGCAACATAGGAAATGAACAAGATATATGAAAGCAGGTGATCAATCCACAATAACTCATCGACTATTAACAACAAAATGAAAGATTATATACATACCATGGAATGTTTAACAGTGAGATATGAAAGCATGGGCAGCGGGGTTAGTCCCCGCACCCGAGTGAAAGTAAACTACTTGCTCATGGTGAGAGAAACAAGAATAACAAGAGAAAGAGAGGATTCCGCCATGAGCATGGTGAGGAAGATGATCGCAGATCCATGGAGGAACGGTCTTCTACACAAGGTCGAGGCAGATCTGGACGAGGAGGGAAGAACACCACGGTAGACGGGGCAGATCTTCTCTCTCCACCTTCTCTTTCTTCTTTTGGACCTTGCTTGCAGTAGGAGGAGCAGCTCGTGGATGAGATGGACGCGTAGAAATGGCGTAGATGCAGCAGATCTAGACCCAGATCTAGATCTAGATCTAAATGAGGTGGCTTGTAGATCTGAGTCTTCACTCCAGATCTGGGTGAACATGCCGCAAAACCACCACGGGGGAAGGTTCTTGGCTATGGAGATCGTCTCCTTAGGCCCAGGACAGACCTGCATCCTAACGACATCTGGAGATGATGATTTGGCTGACTGGAGTCGTGTCCTATTTATAGGCAGTCTAGGCACCGACTTAAAATCGTGACCTTGTCATTTCTACAGCGGGCCGCGACTTTTGTCGTGGTCGCAACATTTTTTGTGGTCGCGAATTTTGTCGTGGTTGCACCATTTGTCGTGGTTGCGCCATTTGTCGTGGTCGCAGAATTTGTCATAGTCGCGGCTTTTGTTGTGGTCGCGGCATTTGTCGTGGTCGCGGCTTTTGTCATGGTCACAACATTTGTCGTGGTCGCGGCTTTGTGCATGTCACAGTCGCAGACTTTTCCTGGCTCGGTCGCCTTAGCTGCAGGTCACGGGTATTAGAGGATTGCCGCGGTCGCGGGGAAACTTAGTCACGGTATGTGTGGCTGGGGGAACCGCAGTTGGGAATAGAAGAGAAGACCAGAGACTGCTAGCTTAGAAATGATTGCGACCAGGCTCTATGAATCGTGATTAGGTCAAGTTGGGAGAAGAAGGGGATCCACTGACTGCTACTGACCCCAAGCACGCTCGAATAGACCAAGGCCCAGAATAGAGTAATGGGCCGTGGAGACAAGGCCCAAATGCCCAAAGTGACATGCACAAAGGTGCAAAAATTCAATAAAAATAGGGATCATTCTAATTAAGCCAAGTGAATGAACATATTAGAAGATAAAGCCGATAAGTGCATGAATGCAACCAAAACTGGGCTAAATGAGATGATTGAACCAAGATGAATATGCATTCATCACCAAGCTCCCACCACCTAAATCTGTAATGGGAGTGAGGAGTTTCTTAGGACATGCAAGATACTATAGGTGATTCATAAAATATTTTTCAAAGATCGCTAAGCCGCCATCGAACCTCCTCATTAAGGATGTTGAGTTCAAGTTTTGTGATGAATGCTTAAAATCCTTCAACACCTCAAAGAAACCTTAATGACGGCCCCGATCCTACAAGTGTCGGGTTGTGGTCTATCCTTTGAAATTATTTGTGATGCAAGTGATTTCTCTGTCGGAGGTGTTTTGGGACAAAAGAAGGATAAAAAGTGTCTTGCTATCTGCTACGCATGCCAAACTTAGGGTGATGCTCATGTTAATTACATCACCATGGAGAAAGAGATACCTATGATAGTATTTTCTTTCGACAAATTTAGGTCCTATTTAATAGGGTCGAAGGTGAAGGTGTATATAGATCAAGGAGCCATTACAATTCTCATGCAGAAGAAAGACATGAAGCTAAGGCTATTTATATGGCACCTTATGTTGCAAGAATTTTATCATGAGATCGGAACAGAGAATGTGGTAGTAGACCTCTTGTCAAGAATTTCCCATGAGGAAGAAAACTAGATACTTTTGAATGATAACCATGATGACGAAGCCTTAATGATGGTCGATGCAGTCGAACCAAGTCTACCTTTTGTTTGCTAACATTTTTAACAACTTAGCTGACAAACAATTACCTCCAGAGATCACCTACAACCAAAATATTAACTATTCTTTGATCTAAAGTATTACAACTGGGACGAACCCCTCCTTTTCAAAAGATGTGCTGACAATCTCTATCACCGATGTGTGTTGGAGAAAGAGGTACCTCAGATTCTTAGGGAGTGTCATTCTTCACCCTAAGGGGGGCACCATGGAGGAGAAAGGAAAACAACAAAGGTCTTGCAGTAGGGTTTTTATTGGCCTACCCTTTTCAAGGATGCCATGCCATTCATTAAGAATTATAAGGAATTCCATCTCATAAGAAATGTCAACATAAGGAAGGAGATGCCCATGGCCAACTGGGTTGAAGTAGAAGTTTTCAAGGTATGGGCAATTGATTACATGGGGCCATTCCCATCATAAAGAGAGAACCAATATATTATTGTTGTTGTGGAATATGTCTCAAAATGGGTAGAAGTCGTTGCTACCCAAACATGTGACACAAAGGTTGTTATCAAGTTGTTTTAGAAAACTATCTTCCAGCTATTTGGGGTTCTACACACTATCATAAGCGACGAGGAATCCCACTTTGGGGAAACATAGTTCGAGGCTCTATTGACAAAGTATGGAGTCAAGCACAAAGGCGTGACACCCTACCACCCACAAACATATGGACAAGTAGAGGTGTCAAATAGAAAAATCAAGCAGATTCTAGAAAAGATAATAAGTCGCAATAGGAAGGAAAGGTCCATGAATCTCTATGAGGCATTATGGGCTTACCTCACAACATACAAAACACCAATATGCACTACCCCCTATAGGATGATCTATGAAAAATCTTGCCACTTCCCTTTTGAATTGGAGCACAAGGCCCTTTGGGCCATCATGTGTCTGAATATGGAGTTAGACAAAGTAGGAGAGAAGAGATTTCTCCAACTCAAAGATCTTAAGGAGTTGAAGTTGCATGCTTATGAGAATGCATGCATCTATAAGCAAAGAACTAAGGTTTCACATGATGCCCATCTGAAAAACAAACATGTGCATGAAGGGGACAAGGTTCTTTTGTTTAACTCCAGCATTAGGTTATTTTCTGGGAAGCTTAGAACTAAATGGTCTGGCCCTTTCTCTGTGGTAAAGATTTATCCATCTGGAATGATGGAAATCACCAGTGATAAGACTGGCACCTTCAAGGTGAATGGACACTGGGTAAAGCGATATTATGAAAATGAGGCCTTTGCAAGGAGGTCAGAACTAAGGTTGGAGGAACCCAATCCAGCAACACAGACCAAAGAGGGATGAAAATTGAATGGGAGAGTCAAGTTAAAGACTTTCAATTAGAACTTATTGTGAGGCAACCCTAGAGTTTACCACTTTATTTCATACTGCACAATTTCCTTTATTGCCATTTTAGCCTAAAGTAGTGTACACACTTTTCTTTGAACTTTCTCTCTCCAAGTATTTTGTTTTTCTCTAAAGTAGGTGGAGAATGTAGTATGATATATCTTGAAATTGCTTCTAATGAAGTGCAATGGGGTTGTTACATCAAAACCCTAAAAATCTATTCTTAAAATTAATGTATCATTCGAAACACTTTTTAGTCTGTTGTGATTGCGATGATTGTTGTGGTCATTAGAGTTTTTGTGTTGTGACCAAGACACGCATGTCATATTCACGACAATCATCATGGTCATAAAAAATTTTGAGTATAAAAAATTAAAGTTCTTGCATCAATGAATTGGAATTTCCTTTATTAATGAAATAAAAATTATAAAATATTCCTACAACCATCATCTAATTATTTTCTTCTAAAGAATATACACCAACAATGTGGCATATGATATGAAAGGACATAGCCTAATACATTATAAAATAATGATTCTATAGAGAGGATGAATTGTACTATTAAGGGATTGCATAGTTTCCCAAGACATTTTGGGGCAAGGTAATGACTACTCCATGCTATTTGATTCATTTATGTCTACCTAAGAATGTGTAGAAATGTAAGGATGCATCTTATTCTCATATGTGAGTATCTAGGTGCAAGGAATATCTACAAATTCCCAAGGAAAAGAGACAAAGATAATGCTAAAGTTATACCTCGTATATTTCTTGGTTATGGAAATAAACTTTTTGTCTATAGGTTATGGAATCTGATAAAAAGGCTATGAGCAAACACAAATATGTGAAATTTTATGTGAGTCATATAGTGAGTGATCCTAACATTGATGATACAGAGGTAGTGAGATCAATTGACAATTCTTCTTCTGATGAGTATGATGATGCTCAACTTCTTTGCATGTGTAGCCTTTAGGTGATGAAGAATACCAGAATGATCAACCTAAGCAACACAATGATATCACATTAATTGATCTTGTTCCAAATGCATTGGTGAGTGATTTTGAGACTCAATCAAAGTCTTATTGGCAAGGAGAGTAGGATCATCATCAGAAAGAGTCCTTAAAGTGGTAGTTCAAGATCTTTGTTAGGATTTGTCATCCTCTAACAAGATATCCAACATCATAATATATTCTACTTAGTGACCATGGGGACTTGGAGACTTTTTAGGAGACACAACCTTTATGTTACACAACATGTTCCCATAAAGAAATGCAAAATGAGAGGAAAACTTTGAAAAGAATGATACCTATGAGCTTGTTGTTCTTTCAAGGGGATTTTTTTTTTTTTTTTTTAGTTTAAGTCAGAGGATCTTCTATTCATCCCACTCCTCTCGTTGTGGGCTAAAATCGAGCAAAAAGGTTACAACTCCTGCTTACTAAGCAGGTAAACAACCATCAAGAAAACAAACCAAAGCCAGAAGGTGACCAAACACGGGCCACCCACGAAAGAACAAGAAAGACTAGCTATGCTCCCATCTAAAGAAGATATAAGGGGTGTCATTTCTCTCCAGGATGTTCATGCCTCTCATCCGCATGGGAAGAGAAGAAGGATCAGAAACGATGTAGGGATGCTCGAAATGAGCACCCCACATCCCCAGCTCTCGAGGAATAGAGTTAATAATCTTCGGGACCAAGGAACCAGAAATGGCTTCAGTGTCAAGCAACTCTCGAATCTCTCTGGTGATATGAGTAATGTGCCAAGGGCCAAGATCATCCTGCCAAAGGATCTTAATCACATGAGGGTCATCTATTTCAATAGTAGAAATAGTAAGGTTCTTATCGTCCGCAATCTTGAGAGCAACCATGATGCCACAGATGTAGGCCGATATATAATCATTGGCATTCATCCAGGCTCTGAAAGCAAGGCGAATGCAACATCGCCTATCTCTGATGACGCCTGCAACCCATCTTCTAGGAATGTTATTATTAGTGATGCACTTGCCGGTGGTGATATTCATCTTAAGATTGTTGATGTCGGGCTTGTTCCATCTCACACTGTGAATTCTTCTTATCTTCATAATAGGATGAATGATATGAGCATCGTTTAGCCTAGAAAAAAGATCAATGTCCTCAATGCAAGAAAGGAAGTGACGACGACTGTTGAACCGGATGACGTGCAGAATATCGGCCCAGGATCGTTCAGGATTGAACGCCTTGCTATCGTATCTAGCAGAACATCTCGCTTTCCATATAGACCATCATATGAGGGTAATCAATTCCATGATTAACCATCCGCGCAAGGAGCGCTTCGGCTGCTGTCCGCCCAAGCTGAGAAGGCCATCAATGGAGGTGGGCGGGAACTGATCATCAAGCAAAAGATTAGCAGCCTTGGTCCAGAGCTCAGTAGCCATGTCACTAAAGATGAATAAGTGAGTGTCATCCTCGCACGTATGATTGATACAGCAGACACAACGAGATGCCAAAGGAATATGACACTGTCTAATATGGTCGTCAGTAGGTAAAATTCTTTTACCAAGCTTCCAAGTTGTCGCACTGGCCCTTGGGTTAGAAGCACTCCATATCCAGTTCCATTTGTTGTTGTCGTCAGGAAGATGATGACAGGTTGAGAGAATTTTTGCAGATCTAAGATTGAAACTCCCATAAGGATTAGGCGTCCAAACCAGCTGATCCTGCTGCTGGTTGATGAAGGAGTGTGTATTGCGTATGAGTTGGTAGCCATCGTAATCAACAATCTGCTCCAAGGAAGTCCAATCCCAGCCGTCATTGGGTGTCCAGAAATCTTTGATGAGAAAATCTCTATCAGTGTCTCCTCGATGAATGACATAAGAATAGAGAGGTTGATCGCACCACCGACTGTCCCAGAAAGATATGTTCCCGCAACCAACAATCCATCTAGTAAGAGGGAGGACCTTAGGAAAGAGGCTCCAGATCTTCTTCCATCTTGGAGACGGGTTAGAACCCAGCTTAAGATAAGGCGGATAACATCCCTGTATGTGTTTGTACGGCGAGGAATACTTGTTGCGGCAGAAGAGAGCCCATAGCGAGTCACCATGCATAATCTCCCAACAATCTTTAATGATATAAGCATTCTCGATATGTTTGATAGAGGTAAAACCCAGGCCACCTTGCTTGGTTGTTTGAGCAAGAAGATCCCAAGCAATCCACGCTCTACGTCTTTCATTGCTTCTGTTCGCCCAAAGAAACCTGGAACACATAGCTTCGATTCTCTTGGTGACACCAGCAGGGATACCAATCAAGGCAGCAGTATAAATGGCGGTTGAAGTCAAAGCATGGGTGATAAGGAGCTTTCTACCCGCAAAGGATAGAAGTTTTGCTTTCCACGACGCCGTCTTTTTCATGAACTTTTCAAGGAGATATGTGAAGTCAGAAAGCCTGTGCGGACCAGCAGTGAGGGGAACACCCAAGTATGAGATGGCGTGTTCAACTGGGGAGATGTCCAGAAGATTTGAAATCGACTGAATAGAGTTCTGCGAAGCTCTGCCAAGAAGGAAGGAAGACTTAGACTTGTTGATAATCTGTCCCGTCGACGTGGAGTATAAATCAAGGGCAGCATCAAGATTGGACAAAGTTTGCATATCAGCGTTGAAGAACATAATCAAATCATCAGCATATGCAAGCACAGGGGGTGCGCAACCACCACCTCTAGTGATATATCTAGAAATGAGCCCATCATCTGTAAGACGTCTGATATGTCTGAGAATAGGTTCTTCATACATGATAAAAAGCAGCGGAGAGATAGGATTTCCTTGTTTCAGCCCTCTCCCAAGAGGGAAAAAACCGGCAGTATGATCACCCACGGAGACCGAGACTCAGGAATCCTGGAAGAAGCGATAACACAGATGAATGGCAGCTTGATCCATGCCGAAGGCCTGCAGAATAGATCGAAGAATAGTCCATTCCACTCTGTCGTAAGCTCTGGACATGTCATACTTAATGATGATATTCAGATGGAGCGTTCCTTGATTAAGATCATGACTAATCTCTTTAGCAAGCTTGATATGATGAGTGATGTCCCTGCCTCTAATGTAAGCACCTTGTTCCTTCGAGATAAGATTTGGAAGCATAATAGACATTCTGTTGCTAAGAATCCTCGCCAAAATTCTGATAGAAACATTTTCAATAGCAATCGGCCTGAAATCAGAATGAATAAACTTAGGATCGTTCACTTTTGGAATAAGAACCACCTTGCAAGCGGCAAGGCTTCTGTGACACACATCACCCTTGAAGAAATGGTCAACAAGATGCATAAAATCGTCCCGAATAATATCCCAGGCGGCAAGGTAGAAGGAAACAGTAAGGCCATCCGGACCCGGAGCAGTGTGAGAATTCATCTCTTTGATAGTGCAGTAAACTTCTTCAGGAGATGGGGAGGCAATCAAGGTGGCGTTATCATCCATGGTGACAACAGAACTAATGTATCTCAGGAGGTTACCGTCAAGGGAGTCATTAGTGCCCGAAGTAAAGAAACTATGATATTGGTTGGCAACGACAGTAGCAATGAGCTCCAGGTCAATGATCTCAGATCCATCCTCAAGAACAATCTTCTGAACCAGACGTTTTCTCCTTTTGGACTTGACAATAGAATGAAAGAAGGCTGTGTTTCTATCACCTCCCTCGAGCCAGTCAACTTTTGCTCTCTCTTTCCAGTGTTGTTCTTCAGTATTTAGGAGATCTTCCATCTCATCTTCAGCAGTCTTCAGGGTGTGCGTATTCAAGGGAGTCGGGTTGTCATCAAAGGCATTCTGAGCAATGTGAACAACGTCTTCAATATCAAGAATCTTCTGCTTTAAGTTTCCAAACGTGTGCTTGTTCCAGGATTTGAAATGCTGCTTAAGATGCTTGGACTTGGCGTAGAAAAGAAAGGAGGGATCACCACTTAAGTTAGTGGTCCATGCAGCTTCAATATTCTGACGGCAATCAGGGTGACTCAACCACGCATTATTAAAAGAGAAAGAGGTTTTATGGATTCTGGAAGAAGCACAGTTCGTAGCTTTGACAAGAATAGGGCAATGATCGGAAACTCTGAATCTAGTAAGGTGTTGTGAAGCACAGGATGGAAAGAGAAGCTTCCAAGGAGTGTTGAACAGAACTCGATCTAATCTCTCCCAAGTGGTGGGCGTGCCATTCTTCTTATTAACCCAAGTGAAGCGGCTTCCACTGAAATAAGCCTCATGAGAATCAGAATCAAGGATGAAATTGTTAAAATCAAGCATCGCCTGGAAGTCCGGGGAGTCGCCACCTCTCTTCTCATGATGGTTCCTAATAGCGTTGAAGTCTCCAGCTATGAACCAAGGCGTGTCACCCACAGTGTCCATCAAGTTGAGAAGATCGCTCCATAACTCTCTTCTAAGATTTCTATGATAGCTAGCATAAATCGCTGTAATGTACATAGGATGGCCTTGAGCAGGCTCGAGCTTAATCGTGAGGTGTTGTTTGTGAACCTGAACCACAGAAGGTTGTAAAGCATCATCAACATAGAGCCATATCTTGCCGAGCTGCTGCTCATTATCCGCAACCCAGTCCAACTTAGTAATATCCACTAGCTCAACAGCTCTGTCAGCGTGAACAAACGGTTCAAAAAGGGCAACAACTTGCGGTTTGTGCTTGCCACAGAGTCGTGCCAAGACTCTACGGGTTGGATTATTTGCAGATCCTCTAATGTTCCAACACAGAAGCCTCAGGTCAAGCATGAACACCAAACAACCTACTCGTCTGCTAGCAACGCAATGCGTATCAGAAACTATGAGATCTTCTTGCAGACTTGCTGCTGACATCAATCTCATGGACGGACCTGGTGTCATCGTCAAAGGTGTTGTGCCATTCATCGTGGTACAAGCTATCATCGTGCCTTTCCTCCCAATGTAGGATTTCCTTAAATCGCATAACATTATCATCAGTTCTCGTGTTTCTCTTGCGGCCAGGAATGATCGGACTCGGTTCAATGAAGTCGCTGAGTTGAGCTTTGAGCAATCTAGTTCTAGCTCCGGCGGCATCAGTAACAATCCTCCTGTCAACAAGAGGTTCCGCAATAGAGCCATCTTCTTCGAGTTGCGCTGCACCATGCGCAATGGGATCAGAACTGCTGGAACGGGCATCGATAGGCTCTATGCTGCTGGGTTTAGTAATGAGTTGCGCTGCCATAACAGATGGCGACGTAAGATGAACCTTCTCGGGAAGTATCTCATCCTCTGAAGAAACAGATGAAGTAAAGGTGTCTCCGTTTTGAGGGACCCTGAGGGCAGAAGGTGGGACGCCAAACTCTTTTCCGATCGCAGTGAGAACGAAATCATTGCTACCTATCCTCCCTTTTGCAATGATAGCTAACCTGAGTTCTAATCTGTAGATGTCTTCTGTTAGAGAGATGAAACGTGGGATGTCTTCATTGAATGTCTCCACCAGAACAAGGATCCCGGACGCGTCGTCGCTAGACTGCTGCCAATTAGAAATCCAAATAAGCTCGCCAAAGGAATTGACGATCTCTTTGATCGATTCTTTGTTTCTACAGAAAAGCAGAATGTTCTCAATCCGAAACCAGACTGCTTCTTTCATGTGTTGCATCCCTCCTTCACGTAGGGACATCAAGGATAGGGACACGTACTTCATCATGATCGATTTGAGCTGTGTGTGATGCCATGCTTCATAGGAGGATTCAAAATATACCACCGCTCTACGGGCTTCGAATCTGAATATCTCAATAGCCTGGGGCCATCGTTCCCGTAGGAAGGTTGCGACTTCATCCCACTGAACATTATCATTCCATGCTACGCCGACCGCAAGGTTCAGGGCTCTCATGTAATCTCTTCTGATCGGAGAGTCTGGGTTTAACGTAACTGATGTTCTTTTAGGGTTGTGGGCGGTGTTGCTTCTGACAAGAACGAGACTCGGTAGCGGAGGAAAGGACGCATGAGACGCTAGGTCAAGCCTGGGCGTAGCCCTCGTTTTTTGACGGCAGGAGCGAGCAACGTGTCCGGCAGACCTGCATATGTAGCATACTCTCGGGTTTTGGCATTGCCGCTGCCAGTGCCCCTTGCGCAGACATTTGCAGCAAGTGTCCGAGGCGATCCAGTGTGCAATCGATCTTTGGCTGTCATCGTGTCTGTCATTAGTCCGTCTGTATCCATCATGGCGATCTTCCTTCGAGGCCATGGGCGAATCGCTATTCCTCACTGGTTCCCACAGGTTCGCTAAAGCAGGTAGCACTTGATCGGAAGGGATGATCGATCTAGAAAGGATCTGTCTCCTGTTGACGACCGCCTCCCGAGCGTCGGAAGATCGCTGCTCGTCGGGCATCAGGTTAACCGTGAGAGCCACCGGACACCAAGGGGTCCCGAAGGGTTGGTAGCCCCCAGCGGACGGAGTGTCCCACTGGGGTGAGGCAGCGGCGGAGCCGCGGTATCAGCCCTCACGATCGCCCAAGATCGCGGTATCGGCCCTCGCTCCCTTCATCCGTGACGAGATTCCCTCCCTTCTCAAAATTAACCAAGACCTGCTTTCAAGGGGATGGAGAGCATAAAAGAACAAGTGGGTCTATTGGGTGAAGAAATATGTCAATGGAATGGATATAAGATACAAATCTAGATTGATTCTCAAGGGCTTCAGTAAGAATCTAGGTACAGCTTTTGATGAGGCATTTTCTCCTAGTGTGAAGATGACTTCTATCAAATATATTACAGGCTTGGTTGCTAGCCTTGATCTTTTGCTTCAATAAATGTACGTAAAGACAACTTTTCTTAATAATGACCTAGAAGAATATTTCTATATGGATTATAGAGAATTATCCAGTTCAAGTGAAAAGAGTTCTTAGTTATTAGGTTGGAGAAGATTTTGCATCGGTTAAACCAACATCGAAGAAGTAGCATGATAAGTTAATTTTTTCATACAAAGTCATGAGTACCAGATAATAACTATAGATTTATGTGTCTATATTAGGAGAGTTCCTAGTGAAAACCTCATTATTCTAATAATTTATGTCGCTGGCATTTTTATAGTGGGCATGATGTCAGTTTGATAAGAAAACTAAAGACATAGCTTTTTAAAGCCTTTGAGATTGATGATTTGGGATCAACAAGGTAGGTTCTGGGAATGCAAAACCACATTTGACATGAAATAGCATATGTTTAATGTTCCCTATCATTCCTCTTTAGGGAGTATTATGTACACAATTGTCTTTACTCATATAGATAATTCTCATGTAGTAACTATTATTAATAGATTTCTCTTTAGTCTTGGAAAAGATCACTAGGAGGTGCTCAAGTGGATTTGTAGATATTTACAAGTCATGAAAAACACATGTTTAATGGTTGGTGATTCTAAACTAGTTTTGAGACATTTTTTTATGATGATGTGGTAGGTTACATGGGGATAGTGAATAGAAAAGGAAAATGCACGTCGTCTCTTGGAATCATATTTACAGACCAATGAAGGAGGGGGGGGGTCTTGGAATTAGATATATTTCTGATTGGAAATATGTCAATCTTCTAAAAATCATTGTGTGATGGATTGGTTTTTCTGGCTTAATTTCGAGGATGAAATTTCTCTTAAGGTGTGTAGGATGTGATGCAGTGGACTTTTAGAATCCTAAATGTCCAATGACATAAGTGATTTCACAAGTGTTGAGTTGTTTTGAGAGTCCCATGTGTTTTTGGTAAAGTTGAGTGTTGATGATGTTAATATAATGATTTAGATCCATAAGTTTAGACCTTTTTGAGGAATTTAATTGAATGGTCTAATAGATGAGTTTGTCACCAAATTTGAGTAGAACGTATCTTCAGATGTAGTAAAGGTATGGTTCAAATTTTGTGGTGATTGGATGTTCCTAGAGGAAGCTATTACAGTTTGGAAATTGGTTAAATAAATGATGCATAATGTAAGTTGGATTACTATTTAGCATAAGTTGTTGATATAATAATTTTATCATACGGGAAAGAAGTGCCTTTGCATCCGCACTACACAAGAGTAGGGACGGATTATAAACGTGGCATCCTTTGGACCCTTGGATGGTCAGATCAGATGTTTAGGATATCATAACCTCCATACTAGTTTGACGAGGCAGTGAAGCTTCTTGTTGGCGCACTGACCACCCCACCTTTCCACGAGGTGATCATGGTATGGGGAACGTGAGGAAGACAGGCGACCGGGTGGTTATCTTTAGGCTTACAAAGAACTACAAACTGACATCCCCACTAGTTTTCCAAGGAAAGATTAACAAGAGAGGAGGCGAGTTGCACTGGGTCTAGTTCACAGTACTGAGCCAACCATCAGAGTCGTGGAGGCGGCTGCGTTACTGAGAGCAGGGAGCCGCATAACGCGACCCGTGACTCGAACTGGTGCAAGATGTAGTGGTGGTAGGCTCTCCAACCATAGGGAGGAGGTAACAATGGGGAGGTCTGGTGGTCACCGGAATAGTAGGTGATCTACTGAAGATCATGGCTATAGTGGATGGTGGCCTGGAGACACCAATGGAGATCGATCGCTCACCGGTAATCATCCTCGCAGTGGTAGCCCTACAACTGACCTGCTTCTCCTAAAGTAGAGGAAGAGAGGGATTCATCGACGTAGAGGATATCTGCCAAGCCCTAGCCTCAACCAGCCATGTCAGTAAAGAAAACTAATGTATGATGCGTCAGGCTGAGCGAGAAGTGGTGGGCGGCCTTGAGGCCACTGGGTTTGCTAACCGAAGGAAAGCCCCACGACGGAGGATCAGTTCAGCGGACAGACCATGTCTAATAAGGGAATGAAGGAGGCTAATCAGAGAGGAGAGATAAGAGGGATCCATGAGGGTCCTATCTCTACCCCATGCCTGGTGGCGACACTCACACAGAGCCCAGGGAAGTTGATTGCTCACCGGAGATAACCCTCACGGCGACACCCATCGGTGGGTTGATAACCCACGTAGACACACCGCTGGATTGCGAGAAGGGAGCGGAAGGGAAAAGAAACCTTGAACCCGGCCCAGATCACTAAACCAAGTGACCTGCTAGTGAACCAGACTGGCTCAGTATAGGCCACATGTCGCCTCTTTATTGGCCCATGAGGTAATTATATCCCAAAATGCTCAAATTTGCTTTAATTCACAGTAATTAGCTCGATTGTTAGAAAAATACAAATAAACTGCCAAAATGTTCATAAAAATGAGTAGAACACAATAGACTGATAATATCAAGATTTAAATGCATTAATAATAGTGATATCATGTAAGAGGTGTAATGCTTGTTTAATGGATAATAAATATCAAGTGATGTTCTAAAATTATGAGAAAATGTATGTAAATCCATAACCATGTTTACAACGCATATGATGTCAGTTATGGTCATGTTGATGTACAAAATCATGTAATTTGATTAATATGGCTAATTAGGGATAATAACCCTAAAGAACATGTAATAAATACATGCGTGCTCAATAATGATGAAATTTATAGAATAGGCTCATATCAGTATCTGGAACCTCAGATTGAAATATGAGATTAGGATGATACCATTAATCCATGTTATATGTTGATGTTTTCTCTTAATGTGATATAAACCCTAATTTGAGTAATGCATGTAACTTATGGTTAATGAAAGTGACATAATGTTAAATATGTTCACATAATGATGTGACACATGAGTATATCCAGTTGATGAACTATAATCTGGAATATGACATTAGTAAGATAAATATAAGGCAAGAATACAAGTAATCAAGAGAATATCATAATGAGATAAGAAAACCCTAATATAAACACGAATAGGTTAAGATGAGATGTAAGAAGATGAGAACCTGATGGTGATATATGATCTTGTCTTGACCAGGGGTTTTACAAAGTTATAGATGACATGAGGAATATGTGATTAGAATGATCTATCTCTTTGGAAGGTACGTCATTACCTCTTACTTGGCTTATTATACAATATGGTTGTATTATATGTGTGGTAAAATACTTGGCATATGATATTGGATGAAATGATTGTTCTTGCATGATATGTTGCTTGATTTTTTGTACTTATGGCTATACATGAAACATAAGAGATATGATCCATCATATATATGAAAGCACACAGTGCTCAGAAAGTGATCACAAACTCCTAGGGGGTAGATCACATGTACAATGATCACAAACCACTTGGTGGTAGATCATAAGGCCTAAAAACATCAAAGCCCTAGGGGTATAGTACGAGAAATATGATGGAAATAAGCTTAAAACATGTGTTGTCTTGTGTTAATAAACCTTCTTGTTCAAGTATACGCTTTTCTTATAGTCTTCTGTTACTGTCAAGTATTAGTTTTATCTTATTGCCAAGATATGATGAGAGGTATATAAAAGACACGTAGGCATACTCAGTACAATATTCTTGAATATTGTGCTGACGTGTACCGCATGTAATCTTTTGTTTAGGTTGTGGTTATGCTCTTGAAGTCCAGGATAGTGAGAGTTGTATAGAGAGCTGATGTACAAGTGGACATGTTGTCTTAAGATCCTGTAATTTAGTGGTAATACATGTATATGTTTAAGTTTGCTGCTCAATATGTAATATCAAGTGATGTAACAATTCATGTTGTAATTATATGTTGATTGGTGAACATGTGTGTATGATTTTATTATTGTTCATGTGCATGTGGTACTAATTGTTTCCTTCTGACTTCCTCTAATTTTCTTCTTCTTAGCCTAGTGTGGGATGTTTAAATTGGGATTATCGCTGAGGTGACGTTTCAATTTGGACGTCACACATCAGATTAAGTTTTAGAAAATTTGGGGACGTCACAGGTGGTATCAGAGCATGAACAATAGCAAAGCCTGACATTTGCTCATTATGCAACTCAAAACTAAAGAACCTTGAACTTAATAATCTTTTAGGGTTAGATTAGTCGCCTTTTAGAGACTAGATCTGACTTAGCCTCTAGGTTAGCACCTAGATGTCCGAGAACTAGGTCTAGACTAGTGCTTGTAGTATAGCAAGTCCTTAGATGTTGTTCTTTCCTTGTAGTGCAGTGGTATGGGACGTTGCACTATTTGGAAATGATGTGCATCAATGGAAGAGAAACCCTAGACATATTGCGCACATTGTCTAGAGTAGCTACACTAGTCTACAACATGTTCTCACCCCTTTCCTTAGTTTTCATGATATTGTACTCTGTACTATGTGTGGGACACTCGTTTTCAGGATTTGGTTTTGGATTCCAACCGGATCGAACTGTGATAGTTTTCTCTGACGCTTGTTTTATTGGAGAAAAAATATATAATATTTTATTATATATATGTATTACAAAAATGTATCCCCACACATGTACGAGTAGGAGGTGGTCATGCAACCTAAGTGAAAGTGAATGACATCAGTCTAGAAGAGAGAGTAGTTCTAGATTAGATGTCTAGAGCCTTGTTGGTATACATGATAGATGGAATAGATGAAATGAGTTTGATGATATGATGTAAGTCTTATATAGATGATATAAGATGATTAAGAGGATTTAGGTTTGTCTTTGAGGACTTAAGTTCAGATTTGAGGATTTGAGATAAGTTTTGATGATGCAAGTAACTAGACTTCTATGAGATAAGATATCTTCAGTTAAGACTAGGTTGTGAGCCGACACGAGCCTCAATCTCTTTTATGAAGGAGGACCTCTAGTGTTAGGACCAGTTTTGGGGTTAACTCCAGAGAGAGTGAGACCCATTGGGAGAAGGTTAGAGAACCTAAACTCCAAGATATCAGAATTCTGAGATATGTGATATGATATGTCCTAAACTAGACTACTCCTGAGTGATTGAGTTGAGTTTCTTTATATATGATTCCTATAGTTTTGTTGAACCCTAGACGTCCTTGGGAGGACCAAACCCTAGAGATACGAGAGGCTCGTTATATGTGCATATGAACATGAATATGAGTACCTACCATCTGGGTGAGGGAGAGAGCCCAAGACCCTGGAGGAGGTAGCTATGTTAGTTTCTATGAAGCCTCATGCTCAGGTTGGTGGGTTCCCATGTAGGACTCTAGTGGTGTATATATAGAGAGAGTTTTGAGTAGGCATGTTTCATGGGTAGAGATCTATGAATGGAATGGCATAGCATGTGTTGGTTTGTTCTTATGTGGCTAGAGCTTGTAAAGTTATCACTAGTGCCAATGAGGTATACTTGTGAACCCTAGACTAAGAGAGGAAAGATAAAGTATGTGCTTATGAGATACTCATAGAGTTGAGTTAGCTCAGAGAGACTGAGCATGGCATTACCCTCTGGTATGGGTTAGGAGAACCTCAATTGGACTATATAAAGTTTTGATACATGTTTCACGAGCCACTTGTATAAGTTTGTTAACACAACCACGTTATAATAAATGTAAGAATGTGATCTGAGTTTGAGATATCATATGAGGGTATGCCATGAAGCAAACCTAGATATGGCTTAATAGATATTAATGCACGAGTTAGATAAGGATGCAACCCTAATATATGAATTATGTCATGACATAACCTAAGCTCCTAAACCTTGAGTTCAACCCTGAATGGAGTGTTTGTGCACCAAGATGGTTGTAAATCTCCTAATAGTGCTTTGGCTACATGGTTCTAGGTAACCTTTGTGGATATGTTAAACATAGAATAGTGCCTACATGTGGATGAGAGCAGGATAAGATTTTCCTTGGAAGTATGAGTACGGTTTACTTTCGAGGACGAAAGTTCTTTTAAGATTTATATGATGTGATGGATTGGTTTTTCTGGCTTAATTTCGAGGATGAAATTTCTCTTAAGGTGTGTAGGATGTTATGGAGTGGAATCTTGGAATCCTAAATGTCCAATGACATAAGTGATTTCACAAGTGTTGAGTTGTTTTGAGAGTCCCATGTGTTTTTGGTAAAGTTGATTGTTGATGATGTTAATATAATGATTTAGATCCATACGTTTTGACATTTTTTAGGAATTTAATTGAATGGTCTAATAGCTGAGTTTGTCACCAAATTTGAGTAGAACGTAGCTTGAGATGTATTAAAGGTATGGTTCAAATTTGGTGGCGATTGGATGTTCAAAGAGGAAGCTATTAAGGTTTGGAAATTGGTTAAATAAATGATGCATAATGTAAGTTGGATTACTATTTAGCATAAGTTGTTGATATAATAATTTTATCATACTGGAAAGAAGTGCCTTTGCATCCGCACTACACAAGAGTAGGGACATATTATATACGTGGCATCCTTTGGACCCTTAGATGGTCAGATAAGATGTTTAGGATATCGTAACCTCCATACTACTTTGACGAGGCAGTGAAGCTTCTTGTTGGCACACTGACCACCTCACCCTTGCACGACGTGATCATGGTATGGGGAACGTGAGGAAGATAGGAGACCGGGTGGTTATCTTTAGGCTTACAGAGAACTACAAACTGAAACCCTCACCAGTTTTCCAAGGAAAGATTAGCGAGAGAGGAGGAGAGTTGCATTGGGTCTAGTTCATAGTACTGAGCCAACCATCAAAGCTGTGGAGGCGGCTGCGTTACTAAGGGCAGGGAGCCGCATAACGCGATCCATGACTCGAACTGGGGCAAGATGTTGTAGGGAGGAGGTAACAATGGCGACGCCTCGTGGTCATAGGAATAGTAGGTGATTTGTTGAAGATCGTGGCTATAGTGGATGGTGGTCTGCAGACACCAATGGAGATCGATCGCTCACCGGTAATCATCCTCACAGTGGCAGCCCTACAACTGATCTTTGTTGCTCCTAACGTAGAGGAAG
Source organism: Alisma plantago-aquatica (assembly GCA_963693085.1). Lineage (NCBI taxonomy): Eukaryota > Viridiplantae > Streptophyta > Magnoliopsida > Alismatales > Alismataceae > Alisma > Alisma plantago-aquatica. The sequence continues at coordinate 570,820,259 of OY856414.1, read as the reverse complement.
AGAGGGATTCATCGGCACAGAGGATATCTTCCAAGCCCTAGCCTCAACCAGCCATGTCGGAAAAGCAAACTAACGTACCATGCATCAGGCAGAGCGAGAAGCGGTGGGCGGCCTTGAGGCCACTAGGTTTGCTAACCGAAGGAAAGCACCACGGCAGCGGATCAGTTTAGCGGACAGACCACATCTAACGAGGGAATGAAGGAGGCTAACTGGAGAGGAGAGCTAAGAGGGATTCAGGAGGGTCCTGCATCTACCCCATGCTTGGCGGCAGCACTCGCACAGAGCCCAGGGCGATTGATTGCTCACCGGAGATAACCCTCACGACGACACCCATCGCTGGGTTGAGAACCCACACAGACACATTGTTGGATCGCGAGAAGGAAGAGGAAGGGAAAATAAACCCCGAACCTGTCCCAGATCAATAAACCAAGTGACCTGCTAGTGAACCAGACCGGCTCAGTACAGGCCATGTGTCGCCTCTTGATTGGCCCATGAGGTAATTATATCCCAAAATGCTCAAATCTTCTTTAATTCACAGTAATTAGCTTCATTGTCAGAAAAATACAAATAAAGTACTAAAATGTTTAGAAAAATAAGTAGAACACAGTAGAATGTAATTTTATTAATATGGCTAATTAGGTCTAATAACCCTAAAGAACATGTAATAAATACATGCATGCTGAATAATGATGAAATTTACAGAATAGGCTCATATCAGTATCTGGAACCTCAGATTTAAATATGAGATCAGGATGATACCATTAATCCATGTTATATGTTGGTGTTTGCTCTTAATGTGATATAAACCCTAATTTGAGTAATGCATGTAACTTATGGTTAATGAAAGTGACATAATGCTAAATATGTTCACATAATAATGTGACACATGAGTATATCCAGTTGATGAACTATAATCTGGAATATGACATCAGTAAGATAAATATAAGGCAAGAATACAAGTAATCATGAGAATATCATAATGAGATAAGCAAACCCTAATATAAACACGAATAGGGTTAAGATGAGATGTAAGAAGATGAGAACCTGATGGTGATATATGATCTTGTCTTGACCAGGGGTTTGATAAAGTTATAGATGACATGAGGAATATGTGATTAGAATGATCTATCTCTTTGGAAGGTACACCATTACCTCTTACTTGGATTATTATACAATATTCTTGTATTATATGTGTGGTAAAATACTTGGCATATGATATTGGATGAAATGATTGTTCTTGCATGATATGTTGCTTGATTTTCCGTACTTATGGCTATGAACACATGAAACATAAGATATCTGATCCATCATATATATGAAAGAACACAATGCTCAGAAAGTGATCACAAACTCCTAGGGGGTAGATCACATGTATAATGATCACAAACCACTTGGTGGTAGATCATAAGGGCTAAAAACATCAAAGCCCAAGGGCAGATGTACGAGAAATATGATGGAAATAAGCTTAAAACATGTGTTCTATTTTGTTAATAAACTTTCTTGTTCAAGTATATGCTTTTCTTATATTCTTCTGTTACTGCCAAGTATTAGTTTTATCTTATTGCCAAGATATGATGAGAGGTATATAAAAGACATGTAGGCATACTCAGTACAATATTCTTGAATATTGTGCTGACGTGTACTGCATGTAATCTTTTGTTTAGGTTGTGGTTATGCTCTTGAAGTCCAGGATAGTGAGAGTTGTATAGCGAGTTGATGTACAGGTGGACCTGTTGTCTTAAGATCATGTAGTTTAGTGGTATTACATGTATATGTTTAAGTTTTCTGCTCAATATGTAATATCAAGTGATGTAACAATTCATGTTGTAATTATATGTTGAATGGTGAACATGTGTGTATGGTTTTATTATTGTTCATGTGCATGTGCTACTGATTGTTTCCTTCTGACTTCCTCTGATTTTCTTCTTCTTAGCCTAGTGTGGGATGTTTAAATTGGGATTCTCGCTGAGGTGAGGTTTCAATTTGGACGTCACAGATCAGATTAAGTTTTAGAAAATACGGGGACGTCACACATTGGGATGTGGCCACTTGCAAAAACTTAATGTGGGTAAAGTGGATTCATGAGAAATATATTTTTGGCTCCTTTATGGTCCTCTAATGTGGCATACTCAAATCTTGTCTTATAGAGTAACTCTCCCTTCTTCTAGGCCCTATTTGATTAAGTTAATATAGAGTACCTTTTTACCCAATTCAAAATATTTTGGGCTAATTATAGTCATAAAGTATCTTGAATTCATAACTACCATTTATATATGATATTAGGATGATAAAAAAACCATTATAGTATGAGTGGTGTATGAATACAATAGTTAACAAAGTAGGCATAATTTGGCATCCCATAATATTTGGATCAAAAGATGAACAAATTGGAATATAAATGAATATGGTGATACAATTTATTAAATTCGAAATATTTTCGGAGTAATTAGAGTGATGAAGTATCATGAATTCATAAATACCATTTATATAAGATATTTTGAAGAACTTCACCTATGTTTTTGTACATTTTGTGCAAATGTGGCCGGTCCCATGCCCGAGTAAAGGAGGAGGGTTGGTGATAGGTAGACAACCAACCTATAAAAACATTGTCACGCTTTCTATGACATGGATCCTTATAAAACAATTTGTTGGAGAGTCCCTACCTAGTGACGTGATGCATCGGCACCCGGGTGTAGTGATAAATATGCAAGGGGCTTCGACACAGTGAAGTCTAGTTGTGTTGAAGGACAAATAAGGGTTTCTACTTCTTGGATAGGTGTGGGTAAAGAAGCTAGTCCCTCTGCATCATCATCCAGATGTATTGAAAAATGTGCAAGTGTTTCCACATCTTGGATGGGTGTGGGTAAAAATCTTTTCCCGCCACATCATTGCATGTCGGATGAGTGGAGAAATAGTATTATAGTCTCCATCTACAATAATAAAGGTGATGTTTAGAGATACACAAACTACAAAGGTATCAAGATGATGAGTCACACAATGAAGCTTTGGGGGAGGATTATTGAGCTGAGGATAAGATCCATAACACAAGTATAAAACAACCAATTTGGTTTCATGCCTGGATGATCAACAAAAAATGCGATTTTTCTGATAAGGAGGCTTATGGAGAAGTATATACAAAGCAAAAGAGATCTTCATATGGATTTTATTGACCTAGAAAAGGCTTATGATCGAGTACCCAGAGAAGTGTTTTGGATGGTTTTTAAGAAAAAGGGTGTGCCAATCCAATACATTGTCTTGATCATAGTTGGGGTACACCAAGGATCCACACTTAGCCCATATATGTTTGTTCTTGTTATGGATGAGTTGACAAAGAATGTCCAGGATGATATTCTTTGGTGTATGTTATTTGTTGAGAATATTGTTTTGATTGATGAAATGAAATATGGATTGAATGATAAAGTTGAACGTTGGAGAAAGTCATTGGAATCAAATGGATTGATGATTAGCAGGAGAAAAATTGAGTATATGCATTGCAATTTCAGGCAATCTCGCAGTGTAAATGATGGAGCCAAGTTGGACGAAGTAGTTATATCAAAATGTGATAAATTTTGTTACTTGGGTTCTATTATTCAAATAGACGGGGATGTTCAAAATGATGTTTGTCATCGGATCACTATAGGATGGTTGAAATGGAGGAATAGAACTGGAGTATTATGTGATCAGAAGATCCCTCTCAGGTTAAAAAGTAAGTTTGATAGAACAGTTTTACGACCAGCCATGCTCTATGTGAGTGAATATTGAGGGGTGAAGAAATAAGGTCTCATCAAGATGAACGTGGTTGAAATGCATATGATGAGATGGAAGTGTGGGAAGATAAGAAAAGATCACTTGACAAATGACTACATCAAGAATAAAGTGGGGGTGGCGAGCATTGAGGACAAGTTGCGCGAGGGTCAACTCAAATGGTACATACATGTGCAATGCATACCAACTAGTATGCCTATATGATGAAATGGTATCGAGCCAAACACTATAAATAGAAGAAGAGGAAGGACTAAATTAACATGGGATGAGCTTATAAAGAGAGATTTTGAATCTCTACATCTCAACTAGAGTATGGCCCATGATAGAGCTTAATGGAAACAAAGGATTCATGTAGCTGACCCCAACATAGTTGGGACTGAGGCTTAGATGATGATGATGATAAAATATTTTGAAGACAAAATAACCATAATAGATTAAAAGAAATAGTAGTGGTGTATAGATACACTACTAAAAAATATAGGAATAATTTTGAACCACATAATATTAGGATCAAAAGATGAAAGATTTTAAATATAAATGAATATGGTGAAACAATTTATTAAATTAGAACACTAAAAACATTAAGAGAGTACTTGATATGCAATTAATAAAGTGTGATATGAAACATTTTCAAACTACAAAATTGAGACCAAATTTAGATTCCTAACATCCTGACTAGCTATCATACTAATTTTCAAGTCATTTGGACCTCATTTACCCATTCAACTAATAGGTTGAATTAGTACCTTTCAAGTAATGTTTACATTTTTACCATTATCATATTTCCTTTTTCTCTGTGTAAAGGCTTCATCTCCTTGCCTACTCATGCTCTCATCTCTGAAATCATATTTGTAAAGCCATTTAGCCAGGGCCTCTTCTCCACATGTTTCCCTCCCTTCCGTTTTGCTGGCCACGAGCAGTTCTACTTCTTCTCTGTCCCCTCACCCCAATGATTCTTCCCCTACATATTTATTCACTCCTAGTCCTTCCTCTGCTATTTGTCTTTCTCCCTTATTCATTTTTGCATCTCCCCAGAAACACTAGTAGTTAGTCTTGTTTCCAACCATCCTCCTTCTCATCTTTTCTTCATCCACTTGTGCTCACTCTTCTTTTTCTCCTTCTCTTCCTCTTATTCCTTCATCCCTTGACCTTTATCTAACCCAGTTAATCTCATATGCCCTCCATCTTCTTTAGTGGTGCACTTGCTTCTAGTGTGCAAGCCTCACGCCAATGATAGTGGCCAACAATAGATTATAGATGGAACCACCATCTTCGATGTCCTTTAGTAGACTAGGGAACTTTGCCACCTCCATGATCTTTGATAGTCACCTTCTCAACATTTATAAATTGAAAACAATTGCTCCAATAGTCTTGCCATCTCTGCTTGATGACCACCACCATTGTGCGGCTATCAGTTCCCATAGACATAGAGTCCTCAATAGTACCAATCTCCTCTCCATATTCTCTTTCCCATTCGTACAACCAGACACCATGTTCTTACTCCCTGACAACCTCGAAATCTACTTTCACCATCTTTGCACTATCTAATATAGGGTTGACGTTGCTACCTCCTCTCCTGACCAATATAGGGCATCACCACCAACATCGGGTCCATCCCCCTTGGAAGAAGAACACCATCAATGATTTTTAGAAGCTATTTTGAAATTTCACCCACCTTCTCGCATCCACCTAACAATCACATCTTCCTTTCTCCAAATCATGCCTCCACATCGTCATGCCTCCTCTCTCTTTTTGCTGCCACTCGTGGCCGCATGAGTTTTCCTCTTCGGTGGAAGCGACCTGCAAGTGCAATCCCAGTTTTATAGCCTGTAACACACACCATCATTTAGCCTTGCCACCAACCTCTTCTTCTCTCCTCTATCCACATTTCCATTAACCCACTATTGTATAGATGCCCCACCTACAACTACCCTAACTGTAGTGGTCGACTCTGGTTGCAACCAATACTAAGAGAGACGGGCCTAGTTTCCTCCCCCTGATGGCCTGCATCCATGGACACCAAAAAACATTACCTTCCATTGTTAATGTTGTATACCACTACAAATGCAACAACCAGTGAACCTAAAAACATACAGATCATGGTTAACCGATCATTCATAGGCCATACATCAACTTCCTCTTTATATTTGCATATTTCAATTAATAGATCATGAGTAACTATATTTATTTCTATACTATCTACATCTGAAATTTAAGCATGGGATTCACACTTAATCTAGATCATATAAAATGTGTAGGTAGTCGAGATACTATGGTAATCCAACAAATTCAAGGTGTATATGTAATATAATCTACTATATGGCCTTCATGGATAAATGCTTATGCACCTAAATAATATATGTTGCATATGACCTTATGTTCTAATACAACGTAGAGTAGTTGAACGTTCCCTGGATGTTGGACATGATAATTTACATATGAATACATTACATATGTGAATAAGTACTAAGTAATGTTTCTTGGCCTATATGCATAACTTGACTAAGAGATCAATGACTACATATGTAGTAGATGGAAGGTACCCATAATAATTAATTTGTTGTTGTTAAACCCAACAAGTGCATTAATGTTAAGTATATTAGTATATAGTGATGTACAAATACATTCATATCAACAACCAAATAAAACATATAACTACGAGGATGGTTAGATGAAAGAAAATGTAGACTAACATCACAATAATGAAATATATTATGGATAACTTGAGATACCAATATGTGAATTTGTATGGAAATGGAATATGTATACATAATCTAATCCATCACTATAATAGTCTCTAAGTAGATGATGGTATCTATACGATCATGGATAGATATGTGTGACAAAATATTGTACCCTACCTTAGAATGGATATTTACATGTGATAGCAACCACATAAATGTTAATAAATATACAAGGGACATTATGTCCATTTAATAAGATAATAAACCCTAATATGAAATTAGGTGATTGTAACTAGGGTAAGAACAATATGTTTAGATATACTATGAATGTGTACACAAGATTGCTTTGGTGACTAACATACCTAATGTTTTCCTAGGATGAATGCTCAACTGTGGGGACCAAGTATAATTGTTGGGTTAACCTTAGCTATGATGACTAGATATGTACACCCAATATTTTATTTTTGGAATTATATGACTTACTCCTAAATTCATTTAATGAAGAACCTCTTGAATTATCAATATTATTTGAAACCAGATTGTTGGACATTCATATTTCATGATTTGGATTCATATAATATTTTTTCCTTGTTTAATTATTCCTTTATAATGGCTCTTTGAACCCTTCTTGTTATGATTTCGTATTTAAAAGAAATTTATTAAAATTCTAGTCTTGCCACTCTATTTATGCATCCTACATGTTTGACTAGAATATCTAGAATATTGGTACTTCTGTGCAACCATACATTTATACATGATGAGTGTATTCTGCGTGAGTCATGCATTTCCACCCTTATTATTTAAGCCAAAATTATATGGTGTTACAACCTTGTTTTAGGTATATGTAGTCCAAATTATTATGCATGTAATGATTATTATTATTTTAGATTGAAATTCTAGTGAATGAATATGGCAAGAAACTTTATTCTTCATGTTTATTCTATGAATTTGTTATGCTTCATCTCTCTTTTGAACTTACCTAACTGCAAATAGCCCCTTTCTCGTTGGATCATATCTATTTGCACTTTTAACCCAATATAATTCCTAAAAGTTATAAGTATATACTCAATCCTTTACTAAGAAGGTCACCTTGTTTTTTATGTTCTGGGTGATGTTCCCTTCCATCCAGGTGTAGGTACATTAGATGACAATGACTCCTAAATATCATATACAATTTATTGGACCTAAGGATAGCTTGAAATGGTCAGGTTATCCTGTGCAACATGTCTTGGACGTGAGTATATTTATTACATGTATAGCTTTTTAATTTTTTATACCACCTTTTATGTTGAGGAACAATTATAAATGAATTATCATGTAGCTTTACAATAGTTTTGTTTCCATTTCTTATTCATTACCTTTCTCTTTGATATATACTATTTAAGAAAAGGAAGAATTCATCTTCCCCTTAATACTTTGTAGTATGTTTTTGATTGGTTGGAATTATTCCTCAACTTAGTAAGGAGTGGATTCCCTATCAAGTCCCACTCTTTACATCTAGCACTATGTCCTCTGTCTCGTGGATGTGGAGAATATTACTTTAGTAGAAAATTTTTCTTCTCCCACATGTTACTTTTAGAGTTGGATATGGTATAATGTTTCTTCTATTAATGAACCTTTGGTGTCCTGTAAATACCTACATGTTGAATCATGTTGATAAACAACTTGTATACAAGGTGGGTGGAGGTATCATCTATAAAGTTGTGATTTCTGTTAATGGGAATTCTTGGAATTTTCCGAAGGTTATAATTGTTGAGAAGGCTTTATCTAATACAAATAGTATTCCTAATATGAGAGGTAATAGTCTTGATATGATTTCCTTATAGGGAAAACATAATTGTTTGATGAAACATCTATGAGAGATGAATAGAACCCATTACCTGATTGTTGAGTGTAGAAACTTAGATATGGAGAGGCATTGTTCCAAGAAAATTTCTTAGTTTCTTTGAAAATTCTTTCTCATTAGACTAACAACTATTGGTGTAATGAGAAGATTTAGATTCTCTGTGGCTACGAGATGTACCCTCAGTGTGGCATACAACTCTAAAAAACATAATTAACTAATGCGGAAGCATTCACTAAGCAGCAGATTACCGAAAATCACTAAAAATTAAAACCTTTTTATCAAGAGATCCATCAAAGGAAAACTTTCCCACATAGAACCAAAGTAACACATTTACATTCTGGATTAAAGGTACATGTAATGTATCATCTATTTTAGTGAATTACAAGCATCAACTACCCTATTAAACCAAGCACAGACAGTATGAAAATCTTGAGACACTGAGCCAAAATCTCGAAAGCACTAACTACTACTCTGAGGACTTGAGAGTATAGAGACGACACATAGGACTCTATATACATCTATACAAGGCATGGCAGCCAGTGTCTCCACCTGAGACTTCACTATTGTCCCTGCTATTACTGTTGCTGTTGTTGTCCTTCACCTGCTGAAGGGTTCCTTCCTCCTCATCCGCATCCACCTAAAAATGTGGTTCCCACGGGGGTGAGACAATTCTAAATTTCCCAAGAGAGAGATATAACTCTCCGCTAGAAACATTATTAGTGTAGCTTAAGAAGATAAATATGAATAGAGGAATCATATTTATTTAGCAATAGATATTTCAATGTCTAACAGATTAGAATATTATTCTTATCAGAAGCATTGCAGTTATAACTTGATAGAACAACATGTCACTTATCCCTTAAGGAATATGAATAACATGTATCATATTTATTCACTATAAGATCATTACTGCAAACATTACTCTCTTTCAAGCTTAGATCATATATCTAATGCCTAGTATTATCATAGTGGAGTCATGGCCTATAGACATACTCTCTTCACAAAATATTGGGATCTTAATCCCTCAACTCATCAAGTACAATTCCTCTTCTTAACAAATTCATCAACATGATTATAGAATCTAGGTATTTGGACCCTTATCTCATCATAGAACACTTGTTACCACTTATTAGGTAACTTCATACCTTCATGTCATCTGACCAAGGACATTATAATTCTTGCTACACAAGGTATTGCACATAGTTCACAAAGCTCATATCACCTCTTATTACCCCTTAATAGGAAACAAGACATATTACAACTTATGAAGCTCATAAACAATCTAAGATAATTAGCACCTCATGTGGCTCACATGACTCATTAATTGTAGGTTACCTCTCACTTAGAAACAAGGCATATGAAACCTTATAAGGCCTATAGAACATTTTCAATATACAGAACATTTTCAATATACAGAACATCATAGCCCATACCTAGCTATGCTCATCTTCTCAACATGAGTCATTACAATATCACTTTTTGAAACAAGAAAGAAGGTCCAAGTATAAAGAGAAAAGTCATTGACAATCACAAGGTAATACTTGCTACGATGAAGCGATTGTGTTATCATTGGTCCAAATAGATCAATGTGAAGAAGTTAAAGAGCTCTTTTGGTAGTAATGAATCCTTTGGATTTAAAGGGGTATTTGGTTTGCTTTCCTTTATAACAAGGTTGTCATTCCTCATCCTTCTAAAAATCCAATTTGGGAAGTCCCTTACCAATTCCTTTTTGATCAACTTCTTCAATTGATGCATATTTACATGACCAAGCCTACGGTTCCATAGAAATATCATTCAAATTAGAAACAAGCCATCTACCAACAATAGGCTTAATAGAGTCTAGAACAATAACATAGATATTACCATTTTTAGTTCCCTTGTATATAAACATTGTACAAGAGGGAATCTAGAAGCAAGAATTCTAGTGAGGTTAAAAGAACAAGAGAACCATTATCACATAATTGACCAAAACTAATTAAATTGTGATGTAGGACATCCTCAATAAGAACATTCGTGATACATAGTGAATCACCCACATCAGCCTCACCTATGACATTACCTTCGTTTTTGTCCCAAAATGTCACCGATCCTCCTTTCTTCTTTGTGAAGTTGTTGATGTGACTGATTTCACCTATCATGTGTTTTGAGAAACCACTATCAATAATCCATTTTCCTTTTAGCTACAAGAATGAAGAATTTTGGTGCCCAATTCAAGTCTTAGCATCCAGACTTAGCTTGGTGACTCATTTCATCTTTGGGTTGGTCCCCTTATTCCTATATGGACAATAAGTAGAGTAATGGTCATCACTCTTGTAATGCACACAAATTGTAGGGTTCTTAGATCTGGAAGACTTGCCATGGAAGAAAGGAGGTTCCTTGCTCTTTTCTTACCCTTAGCCTTACTCTTTGTCTTTGGATCTCCCCCTACATTTCCCAAACCAGTAGTACCAACTTGTTTGGTAGAGTGATCTATAACTTCATTGAGGAATTTTTTCACTTTGAGGAAATCCTACAAAGATGCTCTAAGTTTGTGATTGTCATCACTAAGAGTAATAATGACAGAAGAAAGATTATCTTAATCATCTTGAGCATGCAGCAGGTCAGCCTCTAAACAGAGGCCTTTAGTATGGTAACAATCTCTTTCAAGAGCAATTCTAGCTACCTCATCACTAGGAAATAGAGTTCTAGAAGAAAGATAATAATTTGAGCAAGAAATCTAGCATTTTCAATTTTTAGAAAGATAAGCTCATCAAGATAAATCCTACTTTCATCTTTAATAGTGTCACAAGCAAGTCTAAGATCATAAATTTTAGTTCTAAGTAAGACAATCTCATCAATTTGGGCTTGGTTTTCCTCCTTAAGACTATTGATTTTCTTAAGGTAGATACCATTCTATGCATTAAATCCATTTTTATTGGGTCTTAGTATCAAGAAACTACCCTTGCAAAGAATCAACACTATCAAGATGCACTTTCTCATTTTTATCAAGTATATCAGGCTTAACATACAAGTCATCAATTATTTTCCCTAACCCCTTATTCTTAGATTTACACTTAGAAAAAGAAGAGTGGGACTCATTAAGAATATCAATGCAGGTTTCTTAAGATAACTCATGCAATCTTACCTCACGTACCTCACCAATGTCTTCACTTGTAGAGGCCATGAGTGCAAGGTGGAATTCTCCCTCATTGGACCTGTAATCACTAGAAACAAACTCCTCCCAAGAAGAATGGGTTGCATCCTTGCTTCTCATTTCTTTCTTGTCCTTCTTCTTGTACTTGACATCCTTCTTGTAGTACTCCCTTTTCTTGGATCTTCTCTTATGGTAGGACCTCTTTGCCTTGGGGAATTCATTCTGGTAATGCCCCTTTAACCCACATTCATATCACCTTGGAGTTGAGGAGGAGGATGGCTTTCCTTTGAGGTACTTTCCCTTGGAGTACTTATCTTCATGTTCACTAGGCACTACTACAAAAATGGCTTATAACTTCACATTTACAGGTGTCAGTTGTATACAAGAAACTGATGCCTAAATCATACAACATCGGTTGAATACAAAAATTGACATCTATATGTGAAGAGCCGCCAGACATGGGAATTGCTTTTTATTTAGCGTTGGTTCCTTAATAAGCAACCGACACCTAATATTGACCAACAAATCCAATTTTTCTAGCGAAAAAAATTACCTCCAAAATTTAACATATGACATCGGTTGTTAACAAAGAAACCGACGACTAAAGGTTTTTCATGAGATAAAAATTTTGGCCCATTTTTATCATCGATTATCTTACAATAACCGACATAGAGGTGTTTTCACACACTGTCCCTATGAAAATTTTTACCCCCCTTTGGCGTTAGTTTTCCTATGGAAATCGACGACTATGGTCATAATTCGAGAATATTTTTTTTGTCAGCATATGTAGACAGATGTCGGTTTTTCAAGTTGGAACTGACGACTATCTTTGAATATAGGTGTCGGTTTTTTGGTGGCAACCGATGCCAATTATTTTAAGAATCGGTTATTTTAATTACAGATGCCTATGGTTAACTTAATAGCACCCGTGCGAGCCAGACTCTTCCCCTTTCTCTATTTCATTCCCGATATCATCTGCTCTGGCGATTCTGCTCCATCACTGCTACAACCTCCGCTGCCGCTGCTGCTCTGCCACTGTTGTTTCACCGCTGCCACCGCTCCTCTGACGCTAGCCTACTATTACTCACCGCTGTTGTCCTTTGCTCCTCCACCGCCGATCTAAGCAAGGTATACCCTCCTTTCCACTATTGTCCTTTGCTCCTCCACCGCTGACCTAAGCAAGGTATACCCTCCTCTACCGATGTTGCCCTTTCCTCCTTCACCATTGCTATCCTTTCCTCCTCTTCCGCCGACCTGGACCTCGCCCAGGTAGCAACTAGGCGCGTCTAAGCGGCCCATGCGTTCACCTAGGGTCCCAAGCCCAGGTGCCCAGCCTAGTTAGGCCTCTGGGTGGCCTGGGCGGATGCTTGGGCTGTGCTAAGGCACACCAGCTGCTGCTGGGCATTTTATTTTTTTATTTTTTTTATTAAGTTCTTTACTGATTTGTGTTTATTTATGTATTGATTTTGTTATGATTTAATCATCTACTTAATTAACTTTATTTATCAACTGATTTAACTTTATTTTTCAATTTATCTGTATGTATTCATCTACTGTTTGTATTTATTTATGTACTGATTTAGGAATTAATTGATCATCTACTAATTTATATTAGTTTATAAACAGATTTGTATTCATTCATCTATTTATTTGTATTTTTTGTCTACTATTTTTTATTTAATTATCTAGTCATTTGATTTTATTTGTGTACTGCTTTTGAAATTATATAATCATATCTAGTGATGTAACTTTATCACAGGCTCATTATGAACCATTAGATCAACGTCTTAGGGTATCTCTACCATCCTAACTATGAAATTGGTAATTAACTTGTTTCCTTGTTCAATATATTGAGAATCCTTCTCACCATTCTTTCTTAATGATGAACTCTAATGCACTCATGTGACATGCTTGGAATGTAAACGATGAAACTTTGCCATAGATTGCCAGTCATGCTTCTAAAGACATTAATAATCACTCTAACTTAAAGAATTAAGATATGGATAATGAAACTAGGATTGTAGGTATAAGAATGACAACATACATGTATTTGTTGTCCTAGAAACCCGTCTAAGATTTACTCATTAGGAGTAAATCTTGGATAGTCCCCGATTTGGGACTGTTCTTGAACACCTAATCTCACTTAGGATTAAGTGTATAATGTGTATTTAGTTTTCAAGAAAATTTCGGTAGCACTTCCCCATTTGTTCTCTAAGTACATATGTACTTGGAGAACAGTGGGGAAATGTTGCCAAAATTTTCTTGAAAACCCAATACACATTATACACTTACTAGTGAGATTAGGTGTTCAAGAATGGGATGGGTGGTACACATTTATTATATATAAGAATGACAACACATGTATTTGTTGGCCAAGAAACCCGTCCAAGATTTACTCATTAGGAGTAAATCTGGGATAGTCTCCAGTTTGGGAATATTATTGAACACCTAATCTCACTTAGGATGTAAGTGTATAATGTGTATTTGGTTTTCAAGAAAATTTTAGTAGCCTTTCCCCATTTTTTCTCTAAGTACATATATACTTGGAGAACCACGGGGAAATGCTGCCGAAATTTTCTTGAAAACCCAATACACATTATACACTTACTAGTGAGATTAGGTGTTCAAAAATGGGATAGGTGGTACACATTTATTATATATAAGACCTTAAACACTAAATTTTTAACCATAAACCCTAATCTTTTAACCCTAGACCCTAATCTTATTCTAATATATACTTGTTTTCTCATTGATCATATAATGGATAGATCATGGATGTCCATTCCAAATCACAGCACTCCAGAGTTTATTTTTGGTCTTGATCAGTTTATTAGATTTGCCGAGGAACATAGGAAACAACCTGGAGATAGGTTCTACTGTCCATGTAGGCATTGTGGTATCATCTTGAAAGTCAGCACTGGTGATGAAATCAAAAGTCATGTCATGTGCAATGAGATTGTACAAGGCTATACAGAATGGCACTGGCATGGAGAGATTTCAAACCTGAAATCAGTGGATGTCGATAGCAGCGCTTATGTGGAAGAAGAAATTTCCTCTGATTACGTAGATGTGAAAGAACCAGTTCCAGTAGACATCGTTGATGCAATGTTGGATAGTTGTGGGGTAGAGCACACCGATCCACCCCCCATGTTTAGAAACATTGTGCATGATGTTGAGATACCGTTATACACAGGTTGTAAGTTGACGGAAGCTTAGCGCTGTGTTGAGATTGTATAAGTTGAAAACTAACAATAATAGATGGAGCGACAAAAGCTTCACGTCATTATTGTCTTTGTTGAAAGAAATTCTTCCTAAATGAAACGAGCTGCCAATCTCAACATACTTGTTAAAGAAATTGTTGTGCCCAATGGGAATGGAGGCCAAGAAGATACATGCATGTCCGAATGATTGTGTATTATTTTAAAAGGACTATGTGGATTTGAAAGATAGTCCCAAATGTGGTATGTCAAGGTATAAATTGATGACTTTGGGGGAGTCAAAAATTGGTTCTCCTACCAAGGTGATGTGGTATCTACCTATAATACCACAGTTTCAACGCTTGTTTGTTAATCTGATAGATGCAAAGAATTTGAGGTGGCATGCAAATGTTAAGAAAAATAATGATGGGATCCTACGACATGCGTCTCATTCCCCACAATGGATGAAGATTGATTTATTGTACCCTGAATTTTCTAAAGAATTCAGGAATCTAAGACTTGGGCTTTGTACAGATGGGATGAATCCGTACGGGACATTGAGCAGCCAACATAGCACTTAGATAGTTATGCTTGTTATATACAATCTTCCACCCTGGTTGTGTATGAAAAATAAGTACGTTATGCTGTCGTTGTTGATATCGGGCCCTAAACAACCTAGAAATGATATTGACATTTATCTTGAACCTTTGATTGATGACTTGAAGAAACTCTGGGGTGAAGGTGTGATGACCTATGATGCTTCATGAAGAGAGACATTTCGTTTGCATGTTATGTTGTTTTACACTGTGAATGACTTTCCAGCATATGGGAATTTGTCTGGATATAGTGTCAAAGGATCTAAAGTGTGTCCTATATGTGAAGAGAACACTGATTCAATATGACTAAAACACGGCGGCAAGACTATATATCTTGGTCATTGAAGGTTTCTTCCAAAATTCCATTTGTATCGTAGGTTGCACAAAGCACTCAATGGACGGAATGAGGAACAGAGTGCACCTAAACCTATCCCAGGGGTGGATGTTTATGAAAGAGTAAGATACTTTGTCAATGAATTTGGTAAGAGATCACAATGTATGATGGACACACAGAGTGACATATCTTTATTCAAGAAGAAGTCAATATTTTGGGATCTTCCTTATTGGAGTTCTTTGGCAGTCAGGCATTGTATCGATGTCATGCACCTTGAGAAAAATATTTGTGATAGCATCATCGATACTTTGTTGAATATACCAAGTAATACTAAAGATGGGATAAAATCCAGAATGGACCTATGTGAAATGGGAATAAGGACAGAATTAACAGAAGTAGTTAGTAGCGATCGGAGAACATACTTACCTCCCTCTTGTTACATGTTGTCGAGAAAGGAGAAGAAAGCTTTTTGTGAATGTTTGGTAAATTTTATGGTGACACATGGTTACTCATCCAACATCCGTACATTGGTATCAATGAAAGATCTGAAGTTGATAGGTCTTAAATCTCATGATTGTCACACTCAAATGCAACAAATATTACCCATGGCAATTCGATCTATATTGTCAAAGCATGTAAGGTTTGCAATCACCAGACTTTGTTTCTTTTTCAACAGTTTGTGCAACAAAGTTATTGACCCTAATACTCTCAATAAATTGCAAAGATAAGTGGTTGTTACCCTATGTCAGCTTGAGATGTATTTTCCTTCTTCATTCTTTGATATCATGGTACATCTTGTTGTCTACTTGACTAGGGAAGTGAAAATGTTGGGACCAATTTTATTGCATTGGATGTATCCCTTTGAACGATACATGAGCGTTTTTAAAGGTGATGTTCGAAACTGTTATCAGCCTGAAGGGAGTATTATTGAGGGTTATGTGGTGAGAGAGATTATGGATTTTTGCAATGACTTTCTGAGTGCTAATGATGCTCCTATTAATGGCAAGAATATTAAGGAGCATTTTGGAAAAAGGAATTTTTGGATCACGAATGAAAGTAATCAGCCATTAGCAGTTGGAACAAGGTCACATGTATATTTTACACAACATCGACGAAGTGAGTGTTTATATCGAGGACCATACCAACTTCATCAAGAGATAATATCCTCGAGCTAATTCAATGTGTCTTGCTAGAGAGCATAACAAGACATTTATTAAGTGGTTTGAAGATAAAGTCTTACATTAGTTATCTCAAACACCAGGTAATCTTACTGAAACTATTAAATGCCTCGCCTTTAAACCAAAATTTAATGTTATATATTATGAAGGGTTTGACATAAATGGATTCTCATATTACACAAAGTGTCAAGATGATAAGAGTGTCATCCAAAACATTGGGGTCACCCTTCAAGCATCCTCATTGTTTTTTGCAAGTGCAAAGGATAAGAGTCCACATGAATTTAAAATGTCATATTACGGTGTCATTGAAGACATATGGGAGTTTGAATACGTAGATTTTAGAATTCCACTCTTTAAATGTAATTGGGTTGATAACACCAAAGGAGTTATAGTGGATGAATTGGGTTTCACATTAGTGAACTTTGAAAATATTGGCGAGAAGGGTGAACCATTCATATTGGAATCACAAGAGAAACAAGTATTTTATATCAATGATCCTACAAATGATAAATAGTCAGTTGTTCTTCATGGTAAAAGATAGTTCATTGAAGATCATATAGATGAAGAAGAGTACTATGATAAGTATGATGAATCTAGTCCATTCTCAGTTGGGTTGCCAACACCACCAAATATTGAAGCTAATGATGACTTGTATGTGCGCGGAGATCACAATGAAGGATTGTTAATTGATAAAAGATCACAATATTAGAGGCATGCATGTTTATATTTTTTATATGTTTTTATTATTTTGAATGTGAACTTTATAATGTGAATTACTGTACAATGTGAATGTGAACTTTACAATGTGAACTTTACAACTTTACAATGTGAATGTGAACTTTCATATGGCTGGGCATTCTCCTGATGACTGTGCTAATGATTACCGTGAGGGTGAGGATGTCAATGTGCCGCCTCACAATGTAAGTTTTAAAAATATATCCTTGAGGTTTCTATCCATATGTTCATTTATAGTTATATCATGTAAGTGTGTTTTTTTGTCAAATTTTAGGTTGGTGATGTAATCCCTGAAGAAATTGGGGCACGTGATGAGCAGCAAAAAAAATTGAGAAAGTGAGGGGCATCACAATGATGAACAAGTTACTACAGCAAAGGGGCAATGGACCCAAACTGGATGTGGATTTTGATCATGCAGGAAATCCAGTTGGAGTGAACCACAACTCATTTATTTCATATCTTGGGGTTCTTACTCGCAACTATTGTAGTCTTAACGTAGAATCCTGGCATAAAGTTCCTAACGGGAAGAAAGAGTTAGTATGGAAGGAACTATGCGTGAGTTATTATTATTTGCAATTCTATTTTTGTAGATTACTCATTTTTAGGATACTAGTTAATAAAAATTCTATTTTGCAGAGTATATTTGATCTGGATGAAAAGTTACATTGTAAATGCATGATGAAATGCTGTGGGAGGGTCCTAAGGAACTATAGGACAAATCTCAACCCAGATTACATGCGCGATACTGAAAAGAGGTTCTTGATTGATTTCCAATTATAGACATTGATCACTTTTTGACTAACTCTACACTAATAATTTTTGTTTGTATTCTCTTTAAAATATAAATTTAGGCAGAAGGCAGCCACTGAGCAATGGAACTACCTAGACACCAAAGACAGGGAGGAGTTTGTTACCTAAAGAAAAATAGATGAATTCAAGGTATTAAGCACCACTCCCAATTTAATAAATATACGTTCTTATGTATTCACCTATTCAAGATTAACCTTTAGTGTTATTAATCAAATCAATGTGCTTACTAACATGGCTATCAGCGATGCTCAAAGAGCAAGGTGTGCACTGAATGTGCATGACCACAAAATGGGTCCAAGAGGCTATGCAGGTGTTCGCCAAAGACTACAGGCTATCTACTACTCAGTGTGCTACTAATGGTCCTGCACCTCCGCATCACCATGCTATGTGGATAGCTGGGAGGAAAAATAAGTAGAGAGATATAACGAAGCCCGCAACTGTTGAGGTGGTTGAAAAAATGGTAAAATTCAACTCCTAGAGAATCAATTGATATTGATTATTGTTATGTTTACTTACCAATTTTTGTTGATGGTGATTAGGGAGAGTTGCACGAGTAGAGGAAGGAAGGCAAGTTCATCCCTAAGGGCACAAGGGATGAATTGACAGTTGCTCTGGGTAACCCAAAGAATCCTAGATGTGTTAGGGGTGTAGGCACTGGTGTGGGCATCAAAGCATTCTTTGGGCCATCCCAGCACAAACTTGTCCCAAAAGTGGGAATTTCACAAGTTGAGTTAACCTATTCTTTTTTTAGAATGTTATTGTGAAAGGGAATTTAATAATCAACTATGTTTATTTTATCCATGTACAAGTAGATGAATTAATTGAGAGGAAAGTCCAAGAAGAAATGGTGAAGTGGCAGGCATCTCAGACGGCCACTCAGACTGTACCTGTGACGTGTCGTGCTTCTATTACTCTTACTGTAGAGGTTGGGAGTAATCCTATAGACCCACCACCTAGCACATCCTCTATAAGTATTTTTATGACATAGTATCTAGTCTTTTCAAGATGATATGTTTAGGTACATATGTATATAACATTCTTTATGTAAATTTGTAGGGGTTAAAGCCATGCCATATAAAAAGTAAAGAATATATTGTTGTAGAGGCACAGACTTACCTAGACCTTCCAAGGGAGATGTTTCATGGGACTCCAGTACCAGGTGGTGTGGTTCGTGTGAGCCTGATACATATACTCCCCGATTGGAGGGATCTTCAATTGCCATATGCCCACCTAGATTCTGAAACGCTTGGTGAGGCAGGAGGCGGAGTAATAATGTGGCCCAAAGCGGATGTCATCTATACTAATATTGTATGGTAAATTTACATTATGTTAATTTGTTAGCGTGTATATATGAGTCAATTGATCTAAAATTATATATATAGGTCAAAAAGTCGACACCCGCTACATCTCAGCCTCCACGTCCACCTCCTCAACTACCAAGTTGGCTTCCAAGGGACCTACACACCTCGTTAGGTCCTAATTGTAGGGGTATGGCATTATGGATCGACGAATATGATCGAAATTTCCCTATAAATGTTACAATTCCGGAGGATGTTGTAGGTCAATCATATGATAACAATCTATTTATACATGTTTTGCATACGTATTAATGCATAGGTATTAATGCAGGTCAATCATACGAAAACAAGCTATTTTTACAAGATATTTTGGAGTTGTTTTGTTATGATTGGCTGAACACATCCATGATAGAGGTGTGGATATGGTGAGATCTTGTTTATACATCTATATACCTTGTTTTCTATACGGTGATCTCATTTCTTATATATTAATGCATACATAATACATGTTTTGCAGCCACTTACACACGATATGTATAGATTTTGCATTTTCCCATGTGGGATTTTTGGTTTCATCTTTGATTAATCTTGTAGATACAAGCCCTTCTTTAGTTCGTCATACTGTTGTGATGCTTTTGAATATTTTGGTAAAAATAAGATGACAGTGATAATAGCTCCATTCAATGTCGAGTAAATTTACTTTGCTTATAATTTGGACTTCAGAAAATTACATTTTTATTGTGGATTTTGAGTTATTAATTTTTAACTTTCTTACCTGTAGTGGTAGGCATTGGGAGTTACTAGTTATTGTCCCCAAGATGCTCAGTGGGGAATGAATTGAAATATTATATGGACACGCAATGAAAAGACCATTATTCTCATGAGAAATATTTCATATTTTTATATCTGTTAACATTTGTTATTACATTACTATTTAATTATAAAATTTAATGTGTTACATTAACATGTAGGGCTTTACATGAGTTCAAAAATACTGGAGGAAAGGTCCCCAGGAAAAAGAATCAACCACTAGTTTGGGAGAATGTGAAAGTAATTTCCCGACTCCAATGTATATATTATTTATGTGAACTGTGCTTATTTGTATTTTTGAAAATTTTGTATGTTTCAATTTATAGTGTGCTAGACAAGACAACGACTGGGCATGTGCCTACTATATGATGCGATTTATGGACCTAATCACCAAATATGCCGTAATGGAAATTGATACTATACATCAAGTTTTATATATAGTCTTATTTGATATATCAATCTTATTATATATTATTAATTATATTTATATGTCATTCTCTTTGTAGGTGTTTAAAACTGACTTCAGAATAGGTGGAAATTTATTAGATGTACATACTCCCTATACGAGGGAGGAATTAGATGTTGTAAGAGAAGAATGGGCAAAAGCCCTACAAGTAGTGGGAATTTTTAAATATAATTGGGACAATGTTGAAAATGATGACAATGATGAATAAAGAATGATATTTCTAAACTTTGTTCACATAATTATTTTTGTGTGAATGTGAATGACTTTTTCTGAATTGTCATATGTGTGAATGTGAATGACTTTTTCTGATCAATACATGAATGTCTGAATGTAAAAAGAGATGAAATGAATGGAACTGAATGTGAATGTAAATGACTTTGCATGTTTCTACATGTATCTAATCAATACATGTGTCTGAATGTGAATGAATTTGTAGGTTTGTGGCCTGCTGTTGGATGATATCAATGGATGTTGTAAACCTATAGTTCAAAATTGAACTGTAGGTTCTGCATCCTGCGACCAACCATACAACATGCTGGCAAACTGATAAGAAAAAAAAATCAAAACATAGGCGTCAGTTATTTGTATAAAACTGATACCAAAGACATACAACGTCGGTTATTAGCAAAAAACTGACGTATCTTCCATGGCTGGCGTCGGTTATCAGTAAGAATCGACGCCTATTGTGGCCAGGCACGGTTGTCCTAGAAGATATATGGCATCAGTTATTGTTTAATAACTGACATATTTAACCATGATATAGTGTCAGTTTTCTATACTAACCGACGCTTATAGTTCCCTTGCTGGTGCGTTTTCGGTGCTGGTCAAGGTTATGGTGTCAGTGTTTGTTTACTAACTGATGTCTTTGATCATGATATAGTGTCAGTTTTTGTTAAGAACCGACACTTATAGTTCCCTTGATGGTGCATTTTCGGTGGCGGGAAGGGTTATGGCGTCGATTAGAAACCGACGCTGAAGGTGTCGACTTTTAGCGGAGCCCACTTGGGTGTCACTTGGAAACCGACACTAAAGGCTCTAAATAACTGACTCCAAAGGCCATTTCTATAGTAGTGAGAGGCTTCATCTTCACTTGAGGAAGGAGGCAATGATTGACAAGAAAGTTGTTGTTGGAGAACAAGACCCTCTGCTTGAACTTTAAAGGCACTATATTTGATCTTCTTTGATTCTTTTTGTCCTTGCTTCTCATCTTCCTCTTGCTTATCAAGTCTTGGCTCATGAGCTTGAAGGTTTCCAATGAGCTCCTCCGTGGCAATTTCGCCAAGGCTTATAACTTATTTAATTGAGGTCTCCTGGAATTCCCAAATGTTGGGAGGGACTTTGAAAATTGGAGTTGATTGTCCCTCTATCCATGGAGTGGCTCAATTGATCAAGTCCATTGATGATGGTGTTGAGCCTTGTGTACATCTCCACCACTCTCTCCTTCTTATCCATCTTGAAGTTTTCAAAGGAGATCCTTGAGTATGTAGATCATGGAATGCTTGAATTTCTTTGTGCCTTCATAGGTGATGCACAACTTGTTCCATATCTCATGGGTCATGTTCTAAGAGGAGATCTAGTTGCAATCGAAAGGAGTGGTGGTTGCATAAATGATGATTATGGCCTTTGCATTCAGTTGTACCTTCTTGAGTGTAGCTTCATCCCATGTGGCTACATATCCCACCATATCTGTGTATGTAAGGATGACTACTTTCTACATTTCATAGTTCATTCCTTACAAGTAGAGTTACATCCATCAATTCCAATAAAGGAAGTTAGTGTCGTCGAAGATTCGAGGTCTCATTGAGAATCCACCCTTCAAGTTGAGAGAACCCAAGAGGTTGTTTCCCATCTTCTCTGCTCATAGGAGATCTTGTCAGATATGACCGTGTCTCTAACACCACTTGTTGGATCAATGGTCACTAGAGGGGGGTGATATAGCTAAAAATACTTTCCCAAGACTCGTTAGACCTTCAAATTACTAAAGGATATGGGATTACAAATATTGAAATTGTAGTGAAACTAGGCATGCATAGGCAGGATGAGAGAGATTGAACATGCAAAAGAACACAAGCTATGTAGAGTGGTTCCAATCCAACAACTAGGACATTCTCATTCCACCACCTAGAGAGTTCATGCTATAGGATTTTCCAACCATCACATACTTATATTCCATTATAATACATACAATTTGAACTTCCTTTTACAGGCTAAGGATACCCAGCCTCCTTTTGAAGGACTAAAAGGATCCAATACACTTTACACAAAGGTTCTATATATACTTGAGCTAGAGTCTTCTACCTCCAAGGTCTTACCCACTTTTGCAATGAGTTGGACACCTTCGCTAAGGAGATCCCCTCTTGCAACAAGTCTTTAGCCTTTAGGATTTACCCACTCTCCTCTTGTATCTTCTACTTTTGCCTTCTCCTTCCACTCAGAGAAGCTTTATCACCTTCTTCTTCAACCTTGAAGAATCTTTGCACCTTGTTCTTCAACTGTGAGAAGCTTTTTAGCTTCTCTTTCACTCGGAGAAGCTTTCACCAACTTCATCTTCTAGAAAGGGGTTGCGAAAGGGAAGCTATAAGGGCTTTATAAGACTACAAAGGAGTAGCTCTCTCACACATAACCTATCTCACTCGTATGGATGCTTTAATTTTAAAATAGGAGAGATAAAGGAGATTAAGTGGATTAGATGAACTCAACTATAGTTATGATCTTGAATAGCATGAAGGAGAAACCTTGGAGTAAACTCCAAGAAGTCCTATTTATAGTCAGGGATGTCCATTAGAGACTATGATCACTTAGGAACATTTTCTAGCCGTTTGGAGGGTTTTAATAGATATAATTTCAAGTTTTTCAACACTCAAAAGGTTAGAATCACTTTTTCTATGCATTCTGTATAGTGTAGTTAGTTGAGTTTCAATAAAGGTAACTCAACCAGTTGCACTGTGCGATAAAGAAAATTTGAAGCATCGGTTGAGTTTATCCTGGATGAAACTCGACCGATCACTTAAATTTGATTTTCTAATGCATGGATTCATTGGAGTTTGTCATGGGTAAACTCAACCAAGACTAGGAATTTTCCAAGACCAATCCTAGGCATCGATTGAGTTTCTAGGAAGGAAACTTGGCTGATCATACAACCTATGATCAATTTTGGACATTTGAGTGGTTAAATGTTAGAATTAAGGGATCTTGATCTTTTGTCATCTTAGTTGCAAGTCCTACGAACAATAAAAATGGCTACCAAAATTCTCCTAAGGGTTTTAGGGAATTTTGCAAGAAAGTGCATTTGCATAGCTTTTGACTTGAACTAGATCAGGCTAGGGCTTGATTGAATTGATCCTTTTCTTGTACCTAATACCTGAAATACATGTCAAATACACATATTATATGCATATGAATGGAATGGTTAAGTAATGATCAAAATATGGAAAATTTAAAACACTTAGGTCAAAAAATATATCAGGAAGTACGAAAGTTCAATTCAATGGGAAATATTTGAAATCAGTAAAATTTGATTCCTTAATATCCTCCAAATCAAAACTCATCCACATATAGATAGAAGCAAGGTTTATGATTATTTTATCCAAATATAATTAGGCTTTCAACATGAATACAAAGCTTAAGAGGGAGATAAACACTCACTTAAGGTGACATGCACCTTAAAAACGTAGGTCATGCTCTGAATTTCTAGAAATAAAATCAAACTCTAACAATTGAATCAATTTCTTCGTCCTCTCAATTCAGAAACCCTATAAATGGAGATTAGGAGAGAAAGAGTGATAAAAAGGGAGATATGATAACATTTTGAATCAAAATAGAGGAGGGATAGAATCTTAAAATGTAAGAGAAGATTCACCATGAAAGGATATGCAAAGAAGCTAAACTTACTTGATTTCATCATATCTCAGATGGTGAAACCCTATGTCAACATCTCTACCACTTTCTCTTCTCACAACCCTAGCTCTCCTCTCTCTAGGATTTCATTTATTTGCAATGAATCACGAAATATGATAGATCCTTGGGTGCTAAGTTACTCATATAGATTTATTAAGGTGCTTGGATCAATTTTCAACTTTACACTTTCTTTTATTACAAATGATTTTTCTATCATAAAACATGTTACTGAAAATCATTTACTAAATATGACAAATATCCTCTAACAATTATGAAAAATTAGCATATTGTCTAAAACAACAACTTAGATCTCCACTAAAAAATTTTATATCAATCTGAGTTACCAATAAATAAATAAAAATCAAACACTAGACTACTATATTTCAGCCAGAATGCGTGGTCGGCTGAGTTTGTCCTAGGGAAACTCGACCGAAACCACACTCTATAGAACTCAAACATCGCCAAAAAAATATGAAAATTTAACAATATGTATAAATTTGAGTTCTAAAGCTACATCTCAAATTTCTTATGAATTGAATTTTACCAATAAAAAGATAAAATTCAAATACCAGACTTCCATATTTCAATCAGAATACATGGTCGGATGAGATTGTCTTGGGAAAACTCGGCTGACAAATAGGTCAAAAATTATTCAAAAATTCTGACATTTTTAAATAACATTAGCAATTAGGTTATCCAAAATATAAAAATTCCAACTAAATAATAGTTTTATATAAAATAGTAAAAGTCATTTAGTACACAACTATACTTATCAAATTCTACATTTGTATGCTACCAAAACCCTAATTTTGGCCTATTAGGGTTTTCAATTATCAAACCATAATTATTTGAAATAAAGTCATATTTAGAGTTTCTCATTAGGTTTCAAGAATCTTGACTAGAATACCATCATTAATCAAGCTTTAAACAATGATCAATCTGGTTAAGCATGCAATCATTCAAGTAAATCCTAATTAGATGGTTAATATGAAAATGGGTCATTATAGTAGCTATGTCATGGTACCCCGCATCAAGAACACATACTTAGAGGAGAACTAAATATGGATCATCCGTTTTTATTTCCCATCATTTAGGGATGGTATATAGTAATAAATTTCAATTTCATTCAAAGATCTTATTGGACATAGTTACATATCTCTAAAGGTAAATTTTGGTCTTGATATGAGATTATCGACAATGAAATTTCATGTAGACATGTAATGTTATATATATAGAACTATACACAGTCAAATACTTTATTTAAGACATTCATGGAAATAAAATTAGTTGATTTTCTTCAAACAATAAACCACAACCCATAATGAACTCCAAGCCAACCAACTAGGATTTTCTCCCATTTCAATTTAGGGATCTCAATAGGCTGCATAATCCCTCCTATAATTTGTTTACAGTCTTGGATCACATGGAAGGTGAGTCATGATGAGATGAATTTTTAGATATTAGCATTCTCTCGGCACCACTTTAAAATCCAATGCAAGACTTGTACATTTTGGTGGTACTGAGATACATGTTCTTCCTTTAGAATACACAACTTTACCTCTAATTCTACTAGAATCCACATATAATTCTTATATACTATTCCTCCATCACACACCCCAGATCAATGAGTTTGTGACTTTCATAGATGTTACACCCCCATTAGAATAAGTAAAAAGCATGAGATTATGGCATAAACTGAGGACTAAGCTTATACAAAACATTATTCCTAACTTTTTATGGTTATGAACTAGTTGGTTTCTTGCATTATGTCAAGTAAGTTGAGTGAAATGGATATAAAATTGATTCTATGATATGATATCAAACATAATGATACATAATGAAGACATTCATATGAATTCTAATTATTCATATATACAAGTCTTGATAACTAAATACATATTACAGAAATACAAAAAATGTGCAATATCATTACAAATCTCTGCTTTCTATACAAGAACCTACAATGACAGGGAGCAACAAAACTTTATCTAATATAATATTTAACATCTATGGAATATCTACTCTGATACATGTACATGTCCAATTCATATAGTTTTCCTAAGACATTTGCGAGTGGAAGGGTGACCTACTGGCTCAGTGAATGAGTAAAATAACAAAACCATCTAAAGCACTAAACTAATAACTTTAATGGTATTTTATCCATTGAAGTTAAAAGTAGGTTACTAATGCACATTAGATCAAATACACAAAATTTACAAAGAATGGTGGCATTAATTACTACCAAAATGTTTCACTAATTATTCTACTTTCATTATTTTCATTAACTCTAACTCTGATTGAACACAGAACCTAGGACTACACTTAGCATGCAAAACAAATGATTGATATGACTTTAAAACTCTTGTCTATACTTAACTAAAGTAAATAGTATTTTGGTTTTTTTCCCTGAACTCACTTGGGTTGTATCATCTAAGTGAAATCCAATAGTGCATGAGTACCATAAAAGTCTCTAGGTAAAATTAGGACCTTAAGATGGGTATTAATTCCTTAGTCTACATTAAGGTTGCTTCATAAGTCCTATATACAACTAAATAATGTTCACAAAATTGTGTCCACATACTAGGTACTCAGGAGTGGTGCCTCTTGGCTAAAAAACATATACCTTCATGTCATATTGTCCTACAAGGGATGAAAGACTATATGAAGAAAGTATGAAAAGGGATGGGTTCACATGTGCTATATACTCCACCTACAACTATCTTGGGTTCCACTAGAATCAATGGTTTTTGTTGAATAACCCTACATAACTAGTACAACTATAATCTCTAGTTAATAATGGATTCTCTATTGAATTGAACTACTTCTAGTACCTAGTCAGTTGGTATTGGGTACTTCCTTTCTTTGTATCCTGGCTACTTCCTCTTATATTTAATAGTTCACAACCCATTTCACATAGCCTACCACAAACTTATGGGATGGGGTTGATCAATGTTCATGGCATATATTACTACTAATTTTTTTATTATATCTTTCTCTTAGACTGGTCTCTTTTCTTTTATTTTACTTATTATTTGGACTATTGTACTGAACTCATTAATAATAGCGAACTAGATGCTTTACTTGATGATCACCCTTCTCTTAGCGTCTCTCTAAATCATTTACATATGAAATTTCTTACGTATGCAAATATAAATTATGGCTGATGATATTATTCATTATCATTGAACTTGTATGACATTTCAATATAACATCAATATAATTCCTTACTAAGAGAATTCCATTTCTTAAAAAATAAAACACAACAGATAGTTGTTTTCATGACAATGGTCTAAACTAGAGTTTCCAAATCATTCAATACCCAAATACAAACTCTAATTATCACAAGCATCACTTTAATCAGTCATCTGCTATTGCATAAGACAATTAGGATTTTAGGGGCATATCATACTAGGTTTCCGTAATTGACTACAAGCCATATCTCTCTCTCTGTATATATATATATATATATATATATATAACTTCAACTTGTCACGATTTAAAAGAATATTGATCAAACATATCCAATTTAATCATGAATTCATAGGTAGGGCAGCATCAACATATATCTTTTTTTGGATACATTACCATTCAAACACCTGGAAACACATAAATTTATACTTTCAAAATTCTAAAATGAATTTATATATTATCTGATATCCAAGCTACATGGGTTTTATGTATGTATTTAATCAATTATATATTATTTAAGCATGATTGAAGCATTGAGTGATATGTCTTTTACACATGTTTCATGAACAATAATTTTTAGTCCACTGTTCTTTAGATAGAAATATAGAACTTGGAAAATAATTCATTAAGTTAGGTGTAATGGATTGAAAACTTGTTTTACCCATGCTCACCATAATCAGTTAACTTGGATGCGCATTTTTATATAATTCAGATTAACCTTTAGTTCAGACATTTCTTCACAAAAGGCTTTCTCTCATAAGAACACGACTCCACTTTTCCCCTATGATCCATTCTCTAGAGATATGAAGGGAAAGGAGAAGAAAAGAAAAAGTATTGGTGAATCTATATATAAATCAAAACCTATAATGGTAGGAAACAACAATTTAACCTGAATCTAACTTTATTTGACCTCAAAAATTAAGAATAGTGTTGTTCTTCCCCTATGAGGAAAACTCTCTTCAAACCACTTCTTGAATTTTTATAGAAACCAAAACTAGAGTTTTGGGCTCATGGAGTAGGTGATATTGAACCTAAAAAGAAAGTTTGAGTTGTTAAATTTAACTATATAAGTGTCAAATGTTATTTTCCCTTGAACCTGATTTTGATCTGTATGGTGACCCCTAAAGATACATACAACTTGATAATCGCTTAGCCCCTTCAATGAGGTCTAAAATTTTGAAAATTTAATATGTTGTTTTGAATTAATCATTAAGCTAGGAGTAAAATTTCATCCAATATAGAATCATGGTAAACAGCAGAAATTAGAATAATACAATAATATATGTCATTCTAAGAAATATGAATGAATGAATATTTACTAAGAAAACTTCATCAATAATTATTTTCAAAATTAAAAAACTCCATAATGTTTATGTAATAATTATGGTATATATATTCAAAATGTAAAAAATATTTTGATCAATATGAACTACAAATAAATTATAAAGAATCACTTACTTCACTACTATAATTATCATTAAATTTCTCCTTACATTTATAGTATTGTCATTCTATATATATAATTGTCTTGCGATTTATATATACAAAAATGTTATATTATGATTTTGAAATGAACCCTATATATGAATATATATTCGAATAAATATCATGAACAAATATATTTAATAGTGAAATAAATAAATATTGAATGATGGTAGGGTTTGCAAGTAGGAGTGGCAGCCTATCTAGTGGAAATGGGGGAAGAATTTTCTGACCACCAGATCTGGACCCAAGTCAAGGTGTCCTAGAAGGAGGAATCAAGGATGACTTATAGAGAGACAACACAAACACTAACTCCCAAGGGAATAACCGCACAAAGTTTCTCCAAGAAAAGATGACCTTCCCTTCTAATATACAACTATAAGTCTACATAAACTAGAAAAATCCCTGAACTATACAAGTTCCTCATGAGGACCCACGACTACTATAATGATGTAAGACAATGTTATATCAAAATGGAAGACATTTAATAGGACTTGATAACTGATCACTTTCAAGTTCTGTTTGCAAGCAATCAAAATCCTACTACAACTGGCAATGTAAGGACTAGGGATGTAGATCCTCACACAGTGATATTATATAGAGATACAAAGGGAGGAGGCATTAGATATGGAACATTATTGTTCATAAGGTTTGAAGACTATAAAGCATGATTGACAAGGCAAGATTTCAAAGTGAGATTATATGAAGTAACACCAATTTTTGAAAGTGAAAATAACATCTACCATGAACTCATGAACCAATAGGCATATTATGTGTTTTTAAATTCATATCCAGCAATATTGGATATCATACCCTGCATAATCAAACAAGATCGATGTGGTGTCCAATGGGGATATTTAGAATCATTGATCTCAAAGAAAACTTTTTTGTTGTATAATTAACTAGAGAAGATGACTATCTCAAGACTCTCATTGGGGTCCATTGCTGATGATGGTATCCTATCTCATAGTACAACTGCCAGGTCCAAATTTTTACCTTCCTCAAGCACCCTAGGTGCATTGTATCTTGGATTAGAATACCAAATACCTATATTCCTTTATTAAAAACAATTCTTAGAGAAGGTGGGAGACACAATCAGAACTGCAATAAGAATGGACACTAATAGTGGCCAAAAAATGAGGGAAGTTTGCTCACACCACTGTTAAACTTTATACTAGTAGGACATTGATACCTTAAGTATATGTCCAAGAGGAAATATATTATCTTGCATATGAAAACATTACAATCATTTGAATGTTGTAAGGAAGATTCAAATGCATATACAAAAACTACAAGGAGGAAGAAACATCAATAAAGGAACAATTAAGTACATATAAACAAATGCATGAAAGACCTCACTACAGAAGATCAATAAGAAATGTAGAAAATTGTCCAAAGGAACCTAATACCAAAATGAGATATAAATTTGAAAACCTAAGTATCAATGAGAAAAAGATATAGCCAAAGCCAATGTAGCTATAATTAAGGAGAAAATACAAGCATTGAGTGGAGGCAGTGGATATCCGATAGGAAAGGCAAGCAAAAAATGGAAGATACCATCTTTCAAAGTCTAGAAAGGAACAATCAGAATACTAGAAACATGTTTTTACCAATCATCAATGAGCACAAGTGGGATAACACTGCATCCTCACACAATATTCAACAAAAAAACTGAGGATAATATCATTATGTTCCCTAGAAAAATCGAATATGAAAACCAATACCTATGTTTCAATATAGGGAGAGAGTGGGTAACATCAATGCTTGAAGAAGGTAAGACAAACTTAAAGACCCAATCAACATTTGGGACATGTATTTAGAAATAGGAAAACCCGTAACTCAAAGGATCTAACAAAGAACTACGTAAGGAAAAAAAAGTAGGAAAGACATAATGCCAAACCCTAGCAATGAAGGAATTGGTTAGGAACACCTAGACACTCAACATCCAACCATTCAGTGATTATAATGACTTGGAATGTTGAAGCGGTATGTGGGACAAACATCCAAAGCACAATCAAGAATCTTTTTGGTATAGATAATATTAATATCATAGAAATATTGGAACCTGAGAGTAGTGGTCACAGAGCTGATATGGTTGTCCACACTTTGGGGTTTGATGATTTATACAAAGTTGAAGCTAACAGTTTTGCATGAGGCATATGGGTACTTTTGAAACATAGAACTGACCCTTCTGAAGTCTCAACGTGACACAAACAATATTTTTACTGCCTCATCAATAAGAAAGTATGATCGACCATGTTGAAGACTTAACATGATGAAAACAATTTATATACTACCCCATAAATAACAAAGCACTAAACAACTTTATGTATACAAGAATAAGAAAATATATGTGATGACTATTATGGAGTCATCTTGAAATTATGGCACTAGCATCAAGGTTATTGTGGCTTGTGCTGGGTCATTTCAGTGTTGTACTCAATGTTTATGAAAAATAAGGAGGAGATCCTATGCATAGGGAAGTTTTCTAGAATTTGTGTGAGGTCTATCCAATTTCAATTTAGAAGATCTAGGACAAATACATCAAAGAATGGCATTTAAAAGAGGTTGTCTCCAAGAAAGGTTGGACTTGCTATTTTGAAACATGAAAGGACCAAACATCATCCTTAAAACTCAAGAGAGGTCCTACATAGGATGAACTAAAACCACTCTCCAATATTAGTTCACAATGAAAGGATTGATAATAGTTGTATTTACCACACAAAGGCTAAATGTAACTTGGAACTTTGAGACCCACATTTGAAAATTTCTTTCTAGAAGCATGGGAGATTAAATATGAATTCTACAACTCCTTAACTATGTTTAAGAGGATCACAAATACTTGGGATTGGGAGAAAATAGAAGAAATCAAGGACAAGGAAAATGTGTATACTATTAGATTTAAAAACCCTCCTACAAAGATAGAGTGAAAGCTACACAAATGCGAGCTACAACCACATTGCATACTTGCAAACTGAATATGACAGCCTATTGATCCATGAAACTAAGGAATGTAAGCAAAATGGAAGATGCAACTAGATGAATCTGGAGATGCAAATGCAAAATACTTCCTATCCTTAGTGAAATGAAAGGGAAGGAAAAGCATAATTAAATATTTCAAAGACATTGATGGTGGTTTGGTCAATGATAAAAACATTCTAAAAATATGGTAAGGTCTTACTTATAGAACCTGTTCATTAATAAGAAGAAGTTTATCGAACTAGCAAAGCTAGAGTTTACATTGTTCACTTCCCTCACATGACAAATAATCAAAAATCTCATTGCAATACGACAACCAAGTAGATGGACATTGACATGATTCTAAAAATGATGAGCCAATAAAAACACTCAGACTTGATGAGTGGATGCCACATTCAAGCAAGAGAATCGAAAAAAAAACTAAAAAATGTACATGTCTGATGATTTTGAAATGCTTTGCAGGTCGATCCATTAAATGCATCATTGTTAACTTCAATCTATTATTGTTCCCTAAAACCAACACACCAAAACGTGTAACCATTTGAGACCTATTGCTCTCAACAATGTAGGACTGAAACTTATATCCAAGATCATGGTCAAAAGAATCAAACCCTATCAATCATAATGGATACCTTATATGAAAAGCAATTTCATACCTCAAAAAAGAATTATAGACAACATTAAATTAGTGCAACAAATTATACACTTAATAATATTAGAAAAGGGAAGAAGTTGGCGATGTCTATGAAATTGGACATGTCAAAGGAATATGATAGGATGAGTTGGCAATTCATCCTTGAAAAACTTTAGTGAACAATATTACCTTCAACCATAATTTCCCAAATCATGAATATCATCACAAAAAAAGAAATATCAATTACTTTGGATGGGGAAACACTTCAACCATTCAAGGTGTCCTGTGGGGTCCTTTAGGGTGACCCTTTTTTACCCTACATTTTTGTCCTCAATAAAGACCATTTCATCCAAGCCAATTGTACAAGAAGAGAAAGTAGGAAGATGGAAACAATTTAAACCCACAAGAATGGGACATATATATGGTATTTATTCTCACATATGATTTAATATTTTTTTGTAGAACCCATGAGTGATTATTCAAACATCCCTTGGTTAACAAGGTACATGTTCGTTACAATGAGAAAAGGTTTTTTAAGCTCTTCCTAATAGGATATTAATATGAGTCTAGGGTGGGCCATATGCAATAAGAAATATTGTTTTTCTTTGACCATTTTGCAAGGGTATTAGTGATCTTATTAGAATACCTCTTTTCGTAAGAGATAGTGATGTTGGTCTTCAAAGTGAGTAAATGCTTAAGTTCATGGTAGAATGGCTTGAATAAAAATGGTGTTATGAGAGTGTTGGTTAGGATTTTGCATGCCATGAAGTTGTTATATTCAAGGATGATGTCTCTAGGACCAGAGATGAAATGTTTGATGCCTCTAATAATATCTTGTATCTCAACCTATAGTACATCCATACAGCTAGTCTTCTCAACCACTTCATTGATCCTTATTCCTCTATCACCACATAAGACAAAGTTGGTGCTGGCAGAATTTGCTCTTTTGGTAAAGGCAACATCAATGTTGAGTTTTAGGGAACATTGTGGTGGGAGGGACCATAAGATAGAAGGGACTATACATTGCATATCATGGTTGTGACTATTGAAAGCATGGATCTTAAGGGACACCTATTTCCATAGGGTTTTAATTACTTTAGTGATAGATATGGTTTTGTTGGAGAAGACAAAGTCATTTATGGTTTTCTAGAGAAGTTCACTAGTTAAAGAGAACTACATTTATGGTTTTCTTGAGAAGTTTAGTACTTAAAGAGAACCACATCTTATGGTTGTTGGTGATATTCTTTATGTTTTTTCTTGAGAACCATTACATCAATGAGTATTCATTTTCCACATTCACATATTGCTAAAGATTTATGTATTCCC
Organism: Alisma plantago-aquatica; assembly: GCA_963693085.1. Lineage (NCBI taxonomy): Eukaryota > Viridiplantae > Streptophyta > Magnoliopsida > Alismatales > Alismataceae > Alisma > Alisma plantago-aquatica. The sequence goes on along the minus strand of OY856414.1, from coordinate 570,785,900 downwards.
ATATTTAGTGCCCACATTTAGTGGTTAAAGATGATGTAATACTCTTAGAGAGGCTAGAACTACACATGCAAGAATTATTATGAAAGTCCTACAAAAATAAAAAAAAAGGAAAAAACAATAGAAAGGGAGATATCAACCTCATTTGTCTCTACAATTACTACATTTATAGTCAAGCACTCTATGGTGATATGTACAAGAATGCAACAAACAGAAAACCTCGACAAACATAAAAGAGTGCCAATTAACAATGCAAGAGAAAATATAGATTTTTATTTGGATGTTACTAAAAATATAGATATAAGGATATCATCATGATAAAAAATCTTTATCTTTCACAAGTAGGGTAAAACTCATCAAATCAATTCCCAATACTTATCCAATATATGCAAACTATAAAACTAATTATGTCAATTTGTGACAATATTGATCATGCTACTAGGAAAATTTTATGGAAGGGAATTAACTCTACTAATGGCATAGACTTGGTAGTGTTGAATATTACAAAAAAATAGACAAGAAGGTATCAATATTAGGTCAACAAGATAGAACAATGAAGAGATTCTCTAAAAATCTTATTGGGACTTCATTTCTCACATAGATGTCCATTAGAGGAATATCATGAATGATAAATAAAGTCACATAACTAATATTGGCATATATAATGGATCAAGACTTTGGAGATTTATAGTCAAGAACAAAGGATAATTGCAATTAGACACTGGCATAGCAATCATTTCTGGTAAATACACAATGACATAGTCTCAGAAATGTGTTAAGGGAAGTAAGTGTTGATATGTATGCCCATAGAGCCAATCATATGATGATTGTAATGGGGAATCATATACTTGATTAAAAATGATAAAGGTAATTCCATCTATTATGTATATTTCAATCATGAGATAATGACACAAATATAATAGATGTCTAAATCAATATGTTACTCGATGATATGTGTCTTCAGTTTGAGGATCTAAAAAATGAGATCAGTATGTATGATAAGAGTACCTACATTCTTGTTATGTCCCCTTTCAGATATTACTGTTGAAGCAAAAGTAGAAAAACAATAATACATAAGACTAGAGTGTGTGTTGATTGATGATAGAATCTCATTAGTCATGATATGTGATATCAAGTCAAACACATAGGCACATGTTAAAGAACAATGTATCAGAAAGACCCACCTTGTGAGTGATACATGGAGACCATGATACGGTAGTCAGAATCAACTCTTACATTGATAGTGGTGATTTTCATTCATAGACGTAAAGTCACCATGCTCATCACATCTCATTCGATGTATTGCAACATCATGATCTTGAATAAGGTCTTTTATAAAGGTGGTGTTGGAGTATGTTGTGACACATGGGGATTGAGTGTGAGTGATGTAGATGGAATTTGTCCCTCCTACATGGGATTGATATCTTGGCCACTTGATAAGAGAGATTGATAAATGTATGGCCATACTCATGTGACTCAATATGTGATATGTGAGCTCACTTGCATCTCAGGATGTCTTCTCTAGTTCATGGAACATGGATTAAACATTGAGAGCATGACAATTCCATGCCCCGATTTCAATCCAGATATTAGATTCAAAGGAACTATATGATCACAATAACATTGATCATAGATTGTAGGTTGAAGTTGTTCTCCAACTCTCCAATTACTTGGGTTGTAATGATTTGTTTCTAGATACCGCTCATTGCTGGTGATGTCATAAATTGGTTATGAACATTCACTGGCAACATAACATGGGACCTATAGGGTCACAGATATAGTATGCACCTAGAATAGGAGTTTATTCTTGAATGATGTTCAACTTGATTACTAAAGTGTTTAGGTATTAAATTTAAACAACAATGGTTGAGAATGAGCTGACTAGACTATGAACTGACTATTTTAAGTGTTGAACTGATTGATTCAAGTTTTAGGTCAATTTAAACAACATTGATTGAACATTTCCTGAATTGGGGCATGAACCCATCAATTTACATATTGAACGAACCACTTAATGGTATGAAATGACCAATTCAAATGGAGAACTGCCCTGTTCAATGATCAATACAAATGGATTAAAGATTGATGATGACATCATGTTGTGCATTAATCATCACAATGAAAGCCTGTGAATAGGAAACATTGTGAATTGACCTATTCAAGTGTTACAGTGATCGTATCACATGTGAACTGGACGATTCAGTGACTAACCCTCTGGTTATCATCTATGACTTATAGAAAACTAATGAAATTCCATCTATTCGACTCTCAGATGAACTAGAGACCCTGACCCTGGCCATCCCATATTAAGTGGGGTAATCAAGGCTTTTAGAGATACAACAATAAGCTCTAACAATTGTTGTCCTCTCACAGTTGTGGTACTGTGAAATCTTGAGAAAGTCTTGCCCATAAAAGAGAGAGACGGGAAGGGAGAAACAATAAGGAAGAGTGAATCAATGCTAGCACATTTACATTTGAAGGGACAACTCCTTCCCGTTTACTCTTGGAGCACAACACAGAGTTCCCGGTGGTTTGCGTGGACTACATAGAGGTATCGAGGAATTTGCTAGCAACTAAGGAGGACATTGTCAACCATCATTCCTGGTGATTATCCAAGAGGTTTCCACTGACAACCGCCCAGGTGCAACTAGAGAAAGAAGCACGTTGTAGAAAGTATAGTTGTTGGACTTGCTCCAGGTCCAAGTATATACCTTGAAACCTTCCTTCCCAATACATACTTGTTGATGCAATCTACTATTAAGGGTAATATTATAGTAAAATTTTTGTTTCAACCACCATATATGATGCCATATTTCCCAATAGTGGTATTAGAGCCATATCAATTTATTACATTTTGGGATTTAATTGATATGATTAGATTTTTCTTATAACATTTATTCATTACATGTGATTAAAATATCTAAATCATTAATGTGAATATTTGATTAAAAAACACATACAATCCCTATATATATATATATATATATATATATATATATATATATATATATATATATATATATATATATATAGTCAGGCTAGAATACACATGAGTGTACAAATCACACTGTACACACCAATGTGCTTGCTTATCTAGATTTTTTTTTTCAAAATCGAAACCATTGATATTCATTTTTATGATAACAATAGGCACATACAAAAATTTGAGCCTATTTGGATGAGTGTAATTCACCCATCCAAGGACAAAAAAAACATATATAACTAATTTAAAATGCATGATTTTTTACACCTTTAGATGATTGACCTATAAGTGTCCAAATGAGTTCAAATTTGCTATATAGTATTTTCTTAAGATATTTAAGAAGATCAATAGTTTGGACTTTCAAACTAATTATTGCATGATGAAAAATGATTGAGGTTTATTGCGTCCACAGTCCAGTCATGTGTATTCCCAACTTGCGGCTAAAAGCGACATATATATATACACACACACACACACACACACACACACACATATATATATATATATATATATATATATATATATATATATATATATATATATATATATATATATATATATATATATATATATATATATATATATATATGCAATTTACACGTGTCACCCTAAAAATTAGTTTTGATGGTGGATGTTAGTATGATTATGGCCAATAACCTTGAATCTTTTTGCATGGATGATTGGTTTTATTCCTGTTTATATCTCGGTTTGCATACCAAGGCACTTTTACCTTTTCCATACGTAAAAGTATTAATGCTTTCCTTCCTATTCTCCCCTAGAATGTCACTTGAGGTTTCCCTAATAAAATGTAATATGTTAAATAGGAATAGGATAGTTTATTTTCTATTATGGCAAAGAAGTCATTCTGATCTCGACAAATAGATTGACTCAAAATTCGAACCACTTGAATAGAGGACCAAGGATGGTAGATGATAGGAGGAGTTGACCGATCAGCTGGTTGCCCAACCAATTGATTGGATGAGTCCATAAGTCACTTGAACAAAGTGACAAGTCCACCGATCATAGAGACCAATCGATTGATCAGGAGGCCAAATGATTGGTTCAAGAGTTGAAACAATCAACCCATGATGGTTCTAGAACGCATCTTCATCGAAAATAGGCTGTTAAATATGATGTGGATTATAGGTGGTAGTAATTCCTTATGGTTCTAAGGAATTTCATTAGTATAGCCATAACCATCGCTTATGTTTTATAAGTGCATGTTTTTCATTTCAATGTATGCTCATGTATATGATACATATTATAAGTATGTTGTGATGGGATATGTATATGTATTTATATAGATATAAAATCCCTCAATAAAATATTAAGTCTTAGATGCTTTCCATAATCAATACACATGAAATCTTGATCAACTAAGTGTGGGCACACCAAGCATGGTGCATTGTCCATCTCGTGGAAGAGTCATGGTAGTTTTGTGGACCAGCCAAGATAGGTGCATTACTATAGTGTTGCCTTTTAGGTCAGACTTAACTAGGTGGCCATAATGAGATTAAGTACCTAGAGGTATGCAGATGACTACGGAAAAGAGTTGTGCATACCATCAATCCAGTAATTGCATGAGATCCAATTGGAAAACGTTGCCTAACTTAATGATTAATTATGGACTTGGTGTTAGCTGGGCAAATGAATATTCAAAGAGGTAGGTTCTAAAGTAGTGTGCTAGCTGACATTTACTTATTTGAGGGAAAATGGCACGAAAAAGATTTTCCCTCTAAAGGAACATTGTGATTTTGAAGAAAAACCTTATGTATAAGGTTCAAAATGGTGAATTGAGGTAGAGTAGAGTTGGCTAGCGGTGGAAAGAAAAAGTGTCACATCTTCTCCTAAAAATCCCTATTCGGGGATACATCTCGTGTCTTAACGAGTCCTGGCCCCTTTAGATCGAAAGGCTATGATTCACTCTGGTGTTGCTTGTTGTTGGAGGTTTGGGATCAACTATGAATAATAATAAGAAGTCAAAGAAGTCAAGATTCCCTAGATCTGCCCCATCGTGGTAAGGACGTCACTTTTCTTGACTGCACGGAGGAGAGAGGATCACTCTTTTTTTATTTTCTCTTTCCCAATAAGTCGATGGCCTACTCCACTCAACCACTTTCAGTCTAGACTCCTCCTTCACTACAACTCAGTTCTGATATTATATCTTGATATATATATATATATATATATATATATATATATATATATATATATATATATATATATATATATATATATATAATCACCTACTAGGCACCTCAGTTTCGCAAAAGCAATTGGTTGATTTGTGATTTTGGAGTTCCCCTCTTTGTCGGAAAGTCCAAAGGCAGTTACTTCTTTCCTACTTTGTCTCTCTTCCACTTGGATGTCGTCTGGGTGGTGGCGGGAATGGGAGGAACAAATCTCAGAGATCAGGTCCTTTTCACCACAGGAAAAAGCACCCTCTTTTGATCTATTTCCCCCCATATTTTTGGTATTGAATGCATAGTGCCTTTCAATCATTTTTTTCTCCTGCTTCGACAATCACCCTGAAAAAGTCCATGCCAGGCTCCCCCCTGACGGGTGATTGATTATGGACTTGGTGTTGGCCGAATAATATCTCAATTGTTTTGGGTCTTGGCTCACTAGAAGGTCGTACACTGTGATCTTCTAAAATAATATGTGAGGGCTATCAATTTGAATATAATAGTGGAGATATAATTAATTAATAGCATTATTAAAATCATCAATATTATCAAATCAAATCAAAAGTATGTTGACAAATTGCAAAAAGATATGTTGTAGAATATAATGGCAATTAAAAACACATTTTCTTGACGGTCAGTCCTTTAGAAGGACAAGTTGAATGGGAATAACTTCCACTACTAGTTCATGACATTGAGAATCATTCTCACTCAAGAGCATAATCTCTATGTCTTGGAGACACCGGAGCCAGATGAACATCCTCCTATTGTGCTTAAGGCTAACAAGGATGCTTACAAGAAGCACTGTGAAGATGTCATGGATGCCAAGTGTCTGATGTAGTGCTCAATGAACTATGAGTTGCAAAACAACATGAGAACATGGACATTATTGAGATGGTAAAACATCTTAAGAACATGTACCAAGATCAGACATGTTCAATATGGTTGAAGGATATCCAGTAGGTCCTCATACACTCAAGTTGATTGGGTATATGGAGAACCTTGTTGGACTAGGATTTCCCTTGGGTCAATATTTGACCACAAATTGATTCTACGATCATTACCGAAATCATACAACCATCTTTTGGGAAGCCAGGCAGCTATTTATTCATATCGCCCTCCTCTTGCAAGTCAATAAGGAAAAGTCTTATAAGGAAGTAATTTTTTTATGAGAAATAAATTTGGTATTACAACTACCATTACACATTTTTTCTTCTAAGATAGGTTGAATACACTCAAGTGGTCTGGTGTAATCAAAGCTACCATTAGTATGTTTTTGATGGAATTTGGCCAATGCATTGACCACTTTATTACAACTTCTCGACTCAAACTTAATATCTCAATCAATATTCAACCTCTTCTTCTTTTGTATCTTCTCCAACAATATTGCACACTTCGGACTCTCCTCTATCTCTAATTGTAGAATTTTAACAAACACCTTATAGTCAATTTCTATAATGAATTTCTAAAGTCTGGATCTATGTTGTGACTTCACATGCCACAAACCATGATATTACTCAAAACTAAAATGTGGATTACTGAGAAACACTAGAAATTAAAACCAATTTGCAATAAGAACCAACATTAGAAAACTTATTACATAAAGATCCATATCTTGCCATCTGAATTGTATATAACATACAATAGTGTTGCTTACAACATGTTCCATCAAGACATAGGTCACATATGATATTAGTTCCTTTTACATATGCAAGTACAAATACCAACTATATACAAAAAAGGCATACAAATCAAAATCTCATATCGATATCACCACCATGGAACATACAGAAATACTCCCAAGACCTGAGTGTACAGGGATGAATCTAAGGCTCTAACACCAAAAGACCAACAAACAACACTCTCAACCTTAGCAACTACTGCCCTTCTTGCTGCTACTCTGCCTCAGCTACATGATCTCTACCTCCTCATGCACGTCCACCTAAAATATGTGGAGAAACCCATGAGGTGAGATCCAAATCTTAGTGGGAGATATAGCTCTCTACCACTGCTATTATTAACACAAATAAGATAAGGATGGAAGTAAAGCTACAACTATGACAAGCAAATTCTACTAGTGATATCAGTAAGGTAGATACTAACATCTAAATAGTAGAACATGTAAATCATTTAGAAAGAATATGAACACCAAGTATATTTTTTACCAACTAACATGTACAAAAGAAAGACAAGGATTCAACCAATGTTCTCATATTTCCTCCTAAGCAAGTATACTACACGACATGTTACATGTTTTATTATGCCCTAAGGATTTGAGTCATAATACCCAAATCCAACTAACCACTACTAAGTCAAAATCAGTGCGATACAATGTCTATGGAAGAGCCAAAATACATGACCTCACCAAACCTCATGGTCAGTACACGAGTACACAATAGAGACATAGCATTCGACTGTAACAATGACATATAGTCAAACTATGAAAGTAGCGGATGAGAACTCACTCTGGTGATTTTGGGTGACTAGGGTTTCCCTCCAGTAACCGGGTGGTGCTGGGGGGAGGCTTCGGCCGCCGGTAAGCATCAGCCCTCTCCCCCTGGGCTATTCAAGCTTGGCATCGACTGAGTCAGTAGAATGGGGAACTGTCGATGCTTCTCCTTCCAGATTCCTAGTCCGACGCTTGATGGCTGCTGGTCTGACCTGATCAGTGTAGTTGGCACTGAGTAGGGAGGGGCGGCATCTTCCTTGGCGAGGCATGGACTGGATCTGGATGCTTTCTGGTGGAAGGGCTGCCGTCGTAAGGGTAGTCTCATCTTACCCCTTTCTTCATCAAATGTTGATGGCACCAAGTTTTCTCCCTTTGTTTCTTCTTTGTCTGTTCTCTATCTCATCTTAGTTTTTAGTTTGTTATTTGGTTGGGGTAGCATAATCTTCCATCTTAGTTGCTGCTCGTCAGCCTGTGGTTTGGTATCTGTGGTTGCTTCATCTTTCATTTTAGTTGTCGGTCATCGACCTTGTTGTTCTTCTGGTTAGTCTCTCCTTCGTGGGAGCAAGAAGCTCCTATTTTACTGGTGCTCCTTTTTATCTCAATATATTTTTATCTGTGGTGTTCATTTGTTGGTTGTGGTCGTGCCTTGGGTTCCTTCTTCAGCAGACGGTGAGCTCAGGCACCCCTTGGTGCTTTGGCAGAGGAGGAGTAAGTTGGGTTTTTGCTTTGTGCGTGTCTTCCGCCCCCTATTCACAGTGGTGGTCAATAGTGGTGGTGGAGTTCCTGGCACCCTCTACTCCCCTCCTTTGTATCTGCATGAGCCATCCTTCCTTTGTATCTGCATCACTGGGGTTTGGCCTCCTTCCCGAGTGTCCTGGTTGGTGCATCCTTAGTGCTCGTCACTGGTAGTTGTGTTTCTAATCCACTTTTATGGGGTGTTGTGTCTGTGTTGTTACTTTGTGGTCGAGCTCTTTTTTAGGTGATCCTTCGTTGTCTTCATGATGGTAATCTCTTCCAACGGCTATGCAAACTCCTCAACTGATGTACTCATAGGCTTGTGTAGATTGATGAATTCCACACCAAATAGTTATTTTGGACAACCACTATAAGAGGTGGACGGTGCTGAAATGTACCTATCACATCCCAATCTGAGCCTTGTGCTATGTCTTTCCACTAAAGGAGTTGCTTCTTGGTTACTTGATGAGATATGTCTATCTTGTAGATTTCGTATGGCTTTCTTTTAATGGTATTATATAAAAAAACTATGAAGTCTTAGACGACCTTGGTACATGTCACGGTGCTAGTGAAATTGAGCTACGACATGTAGCCGCACTTCTGCTATGGTATGGCCTGCAGCCAATCTTATGAAACCTCCTAAGTATCATATCATTAAGCTATCGCCCACAAATGCACTCCTACTAGGGTATGGTCTGCATCCAATCTCATGGATGCATATACTCAATAGAATATGACTCCAAGCTTTCACTAAGGGAAAGCTCATTTCACCATCTAGAAAGTGCCGACACTGAGATGGATTTATGGCATAGGGAAAACTACGTGATTAAGTTCCACTTGATTATTTAAGTCAATTTTGTGTGTTTTAGCATCAGTCAAGTTATAAAGTAAAAAGCCATAACAAACTCTACAAAGATAAGGGCATAATACAATTCTAGAAGATATAAAGCATATAGGCTATGAGCTTGTCACATTATAACCACATGATGCCTTTATCATGGCCATTCACCATATTCCCAACACCAAAGTTACATACTATGGTATATCGATCCCTCAATTCATCATTGATAAAAATCATCTCATACTAGGCAATAAGCCACTTCCAGGTCATAGGACCCATTCACATCATTCTTGTATCACAAGCACCTCAACATTCCCCATGAGGGCTCATTCAACCTGTAAAAATAATATTGTAGTCACCATAGCATACACTAGCTATCATTATCAAGCTCATAACACATACATGCTTAGAAGTTCATAAACAAGAGAGATAACATCATAGCATCATAGCCTTTCCATGAGAGAGAAACAAGCAAGTTACATTGCACATTATTAGTGTTAGGGTTCCTTCTTAGCCGATTAGGGTTTTAGAATCTAGGTTCAAACACCAACCCTAGATTTATCACCTCCCATCATCTTGGAGTATATTATAGTTAAGAAACATCATTAAGGTTGATTAAATATTATCCAAACAACACTATACATGGCTTATGCATTACTCAAACAAGTATATCATTATGTGTCCAAGCATACCTCTCAACCACTATCATCATCATGTGTCTTGACCACTATCCTCATGTGTCTCGACAACTCCACACCACCAGGTTGTGACCGCACCACCTAGACCATGTTACAACTGTGACACCTAGGGTTAGGGTTCTAACCATCCATAACTATCATGACCTATAGATGTCTCGACCCCAAGACATAGCATCATGTCATGACCCAAGACCAAATGACTATCTCGACCTCTAGACGAATAGTGTGTCATGACCAAAGTTCAACCTATCACAACCTCTATCAAGGGCATGTCGCAACCTAGGCAAGGCAAGACCAAAACACTAAGGCAACAACCCATCCAAAACATGGATCAACATAACCTTTAACACCAAGTGTCCTGACCTAAACAACACTAGGTCCAACTCATCAAGAAGAAGACCATCTTGACCAAGATTAACTATGATCATGACCAACATGAAGTAGGTGTCTCGTCCACCGTAAGGGATGATATGTTGGTCTCAAAACATAGATAAGACTAAGGGGAAACCACGATCATCATGAAGGAAAAACCAATGCAAACGATCACCAAAAGCCCTAGGTCATGGATCATGAAACCACTAAGAAAGGATCTCATCCAAGGGATAGAAAACCATGATCAACATACCCAAAATAGAACCTAACCTCCCTTCAACATATAAGTATATGAACACTATGAATTAGAGCAAGACCAAGGTCAAAAGATATGGAAGAACCTCCATTACATATTAATCACCAAAACAGGTGCATGCAGATTAGGGTTTTGAGTTTCTATCAAACCAAGAAAGATAATCACCACCACCAAGTTCTAGATATTACTATCTACTAGCATGATAAGGGAGAATTTTATAGAGAGAAGACAATAGGAAATATGTATAAAAGATTGCAATAATAGAGTAGGTTAAGTGTTATATAACCTTCCTTAAGAAGATCACCACCAAGGTTCCAAGATCCAAGATCAAGAGCTCCAAACACACGATCCTCCACTCTCAGCCACAAGAACACCTCAAGAACATGAATGTACCTAGGTCAAAGCTAGTACAAGAAAAGAGAGTAAAAAGATCTAGGCTGAACCAAAAGAAAAAGGGGGAAAGAGAGGAGAAAACTTCCTCACACTTGGGTCTACCTTGTCAAAACATAGTCTATGACCCTTGTGATGAGAAGTTTCCCTCCAAAATGACCACCATGGAGGAACCATGGTCTATTGATGAGAAAAGAGAAGAAGATGGAGGTAGGAGATCAAAAGAAGCATCGTCATAGAAGATAAACACATACCAAGGGTTGAAGATAAGGTATGGTCACCACAAACACCACATGCAAGAAGAGTTTGGTTACCAAGCTCCAAGGTTTAACCTCCTTGCTCCACCGATCTCCAAGTACTAGCAAGGGATAATGAAGAAGATGGAGAGCCGAAAGGGTTACTAGCATGGAAAGATAATGGGTTATAGGTGAGAGATGAGAGAGAAGAAAAGGGATGGTGTGTCAACACTTTAAGGTACCAAAGGGACACTTGTGCACTCAAAAGAGCAACATTCAACCACTCTAGATTAACATGCAAGACATGGTGATACACTATAGGTTGGGTCTCGACCACCTTGGTTACCCACATGGTCATGACCCTCCCATGGTTCACCATCCATGGTCGCGACACACACCCCACCATCACCACTAGGTCGAGACAAGGGACCACCTCAAACCCTAGGTTGAGACATCCTATAAAAGGGAAACCATCGCGAACCAAGACCACCCAAGATCACCTTGGTCATGAACCAAACATATTGAGGGGGTGTCTCGACCATGACACCCACCCAACCTAACCTAAGACACGACCTTGGTTGAGACAACTCACTAGATACACCTAGGTGGAGACACTCGTCACCTAGAAACCCTAATCACCACTAAGAGTGACACTACTTTAACAAGGTACCCACAACTTTATCTCTCCTGTAGATGATGCCAGGAATGAGAAGGAACACTCTAGAGGTGACAAATTGCACGTCAACCCCCTACTTTGGGTAAAATGCAATTTTCACCAAAACTAACACATACACAAACATCATCCAAACTATCTCAAATTTAATATCTATACAAGCCCTAATTACCTCTCAAAAAAGTAAAAAAAAATCACATGATCAAGATAAAGAAAATAGGGTTACCCCAAAACTCGGGTCAGGGGTCTTACAAGACATAAACCCCTAATAAGGATTTTGCCACCAAAATCCTATGATAAAAGAGAGGGGTAATTCCTCCTCATCTCATCCTCAAGCTACCCAAAGGCTTCCTCAACACCATGGAGATGCCACAAAACCTTCACAAGAACTATGTATTTCTCTTTCAACTTCTTCACTCTTCTATCAAGGATCAACACTGGACCTTCAACATAGGACATATCCTCATCAAGCTCTACCTCCACTAGCTGTAACACTAACTCTATATAAGGATGGCACATCCTTAACATACTCACATGAAACACTAGATGCAACTTGTGCAACTCAAGTGGAAGCTCCAACTTGTAGGCCACCTTCCCAACACATGCCACCACAGGGTAAGGTCCCATAAACTTGGGAGAAAACTTACCCTTCTTACCAAAACTCAGAACACCTTTACAAGGAGAGACTTTGAGGTACACTATGTCTCCCACTTAGAACTCCAAAGGTCTATGGTAGTTATTTACATATGACTTCTGCATGTCCAGTGATATCTTCAACTACCATTGAATCACTTTGATCTTTTCTTTCGTGTGTTGCAAAAGCTCATGACTAAGAAGCTGATAATCACCTATCTCATACCAACACAACATGGACCTACAATGCCTCCCATATAATGCCTCATAAGGTTCCATGTTGATGCTACTCTGATAACTATTATGTAGGAAAAGTCTATGATACTGAGGTGGATGTCCCAACTTCCCAAAAACTAAAGAACACAAGCTCTTTATAGATCCTCACAGGTTTGAATGGTCCTCTCAGATTGACCATTTGTCTGTGTGTGGAAGGTAGTGTTGAACCTTAATTGCGTACCCAAAGTTGGGTGCAGTCTCTCCCAAAAGTGACTCATGAGATGGGGACCTCTATCCGATACCATGGTTGATAGGACATCTTGAAAACGCACTATCCTATCAACATAGATTTGGGAAAGCTTCTCAGCTATATACGTTGTCTTTACATGAAGGAAATGCACTCACTTGGTCAACCTATCAACAATCACCTAGATAGAATCATGACCTTAGCTGTCCTAGGCAGACCAACAACAAAGTCCATAGTCACATGATCCCATTTCCACTATGATATAGGCAACAATTGCAATGTCCATGTAGGCTTCTGGTGTTTGACTTTAACCTACTGAAACACAACACATCTCTCAATGTACTCAACTACATCCTACTTCAAGCTAGGCCACCAAGACATATCCTTCATATTAGGATACATCTTTGTGCTACCTAGATGCATAGTGTAAGTAGATGAGTGAGCCTCCTCTAGAACCATCTTCCTTAGATCATTAACATCAGAAACCACGATTCTGCCATGGTAATAAACTATCTCATCATCTGCCTCATGGAAGCCATAATGCTTCTTGCTGCCAAACTCTGATCTAATTGGTTGTATCACGATATCAACCTATTGTGCCTCTTTGATCTGCTATCTCAGTGTGGGCTTCACCTACAATTGTACCAACAAACCTGCTAGCATCGACACCTCCAACTGTACACTTATCTAAAGAAAGGAGACCAACATGTATCGCTTGTGGCACACCAAGGAACTCAACTATGCTATACCCATAGGTGAAGATGAAGACTTTCCTTCTCAACACATCTGCCATAACATTTGCCTTACCTAGATGGTAATAAATCATGCAGTCATAGTCTTTGATTAACTCCATCCAACACCACTGCCTCATGTTCAGATCCTCCTATGAAAAGACTTAGTTCAGGTTCTTGTGATCCATGAAGATCTAACACTTCTTGCCATAAAGGTAGTACCTCCAGATCATTAAAGCTTGGACCATGGAATCTAACTCTAGGTCGTGGGTTGGGTAGTTATCCTCATGTTTTTAAGCTATCAGGAAGCAAAAGAAGCCACTTGCTTGTCCTACATCAGCACACAACCCAAGCCACTCATGGAAGCATCACTGAAGACTATGTACCCCTTCCCTTGCTTACGTAAGTCCAACACTGGTGCACTTGTCAACTTCTCCTTTAATGTCTGAAAAGCATGATGACATCTGTAATCCCAGACAAATGACACATCCTTCCTTTTCAACTTTATTAGGGGCAAAGCTATGGCACTCTAGTTCTCAATGAACCTCCTATAATAGTCTGTGAAACCTACAAAGCTGCAAACTTCTGTCGATGTATTAAGTTGCACCCATTCTGTCATGGACTCAACCTTCTTGGGATCCACACGAACACCCTCTGTAGAAATAACATACCCCAGAAAAGCTACCTCCTTCAGCCCCAACCTGCACTTGCTGAACTTGGCGTATAGTTGATGTTGCCTCAACTTTGTCAACGCCTGACAAAGATGATGCTCATGTTGCTGGCTGTCATGCACTACTACAGAAATTCCTTTTAGCGTCAGTTGTTTAACCCCCTTTGGTGTCGGTTTCCGAGCGACGCCTATGTGGGCGCCGCTAAAGGTCGAACACTTCAGCGTCATTTTTTTAATCGATGCCTATTTAGCGTACAGGCGTCGGTTGTTTAGTTGATCATCGACGCCAAAAGGGTTCGCGCCACAGAAAACGAAGTCATCTAGGACGCATTCTGCGTCGGTGTTTAATTGGTAACCGACGCAGAAAGTGTCCTAGATGACGCCGTTTTCTGTGGCGCGAACCCTTTTGGCATCGATGATCAACTAAACAACCAACGCTATATGGCATTTCCAGTACGGCCGTTTCCAGCACGGCCGTGGCCACATGAGGCGTCGGTTTTTTGAAAAAACCGACGTTGTAGGTCTTTGCTGACGGTTTTCTATAAATAACTGACGCCTATATCTTTTTTTTCATATCAGTTTGCAGGCCTGCTGTGGCTGGTCAGCAGGATGAGAACCTATAGTTCAGTTTTCTGAACTGCAGGTTTACGACATCCATTGATATCAGCCTACAAACAGGCCACAAACCTGCAAAATTAACAAAAACAATTTCACACAAGTAGATACATTCAGACATCAATTCAATTCTCACATTCACACATATAGAAACATTCAAATACATGTATTAACATTCAGAAATATTCATTTACAAAGTATCATTCATTATCTCTATCAACATCCCAATTATATCTTAGAATTGCCACTGCTTGTATGGCTTTTTCCCATTCTTCTCTTATTTCATTTAATGCTTCCATCATATATGGAGCATGTACATTTTTTAAGCATTTACCTATAGTGTGGTCAGTTTTAAACACCTGCAAAGAGAATGATGTATATATATAAGTAATAATATAAAAATAAGATTGATATATTTCATACTAACTAATGAGACTATATATAATACCTCATGTATGGTATCGATGTCCAATGCGGCATGTCGGATAATCATATGCATAAATCACATCACATAGTATGCGCATGCCCAACCGTTGTCTTGTGTAGCGCACTATAAATTGAAACATACAAAATAATACAACTAAGCACAATTCACATCAATAATATATACATTGGAGTCGGGAACTTACTTGTACGTTCAGCCAATTTATTGGCTGGTTCTTTTTCCTTGGGACCGTTCCTACAACCTTTTTGAATGCATCCAAACCCCTACATGTTAATATAACACAGTAAATTGCATAAGTAAATAGTAATGTAATAACCATTGTTAACAGATACAAAAATGAAATATTTCTCACCAGAATAATGGCATTCTCATTACATGTCCAATTTTAGTGTTTAATGTACTTCCCGCGGGATCTAGATAATAAACAGTGAACGTCCCGGGGACAATAACTAGTAACTCCCAATGTCTACCGCTAGAGGTAAAAAGTTAACAATTAATAACTCAAAATGCACAATAAAAATGGAATTTTCTTAAGTCCAAATTATAAATAAAATAAACTTACTTGACATTGAATGGAGCTATTATTATCGTTTTCTTTTGCTAACCAAAAATTGTAAAAGCATCTATACAGTATTATTGAACACTATCAGGGTCTTTAGCTACCATACTAATCAATGATGGAATCAAAAATCCCACATGATCAAATGCAAATTGTTTGCATTGATCTTCGACTAAGTAGCTGCAAAACATGTATTACGTATGCATTAATATATAAGAAACCAGATCACCGGATCTTACACAAGGTATATGGATGTATAAACAAGATCTCACCTTACCCATATCTCTATCATTGATGTATTCAGCCAAGCATACATAAACAGCTCAATAATATCTTGTATAAAATAAAGAGCTATCGTATGATTGACCTGCATAATCTGCATCTAAAGAAACAATTATAGGGCAATGTATATTATGTGCCCGTAACCAACATGCCATTCCCCTACAAGCAGGACCTAACGGGTATGTTAGGTCAGTTGGAACCCAACTTGGTAATGCGGGAAGTGGAGGTGGAGGCCTAGGTGCTCCTGGTGTCTTCTTTTTAACCTGTATATATAATTTCAGATAAGTTGACCTCATATATACACATTAACAGTCTAAATCAATGTAAATTTATCTTACACTATCAGTAGTGTAGACGACATCTGCTTTGGGCCACAATATGACCCCACCTTCTGCCTCAACAAGTGTATCAATATCCGGGTGGAGATATGGCAATGTAGCTTCCCTCCAATCGGGTAACACACGTAATGGGCCCACATGAACATAGCCCTGTGGCATTGGAGTCCCGTGAAACCTTTCCCCAGGAAGGGACGGGTAAGCATGCACCTCTGCAATAACATAGTCTTGCATTCTTAAGCGGCATGGCTTCAGTGCCTACAAATTTACGTAAAGAATGTTATACATATATACATATCATCTTGAAAACATATCATCTTGAAAAGACTAGCTACAATGTCATAAACAATACTTACAGCATACGTGTTAGGCGATGGGTCTCCAGGATTACTCGCAGTCTGTGCATCAGGAGAAGAGTGGGTCGCCATAGGCTGATTGGAAGCCTGAGATGCTTGCCACCGTAGTAATTCGTCCTTGACCTTCTCAGCAACTACATCATTGACCTTCTTAGCAACTATATCCTCGACTCTCTTATTCTCCTATACATGGATAAAAGAAACATTAGCTTCTTATTATTGAATTTCCTTTTGCAGTAACATTCTAAAAAAAGAATAGGTTACCTCTTTTTGAGAAAGTCCCGCTCTGGGTTTGCGCTGGGATGGCCCAAAGAATGCTTTGATGCCCACACCAGCGCCTGCACCCCTAACACGTCCAGGATGCTCTGGGTTACCCAGAGCAACTGTCAATTCATCCCTTGTGCCTTGAGGGATGAACGTGCCTTGTTTCCTCTACTCGTGCAGCTCCCGCTAATCACCATCAATAGAAATTGGTAAGTTAACACCACAAATAATCAATATTCAAACGATTGCTCTAAGAGTTGTATTTTACCATTTTCACAGCCACCTCAGCAGTTACAGGCTTCTTTATTTCACCCTTCTTGTTTTGCCTCCCAGCTATCCAGATATCATGGCGAGGCATGGGTGTGGCAGACTCCTGAGTAGCCGCAGACTCCACCTATAGTCTTTGGCGAACGCTTGCATAGCCTTTTGGACCCATAGTGTGGTCATGCACATTCAGTGCACGCCTTGCTTTTTGTGCATCACTGAGGGCCTAGTTAGTATGCACATTAATGATTTGGTTAGTAGCACTAAATGTTAATCTTGAATAGGTGAATACAATGTATATTAATTAAATTGGGAGTGACGCCTAATACCTTGAATTCTTCATATTCTCTTGAAGCAACAAAATTGTCCCAATCTTCTTTGTCCAAGAAGTTCCATTGTTCAAGGGCTGACTTCTTCTTCTTATCACCCTCTTTTATGTATTCTCTGTTCAGATTTTTCCTATAATTCCTAAGCATCTTTCCAGCGCATTACATCACACTTTTACAATGCAACTTCTCATCCAATGCAAACAGATTTTGTAAAATAGAAATGTTATTAACTAGTATCCAAAATAGAATTGCAAATAATAGAATTTGTAATCTACAAAATAGAATTGCAAATAATAATAACTCACGCATAAATCCTTCCATATCAAGTCTTTTTTCCCCTGAGGAACTTTATGCCAATTATCATACTTAACACCACAATGGCTCCGAGTGGTACACCCAAGATAGTTTACAAAATTATTGCGGTTCACTCCAATTGGATTTCCTCCATTATCAAACTCCACAACCAATTTGGATCGACTGCCATTTAGTGCTATTAACTTCTTCAACAGAGTGATGCCCCTTTTCTTGTTAAGTTTTTGGTGCTGCGCATCAAGTTGCTCCAGTGCTTCAGTGGGTACATGTGCATCATCAACCTAAAATTTGACAAAAATAAACACACTGAATTAGCCCAATATAGAAATATAGGATATATGACATAACTAGAAGATAATGAATTTTATAGAAATACATGATATGTTTTTAGAACTTACATTGGTATCCTCGCCATGCTCGTCATGGACAGCATGCTCATCATGGACTTCATGCTCATCATGGACATCATGCTCATCATGGTCAGCCATCTGAAAATGTCATTAAAAAGGCAAACATTTAGCATTTGTATTAAGTAGAAAAAGGAAAACATTTAACATTTGTATTAACTAGAAAAAGGCAAACGTTTAGCATTTTTATAAACATACATGTCTCTAAAATTGTGATCTTTTATCAATTAACAATCCTTCATTGTGATCTCCGCGCACATATAAGTCATCATTAGCTTCAATATTTTGTGGAGTTGGCAACCCAACTGAGAATGGACTGGAGTCATCATACTTATCATAGTACTCTTCTTCATCTATATGATCTTCAATGAACTGTCTTTTACCATGAAGAACAACCGACCATTTATCATTTGTAGGATCATCGATATAGAATATTTGTTTCGCCTGTAATGCCAATATGAATGGTTCACCCTTCTCGCCAATCTTTTCAAAGTTCACCAAAGTGAAACCCAATTCATCCACTATAACTCCTTTGGTGTTATCAACCCAATTACATTTAAAGAGAAGAATTTTGAACCACTTAGTTGATGTAAGACTTTATCTTCAAACCACTTAGTAAAAGTCTTATTATTCTCTCTAGCAAGCCACATTGAACTTGCTCAAGGATGTTGTGTCTTTATGAAATTGGTATGTTCCTCGATATAAACACTCACTTCGTCCATATTGTGTAAAATATACAAGTGAGCTTGTTCCAACTGCTCACGGCTGATTACTTTCACCCGTGATCCCAAAATTCCTTTGCCCTCCTCAATATTCTTGTCATTTTCAGGAGTGTCATTACCACTGAGAAAGTCATTGCAAAAATCCATAACCTCTCTCGCCACATAACCTTCAATAATACTCCCTTCAGGCCGATAACGGTTTCGAACATCACCTTTAAAAACGCTCATGTATCGTTCAAAGGGATACATCCAATGCAAGAAAATTGGTCCCAACATTTTCACTTCCCTAGTCAAGTGGACAACAAGATGTACCATGATATCAAAGAACGAAGGAGGGAAATACATCTCAAGATGACATAGGGTAACAACCACTTCTCTTTGCAAATTATCGAGAGTATTAGGGTCAATAACTTTGCTGCATAGACTGTTGAAAAAGAAACAAAGTATGGTAATTGCAAACCTTACATGCTTCGGCAATATAGATTGAATTGCCACAGGCAATATTTGTTGCATTAGAGTGTGACAATCATGAGATTTAAGACCTATCAACTTTAGATCTTTCATTGATACCAAAGTACGAATGTTGGATGAGTAACCATGTGGCACCTTAACATTTACCAAGCATTCACAAAAAGTTTTCTTCTCCTTTCTAGACAATGTGTAACAAGCGGGAGGTAAGTATGTTCTTTTATTACCCATTTCACGTAATTCTGTTAATTCTGACCTTATTCCCATTTCACGTAGGTCCAGTCTGGATTTTATCCCATCTTTAGTCTTACCTGGTATATTTAACAGAGTACCAATGATGCTATCACAGACATTTTTCTCAACGTGCATTACATCGATACAATGCTTGACTGTCAAAGAACTCCAATAAGGAAGATCCCAAAATATTGACTTCTTCTTGAATGAAGAATTGTCACTCCGTGTGGCCATACTACATTGTGATTTCTTACCAAATTCATTGACAATGTCTTTTACTCTTTCATAAACAACATCCCCTGGTATAGGTTTAGGTGCACTCCGTTCATCATTTCATCCATTGAATGCTTTGCGCTTCCTACGATATGGATGGAATTTTGAAAGAAACCTTCGATGACCAAGATATACAGTCTTGCCGCCATGTTTTAGTCTTATTGAATCAGTGTTTTCTTCACATATAGGACACGCTTTAGCTCCTTTGACACTATATCCAGACAAATTCCCATATGCTGGAAAGTCATTAATAGTGCAAAACAACATAGGGTGCAAATGAAATGTCTCTCTTGCTGAAGCATCATAGGTCATCACACCTTCAGCCCAAAGTTTCTTTAAGTCATCAATCAAAGGTTCAAGATAAACATCGATATCATTTTCGGGTTGTTTAGGGCCTGATATCAACAACGACAACATAACGTACTTATTTTTCATACACATCCAGGGAGGAAGATTGTATATAACAAGCATGACTGGACAAGTGCTATGTTGGCTGCTCAATGTCCCGTACAGATTCATCCCATCTGTACAAAGCCCAAGTCTTAGATTCCTATCTTCTTCACCAAATTTGGGGTACAATAGATCAATATTCTTCCACTGTGGGGAATCAGACGCATGTCGTAGGATCCCATCATTATTTTTCTTAACATCTGCATGCCACCTCAAATTCTTCGCATCTTTTGGATTTGCAAACAAGCGTTGAAACCGTGATATTATAGGTAGATACCACAACACCTTGGCAGGAGAACCAGTTTTGGACTCCCCCGAAGTCGTCAATTTATACCGTGACACACCACATTTTGGACAATCTTTCAAATCTACATAGTCCTTTTGAAATAATACACAATCATTCGAGCATGGCTTTTTCCTATGTTCCTCGGAAAATCTAATAAACTGATCAAGACCAGATATAAACTCTAGGGTGCAACGATTACGAATGAACATCCATGATCTATCCATTCTATGATCAAAGAGAAAACAAGTATATATTAGGAAACAAGTATATATTAGGAAAAGATTAGGGTATACACTTACATCCTAAGTGTATAATGTAATGTCATTCTTATATATAATAAATGTGTACCACCTATCCCATCCTTGAACACCTAATCTCACTAGTAAGTGTATAATGTGTATTGGGTTTTCAAGAAAATTTCGGCAACATTTCCCCGTTGTTCTCTAAGTACATATGTACATAGAGAACAAACGGGGAAATGCTACCGAAATTTTCTCGAAAACCCAATACGCATTATACACTTACATCCTAAGTGAGATTAGGTGTTCAAGAACAGTCCCAAACCGGGGACTATCCAAGATTTACTCCTAATGAGTCAATCTTGGACTGGTTTCTAGGCCAACAAACACAATAATAGATATCTACAATGAAGCCGGACTCCATACAAACAATATATAATTTAGTGATTGTTCATTCTAATTTATACCAATGTACAAGTAATATAAAGAACAATGATTATTCACTTTCTAGGCCAACAAACACATGTGATGTCATTCTTATATATAATAAATGTGTACCACCTATCTCATCCTTGAACATAATCTCACTAGTAAGTGTATAATGTGTATTGGGTTTTCAAGAAAATTTCGGCAGCATTTCCCCACTGTTCTCTAAGTACATATGTACTTAGAGAACAAACGGGGAAATGCTACTGAAATTTTCTCAAAAACCCAATACATATTATACACTTACATCCTAAGTGAGATTAGGTGTTCAAGAACAGTCCCAAACCAGGGAGTATCCAAGATTTACTCCTAATGAGTCAATCTAGGATGGGTTTCTAGGCCAACAAACACAATAATAGATATGTACATGTTAGGGTTTCATCACAATTGATGTTAGGGTTTCATCAATGTTAGGGTTTAATCAAATCAAATTAGGATGCTAGAATGGACAAGTTTAAATCAAATTAGGGTTTAAATCAAATCAAACACGGCCGTGGTAGGCCATTCTTCTCAGTTCTCAGTGAAAGAAGTAGAACACTAACTAGTCTTAGGTTTTGAAGTCAGAGCAGCAAGCAGAGCAGAGCAGCGGGCGGCAAGGAAGAAGACAAGGAAGAAGGTGCTACGACTAATACCTTGTGAGCAGCGGAGGCAAGCAAGAAGACAACGCCGCAGTAGGGCGTGAGCAGGGAGGAAGGAGCGGGTGGTGGCGACGCAAGGAGGAAGGCGGAGGGCGGCGGCGGCGATGCAGAGCACCAGCAGGGATCGTCGTCGGCGAGCGAGAAGCAGCAGGCACCAGGCACCAGGCGGCGATTTTGGGAGGGAGGCGACGAGCAGCGCACAGGAGAATCGATGAAACATGAAGAAAGGGGGAAGAGTCGGGTGATCGGGCCTCTATTAAGTTGGTCAGCGGCGTCAGTTATCTACGACAACCGACGCCCATTATCTTCAACGTCAGTTGATCGTAATAACCGACGTCCAATTAGACAATCTTTACCCCAAATTAATTGGCAGGAACTATTATCAGCATTGGTTATCCAAGGATAACCGACACCGAAAGTGGAACTTTTCGCGCAAAATTTCATTTCACATAGGCGTCGGTGAATCGTTAAACAACCGACGTTGTATGTGACCCAGATTTTTTTCGCTCGAAAATTGGATTTCGCGGGCGCCTTTAGGCGTCGGTTGGTTATACTCAGCCGACGTTGAATACAAAGCGGTACCCGTGTCTGGCTGGTCTTCGAATATAGACGTCGGTTTGCATAAATAACCGATGCCGAATATTATAGGCGTCGATTGTCCGAAATAACCGACGCCCAGAAAAGCGACACGGAACACTATTTTTGTAGTAGTGATGACTGTATATTAGAATGTCATCTATGAAGTCTGCCACAAACTGATCAAGCAATGATAAAAAAAACTATGTTCATCAAGTCCATGAACATTATTGGTGCATTGGTTAGCCCAAACAGCATAACCAAAAACTCATAGTGAACATACCTCATCCTAAAAGCCGACTTTGGTAAGTCATCCTCCTTGATCCTCAAATAGTGATACCCTGACCTTAGGTCTATCTTTGAGAACACTATCGTGCCACACAACTGATCAAATAGGTTGTCTCTCCTTGGTAAGGGATACTTGTTATTTATTGTCACCTTATTCAACTGTCTATATTCTATACACAACCTCATGGACCCATCCTTCTTCTTCACGAATAGCACCAGAACACTCCATAATGACGTACTTGGCCTGATAAACCTTTGTCAAGTAGTTCTTACAACGATCTCTTCAACTCTTCCATCTCAGCTGGAACCATCCTATAAGGTGTCTGAGCTATTAGCTATGCACTTGGGACTAGATTTATCTCGAAATCAATCTCTCAGGGTGGGGGAACACTTAGGAACTCTTCAGGAAATATGTCCTCAAACTCTCTCACAACTGGAAGCACATAATACTAGGAGTCCTCACCTAAGTATCCAACACATGTACCAAAAACTCCTCACAAACCTACTTCAACAACTTCTTAGACACCATTGTCGACATGAGGCACCTTAGAATAATCTTCCTATCTCATTAGAAGATCCACGTCTTATCACCATCTAAAAATGTCACCTGCTTGGAACCACAATCCAAGACCACTCTATACTTCTTCAAGGTGTCAATTCCAAGGATTACATTAAAACCATGTTTATCAAGTGGTATGAGGTTTACTTGAATGTTGTTCCCTAAGAAAGAAAGGACACATGAAGGGCACACCTCCTGCAACACAATAGAACCAACTAACAGGGTTTCTAACAACAAACTATCTATGCTACAACTAACAGGCAAAAGACAACTATCAAGCACTTTATGATTGATAAAAGAGTGATTTGGACCTGAGTCAACCAAAACAAATATGAAGCAAGTAGAAGACAAATCAGAATGAAATAACTCCATTTGACCTATCACCATTCATGGGTTGACCACCGCCTCTGACTGACCCATGGCATAGAATCTAGTCATTTCCTGTTGTCTCCCCCATCCTCTTCTTCCTTGATAAGATGATCTGACCTGTAATGCTTTCCCACATCCTCATCCTCCTGCACAACTATTCTGTTGATAACTCTGTGAGCCCTACTGGCCCTACCGTAGTTTTGCGCCACCTCATCATCTCTCATTAGACACTCTTGCCACAGGTGTCCTACCTTCCCACACTTGTGTCAAGTCCTAGTCTCAAACTGTGGCCTAGATGTGACACTGACAATGTGCTGTGAGAACTAAAAGGTGGAAGGCTATGACATTTGCCTCTACTCGGTGACCATTGCATCTGCGCACTGAACCTCTGTGGTGTTGGTGGTGTAGAAAACCTCAGTTTCATAGAGCCTCCTGACGACTGTTCCTGGGACTATGCAGACATCTTCCTAGAACTCTTCTCTCACTTCTGTATTATAGATCTCTCTATCCTCTGAACAGACTCCATAAACATGGCAAAACTCTCCTGATTCTCTAAAGAAGCCACTGGGGTAGAGAACTCAACATTCAACCCCTTCTCAAAATGTTAAATCCTCTCATCATTCGTGGAAGCCATATGAGGACACCAAAGAAGCTCCATAAACTTATCCTCATACTCATTTATTGACATGGATCCCTACCGGATCTACTCAAATTGACTGATCTTCTCATCCAGATAGGTCTGAGGGAAGTATTGACTGATGAACTCACATCATAACTCCTCCCACCCAACAACCACTCCAGGCCTCTTCTCCTCTTCTATGGCCTACCAATGGCCAACACCCCCCTTCAGAAGATAAATCACATGCTTCACCTTATTAGCCTCCAAGATGTTAAGGATCTTGAAGGCTTTCTCGAGCTCAGTTAACTAGAGATCAACATCTGTTGGATCTATTGACCCAACATACTCCACTACCCTGACATGGTGAATCTGCTTAAAAGTCTTCCCAATACCCGCATATTATGCATTGAGAATCAATGCCCTAGGGTGAGGTGCGGGTATCCTATCTTCCATATGCGTCATAGTAGCCATGAACTACCCAAAAAGAGACTGAAAGGGAGGATTTTCAAGCATGTTTGGGTCAAACTGGGGGACCTCAGGTACCCAATCTTCTCATGCCTGGTTCTTTCCACCTCATCCTGGTGCAGTAACACTATTCTTAGAAGTGGGTTCTTCATGTTCTCCAGTCATCTTTAAGCTTTTCTTCTTCTTCTACAGAAGTAGAAGTCACTATAATATAGACTAGAGGACACAACAACAGACACAAACCCTACTCCTAGGTCCCTGTAGACTCAAGGAACCTAAAAATCTAATATCAACCTTTCTTGTAACACCACACCCCACAAACCACGAGATTACTCAAAATGAAAATGTGGATTACCAAAAAACACTAGAAATCAAAACCGATTTGCAACAAACACCAACATCAGAAAACTTATTACATAAAGATCCATAACCTACCATATGGATTGCATATATTGTAAAACAGTGTTTCATACAACATGTTCCATCGAGACACCTATCACATATGAAATATGTTCCTTTTACATATGCAAGTACAACTACCAACTATATACATCGAAAGCCATACAAATCAAAAAATCATATTGATATCACCACCACAAAACATATAGAACTACTCCCAAGACCTATGTGTACAGGGATGACTCTAGGATTCTAACACCAAAAGACCAACAAGAAGGACTCCCAACCTTAGAAACTACTACTCTTATTGATGTTGTTCTACCTTAGATCCATCATTTCCACCTCCTCGTGCACTTCCACCTAAAAGATGTGGAGAAACCCATAGAGTGAGATCCAAATCTCATTGGGAGATATAACTCTCCACCAACAATATTATTAACACAAATTAGATAAGGACTGAAGTAAAGCTACAATTGTGTAAAGAAGATTCAACTAATGATATCAGCAAGGAAAATACTAACATCTCAAAACTAGAACACCTAAATCATTTAGAAGGAATATGAACATCATGTATATTTTCTACCAACTAGCATGTACAAAAGAGGCAAGGCTCAAACTAATCCTCTGGCATTTGATTCTAAGCAAGTATACTACACAGAAAAGTCCATGTTTTATTATGCCCTGAAGATTTGAGTCATAACACCCAAATCCAAACGACCACTACTAAGTAAAAATTAGTGACATACAAGATCTATGGAAGAGCTGGAATCGACAACCGAACTTCATGGTCAGTACACGAGTACACCGCAGAGACATACTAGTCAACTACATCAATGACATATAGTCAAACTATGAAAGTCCTAGCAATCTACTTGGTTTCAGACTTGGTACAACTCAAAGTCAACATTCCTTACATGTAACAGTGCTAGTGAAACTGAGCTACGACCTGCAACCACACTCCAGCCAAGGTATGGCCTACAGCCAATCCTATGAAACCACATAAGTATCATATCACTGAGCTACAACGAGCACTCCTTCCAGGTATATCCCACACCCAATCTTGTGAATGAATTTACTCAAGAGTCTTTGACTCAAGCTTTCACTAAGGGAAAGCTCGTTTCACCACCCAACAAGTGTTAACATTGAGATGGATCGATGACACAGGGCAATCTACATGATTAAGTTCCACTTGATTAGTTAAGTCAATTAAGTGTCTTTTAACATCCAAGTTATAATGTACAAATTCATAACAAACTCTATAAAGACTAGGACATATTACAACTCCAGAAGATATAAAATGTAGAGGTTGTGAGCTTGTCACAGTATCACCACATGATGTCTTTATCAATTCCATTCACCATATGACCAATACCAAAGTCACATACTATGGGATATCAATCCCTGAATTCATCATTGGGAAATATGTTCTCATACTAGGCAAGAAGTTGTTGCTAGCTCATAGGACCCATTCACATCATTCCTATATCACAAGCACCTCAACATACCGAATGGAGGCTCATTCAACCTGTATAATATCGTAGTCACCATAGCATACACTAGATATGATTATCAAGCTCATAACACATACATGGTTAGAAGTTCATAAACAATAGATATAACATCAGAGCATCATAGTGGTTCCATGAGAGAGAAACAAGCAAGTAACATTGCACATTATTAGGGTTAGGGTTCCCTCTTAACCGATTAGGGTTTTAGAAGCTAGGTTCAAACACAAACCCTAGATTCATCACGTCCCATCATCTTGGAGTATATTAGGGTTAAGGTACATCATTAAGGCTTATTAGATATTATTCAAACATAATTATACATGGCTTATGCATTACTCATACAAGTATATCATTATGTGTCAAAGCATACCTCTCAACCACTATCATCATCATGTGTCTTGACCACTATCCACAATTATCATCATCATGTATCTTGACCACTATCCTCATGTGTCTCGACCACTCAACACCACTAGGTTGTGACCACACCACCTAGACCGTGTCACACCTGCAACACCAAGGGCTATGGTTCTAACCATCCACAACTGTCACGACCTAGAGATGTCTAGACCCCAAGACATAGCATCATGTTAGGACCCAAGACAATATGATTGTCTTTACCTCTAGCCTAGTAGCAGGTCACAAACAAAGGTCAACCTATCACGACCTCTCTAAAGGGCATGTTGCAATTAGGGCAAGGAAAGACCAAAACACTAAGGCAACAACCCATCTAAAATAGGGCTCAACAAAACCGTTAACATTGAGTGTCACAACCTAAACAACACTAGGTCCAACCCATAAAGAAGAGGAGCATCTCAATCGAGATTAACTATGGTCATGAACAACATGGAGTAGGTGTCCCAACCATCATAAGGGAAAATATTTGGGTCTCAAAATTGAAACAAGACTAAGGGGAAACCATTAACATCATGAAGGAAAACCCCATGCAAACGATCACCAAAAGCCCTAGTTCATGGATCATGAAACCATCAAGAAAGGATCTTATCCAAGGAAGAGAAAACCATGATCAAGGTACAAAAAATAGAACCTAACCTCCCTTCAACATCTAGGTATACAAACATTATGCATGAGAGAAAAACCAAGGTCAAAAGATAGGGAACAACCTCCATAACATATCAATCACAAAAATTAGTGCATGTAGATTAGGGTTTCGGGGTCTATCAAACCAACCAAGATAATAAATACCACCAAGCTCTAGAGATTACTATATACTAGCATGATAAGGGAGCATTTTAGAGAGAGAATAAAATATCAAATATCTATAAAAGAGTGAAATAATAGAGTAGGTTAAGTGTTATATAACTGTCCTTAAGAAGATCACCACTAAGGGTTCCAGGTTCCAAGATCAAGAAATCCAAGAACACGATCCAAAGGTTGAAGAAGCTCCACCAAAGGCTCCAATCTCATCCATAAGAGAAACGCAAGAACAAGAAAGTCCTAGGTCAAAGCTAGCCAAAGAAAAGACAGATAAAAGCTCTAGGACGAACCAAAAGAGAAAGGGGGAAAGAGAGGAGAAAACGTCCTCACACTTGGGCCTAGCTTATAAAAACATGGTCTATGACCCTTGTGATGAGGATTTGCCTTCCAAAATGACCACCATGGAGGAACCAAGTTCTATGGCTGAGAAAAGAGAAGAACATATAGGTGGGAGACTAAAACAAATGTCATCATAGAAGATAAACACTTACTAAGGGTTGAACATAAGCTATGGTCACTAGAAGCACCCCATGAAAGAAGAGTTCAGTCACCAAGCTCCAAGATTGAACCTCCTTTCTTGAACAAGCTCTAAGAACAATCAAAGGAGAAGGAAGAAGATGGAGAGCTGAAAGAGTTACTAGCATGGAAAGATAAGGGGTTATATAGGTGGGAGATGAGAGACAAGGCAAGGGATGATGTGTCAACACTCCAAGATACCAAAGGGACACTTTTCCACTCAAAAGACCAACATGAAACCACTCTAGCTTAACATGGAAGACAAGGATGGATCTCAAGCACGTTGGTCACCCACATGGTTGTAGTCGCAACCCTCCCATGGTTTACCATCCATGGTCGCAACACACGCACCACCATCACCACTAGGTTGAGATATGGGACCACCTTAAACCCTAGGTTGAGGCATCCTATAAGAGGGAAACCATCTCAACCTAAGACCAACTTAGTCGTGACCCCAATATCCAGAGGGGGTGTCTCGACTGTGACACCCACCCAACCTAACCTAGGTCGTGACTTAGGTTGAGAATGCTCACTAGATACGCCTAGTTTGAGACACTCATCACCTAGAAACCCTAATCACCACTAAGGGTGACACTCCTTAACCAAGGTCCAAACAAGGCACCCACCTATTTCTCTCTCCTCTTAGTGTTGCCAAGAAAGAGAAGGAAAACAAAATAAAACTTGAATGTAGATTAGGGTTTCAGGTTCTATCAAACCAAGCAAGATAATAACCACTATCAAGATCTTGAGATTACTATATACTCACATGATAAGGGAGTATTTTAGAGAGAGAATATAGTAGCAAATATCTATAAAACAGTGCAATAATAGAGTAGGTTAAGTGTTATATAACTGGCCTTATGAAGATCACCATCAAGGGTTCCAAGCACACGATCCAAAGGTTGAAGAAGCTCCACCAAAACCTCCACTCTCATCCACAAGAGAACCTCAAGAACAAGAAGGTCCAAGGTCGAAGCTAGCCCAAGAAAAGAGAGATAAAAGCTCTAGGACGAATCATAAGAGAAAGGGGGAAAGATAGGAGAAAACTTCCTCACACTTGGGTCTACCTTGTTAAAACATGGTCTATGACCCTTGTGATGAGGAGTTTCCCTCCAAAATGACCACCATGGAGGAACCATGTTCTATAGCTGAGAAAAGAGAAGAAGATGTAGGTAGGATATTAAAAGAAACGTCATCATATAATATAAACACTTACTAAAGGTTGAAGATAAGCTATGGTCACCAAAAGCACCCCATGCAAGAAGAGTTTTGTCACACAACTCTAAGGTTGAACATCTTTGGTCGACTAAGCTCTAAGAACAAGAAAAGGAGAAGGAATAAGATGTAGAGTTGAAAGGGTTACTAGCATGGAATGATAAGGGGTTATATAGGTAGGAGATGAGAGAGAAGGCAAGGGATGATGTGTCAACACTCCAAGGTACCAAAGGGACACTTGTCCACTCAAAAGACCAAGATGAAACCACTCTAACTTAACATGCAAGACATGATGATACACTAGGATGGATCTCAACCACCTTGGTCACCCACATGGTTGTGGTCACAACCCTCTCATGGTTCACCATGCATGGTCGCAACACGCACACCACCATCACCACTAGGTTGAGGCAAGGGACCACCTTAAACCCTAGGTCGAGACATCCTATAAGAGGGAAACCATTTCAACCCAAGACTGCCCAAGACCACCTTGGTCATGACCCCAACATCTTGAGGGGGTGTCTCGACTATGACACCCACCCAACCTAACCTATGTCATGACTTAGGTTGAGAAAACACACTAGACAAACCTAGGTTGAGACACTCATAACCTAGAAACCCTAATCACCACTAAGGGTGACACTCCTTAGCCAAGGTCCAAACAAGGCACCCATCTATTTCTCTCTCCTATTGATGATGCCAAGAAAGAGGGGAAAAAAATAAAATTTGAAACTTAAGCTCTCAGCAAGCCCCAGTTACATTTCAAAAGATTAGAGCAACGTTCTAAGCATGTTATCAAGCTAAAGCAAATATGGTTACCCCAAAACATAGGCCAGGGGTCTTACATTTGTTCTATCTTCACTTCTATATCAATTGCTATGATTTCATCATGTAAGGTCTTACAATAGTAAGGGTTCTAACCATCCACAACTATTGCAACCTAGAGATGTCTCGACCCCAACACATAACATCATGTCACAACCCAAGACCGTATGGCTGTCTCGAGCTCTAGCCTAGTAGCATGTCATGACCAAAGGTCAACCTATCCTGGCCTCACTCAAGGGCATGTTGTGATCAGTACAAGGAATACCAAAATAGGGATCAACACAACCTTTAACATCCAAAATAGGGATCAACACAACCTTTAACATCAAGTGTTGCAACCTAAACAACACTAGGTACAACCCATCAAGAAGAGGAGCATCTCAACCAAGATTAACTATGGCCATGACCAACATGGAGTATGTGTCTCAAAAATAATAAGGGAAAATATATGGGTATCAAAATAAAAACAAGACTAAGTGGAAACCATTAACATCATGAAGGAAAACCCCATGCAAGTGATCACCAAAATCCCTAGGTCATGGATCATGAAACCACCAAGAAAGGATCTTGTCCAAGGAAGAGAAAACCATGATCAAGGTACACAAAATAGAACCTAGCCTCCCTTCCACATGTAGGTATACAAACACTATCAATGAGAGTAACACCAAGGTCAAAAGATAGGGAACAACCTCCATAACATATCAATCACCAAAATTGGTGCATGTTGATTAGGGTTTTAGGTTCTATCAAACCAAGCAAGATAATAACCACTATCAAGATCTAGAGATTACTATATACTCGCATGATAAGGGAGAATTTTAGAGAGAGATTATAGTAGAAAATATCTATAAAAGACTACAACAATAGAGTAGGTTAAGTTTTATATAACTTTCCTTAAGAAGATCACCACCAAGGGTTCCAATCTCCAAGATCAAGAGCTCCAAGCACATGATCCAAAGGTTGAAGAAGCACCACCGAAAGCTCCACTCTCATCCACAAGAGAATCTCAAGAACAAGAAGGTTCAAGGTCAAAGCTAGCCTAAGAAAAGAGCGATAAAAGCTCTAGGATGAACCAAAAGAGAAAGGGGGAAAGAGAGGATAAAACTTCCTCACACTTGGGTATACCTTGTCAAAATATGGTCTATGACCCTTATGATGAGGAGTTTCCCTCTAAAAGGACCACCATGGAGGAGCCATGGTCTATGGATGAGAAAAGAGAAGAAGATATAGGTAGGATATTAAAAGAAACTTCATCCTAGAAGATAAACACTTACTAAGGGTTGAAGGTAAGCTATGGTCACCAAAAGCACCCCATGCAATAAGAGTTCAATAACCAAGCTCCAAGGTCGAACCTCCTTGCTCGACCAAGCTCTAAGAACAAGCAAAGGAGAAGGAAGAAGATGGAGAGATGAAAGGGTTACTAGCATGGAAAGATAAGGGGTTATATAGGTGGGAGATAAGAGAGAAGGAAAGGGATGATGTGTCAACACTCCAAGGTACGAAAGGGACACTTGTCCACTCAAAAGACCAACATGAAACCACTCTAGCTTAACATGCAAAACTTGATGATACACTAGGATGGATATCAACCACCTTGGTCACCCACATGGTTGTGGTTGCAACCCTCCCATGGTTCACCATCCATGGTCACAACACACACACCACCATCACTACTAGGTTGAGACAAGGGACCACCTCAAACCCTTGGTCGAGACATCCTATAAGAGGGCAACCATCTCAAGCCAAGATCGTGCAAGACCACCTTGGTCATGACCCCAACATCTAGAGGGGGTGTCTCGACCATGACACCCACCTAACCTAACCTAGGTTGTGTCTTAGGTTGAGAAAACTCACTAGATACACCTAGGTTGAGACACTCATCACCTAGAAACCCTAATCACCACTAAGGGTGACACTCCTTAACCAAGGTCCAAACAAGGCACCCACCTCTTTCTCTCTCCTCTTGATGATGCTAAGAAAGAGAAGGAAAAAAAATCAATCTTGAAACTTAAGCTCTCAACAAGCCCTAGTTACATCTCAAAAGATTAGAGCAACATTCTAACCATATTATAAAGCTAAAGCAAATAGGGTTACCCCAAAACTAAAGTCAGTGGTCTTACATATGTTCTATCTCCATTGCTATATTATAGTGGTTGATCGTCTCCCTTGTGTGATCTCCTATCCAATTTCCTTCATGGTCATGATCAACCACTACGATTGTCGCTTTGTATTATTTCCATGCAGCATCGGTATTCACTTTGATATACTCTAGACATGGTTCGGAATAACAACATTCTTCATTCAATTGACTATGTTGGTTGTCTCTCTCCCATGCCCAGTTTGTCATATACACATCTTGCAATATTTGTTGTAAAAGATGTGACAAGTAGTTTCATGTGTTCGAATATATGGTTGTTTTGTGTTTTCAAAATGTGCTAGCATGTGATAAATGTATATTTATCTCTTTATTTCCATCTTTTTGATATCTTTCTAGGATTGTTTTGTTATTTATCTTCTTCATTTTGTTATTAATTGTATTAGTTTGGAATTTTCTATTTATTTAGAGTTTTAAATATATTTGCTTATTTTTTTGTAGAAAAATAGCTCATGAGTAAATTCCCCTAGAAGATATTTTTGCACAAATTCCCGCAGTGTTTGATTTTAGTATATACCTTTCACCAAAACTGGTATAACTCTCATATCCCAAGGCGGAATTTAATGTGCAAGTATGAGTTAGAAAGAGAATTCAATTATCTACAGGAAAAACATATTTTCGGACCGCTTCCGAATTTATGAATGGCCCAAAAATATGCTTGAAATCTCTGTTGCGGGAAATTACTACAAAAGGAATGCAAATCAATCAATTGTTTTCTCTATTGATTAGACCCAGAAAGTTAGCAGTCACCTCCGGCAATTTCTTTTTCCCTAAACCTAATGTATACCCCCTCCTTCTCCTATAAAAGTAGGGGCACTTCCTTCTCCTAGGGCATCTTGGTTTTTCACTTTTGTACTAGCATTCTCGAAGCATCTTATTCTTGTATTCCCGTAGTTCAGCAATAAAGCAATTTTATTTCTTGAAGCATTGTTCATTCTTAGATTGTTCCTTGACTCTTTTATTCCACTTTAGATCTAGAACTTCTTTTCCCTTCCTCTAGTTCTGGAGCAAGCAATTAAGAACATGGCCATTTCATTGTCTCTAGCAAAAGGATTAATTTCCTATTTTGGGCTAGACTATGACCAAGGTATTTTCTTCTTCCTCTGTCTCCCCCTTCTCCTCAACTATGAGTGAGTAGTTCTATATCGAGGCAAGAGGAATAGCCCCTTAGCCATGGTCTGATTGAATTAGTTTTAATCGATTCCCTTAGATGACAATTGATTTATTAAATTGATAATCTAGTAAAGTAATTACTCGCTTAGATTCATATGTTAACTCAGATGGAAATGACCATGAAATTTTGGTTTAGAATGATTAAATCAATTTTCATAGAGATTTTGATGTGATCGCGAATTTATCTCTTTTAAGATGATGAACCAGGAAACATGAGAACCAAGACCAATGAGCTCATGTGGAGTTCTTCTTTTGTGTTTGTTTTGTGATTCACATGTTGTCGCCTATTGTCGATTAATTGTTAATTCATGTTCTTATCATGGCTAAGGTGGTGAACACCCCAAAAGCCTCGATTCTCTTCCTTTGATTTCAAACATTGTTTGATTCACTTTCTTTACTTCCAAGTGTTTCCATTCACAAGTTTATTTATGCTAACAATCATTTCATTTTTCCTTGTGACAGGGGCAAAATTTCTTCTTGTTGGTTACAATATTATCTTGTGTTTCTTTCTTGCATTATTGTAATCAATCAAACCCCCAACCCAACTTTTAATTTTCATTCTAAATCTGAAAATACAAAACAATAATAAAATAAGTTATTCAAATAATTGGGTTTTTAAGAAATAATCATTAAAAGTTGTCCTTTGGGATTCAACCCTTTCTATACCAGCCTTAATCGGAGAGTTAAAAGGATTAAACTCTAGGATTAACAATCTTAGTGATTGGTGTGTTAAGCAACACATTATCAATTTGGCGTCGTTGCTGTGGACAACGGATTTGTTTCTTCGAACCCCAAAATTTTATTTGAAAAACTTTTTTTCCTTTTTTATGCCTTTCGAGTAACATTCCAGAAATGTTATTCCTCCTTCTGCCGAGTTTCCATTCCGACAGTCTGTTTTTTCTACACATGATTAACTGCTTCATTTGTGCATGCGATGCTCGCCAAATGCCAATTCCGTGGCGTGATTTTTTAATCTGGAACCGCAGAGGCTAAGGATGATTTTAATAGATGATGATGGCGATGATTATATCATCTTCAATCACATATAAACAACTCCAATACCTAAAGATCCACCAATCGCTTCCATTGTTGATGTTAATCTAGTTGATTCTAATGGCCAATCTACTTCATTGGAACCCTTTCTCTATAATGAACTGCCACCCTTACAAGAAGTCTAATGTGATATAACTGAGATTCCACACAACCTTGATCAGGAGATGGATAGGTGTTTTAAAGAAATTCAAGATGCCACAAATGAAGAACTTTGTTTATCTAGGGCCACAGCTGTATGGGGCCCTAACTATCCATATAAGTCAGAAAATGAGTGGATGGAGGCCTATGTTGATAAATTCATGAATCAAGAATCTTTTAACAAAAAGGTTAATGACTGGTGGGCTCAAAGAATGTCCCAAGAACCTAAGACTCCACCACCCTTCTCAGTTGTAGGCCCATATTTGGATGTTTGCAATAATCATCCCATCTTGGTTGAGTCTATTGTGACCAATGTACCATCACCTCCCCAACATGCACTGATGGATTCTTTTGAAAGGCTTCCTCATCAAGAGCATTATGACCTCACTCAACAACCTCTTTTTCCACATCTGGTTGAACATGATGAGGTGATTCTACCACCGCAAGAACCTTACATTACATTATTTTATTGTGAGGTGATCCATTCTAAGCCTATTGAGTTGGGCACATGTCCTATAAAATAATTAGATCTCCCCTTCAACATAGTAAAGGATCCAATTGATTCCATAGACATCCATGTTGATGAGATATTTTATGAAGAAGAGATGGAGAACTCCCCAATAGAGATGGAACAACCTAGATTGATCATTTTTGATAATTATGACGACAATTATGCCATTTGTGAGTCTTCCACACCAAATCCACTAGCTTCCATTTATGAGGTAAAGGATCTGGATGCACCTTGTTGCATAATCCACCAAGAAGACATACATCCCCATATGATTGTTTACTCAGCTAACAAACCAGTTCTTCTTATAAAGGCACCCTCTTCACTACATGTAGATCCAGATGGAAAAAAGATACTCAAGCCAAATTCTCCATCCGATCTTCCACATCTAACACTACATTTGTTACCCAACTGGCACCTGCCAATCTCCCCCAATCCACATTCATCTCCAACACTACTTTCACTATTGAAGGAAGATATGTGGATCCTACTCGAAGGACTATGAGGTAATAGACAACATCATTCTAAAAAACTTTTTAGGCTTCCGTAACCACCCATCCATTGGGTGTACCATGAAGCTCCTCTATTCAAAACCCCAGCCATCATCGACATTCCCTTCAGATGGACATATTTTGAGCTACCAGGACCTCTTGGTGAACCCAACAAATTTCATCCCTCCATCTCGGGTTTGGGTTTTGCTCGGGATGAGAACAAATCTAAGTCTAGGGTGGAGGTGGGTGGTATGATTCTATTCCACCCCCTTATCTTTTTATTTTTGCATTATTTCCACTTTTTTTTGCATATAGTTCCTTTGTTCATGGCCATTACCTAGTCGGTCATATTTTTATTTCTTTTGTTGCAAAATGGACTTTATCTAGTCGGTCAATATGAATAGATGGTTATCATGGTACCCCTTTGAATTTAGTAAACATTTTGCAAATACTATAACAAATTTCCATGTCTGAAACCACCATGTCACCTCAAACCCCTTATAACATCACTCCTCAGAATAGTTGGCAAGTCAAAGGAATCAATCAGAACCAAGCATAATTTTCC
Source organism: Alisma plantago-aquatica (assembly GCA_963693085.1). NCBI lineage: Eukaryota > Viridiplantae > Streptophyta > Magnoliopsida > Alismatales > Alismataceae > Alisma > Alisma plantago-aquatica. The sequence goes on along the minus strand of OY856414.1, from coordinate 570,748,986 downwards.
CTATATTTAAGCAATGGATTATCTTGTTATAAAATTTGTATGATGTGATTTATTGGAATACTCTAACTAGATCAATGACACTCTCTGACGAAAATATTAAAAAATTGAAATTTATAAGCACAAGAACATCTCTTCCTTCCTTCTATTTTTTTTCTAAAAAAGAGAAGCAAAGAATCACCACCAGACAAAAATCAAGTCTGGGGTGGCATGCTTCCCAAAATGAAAACTCCATACCCCACAAAGGGGCGTACCATCAAAAGATGCCAAAAGTACACATGAAAAAAATTGTGACCAATGTAGTCATAACTCCATAAATTCATATCCCGAGTCGAATAGAGGAGGGATCAATATATTTTCATCACTTCTTTCTTTGTTTTCACACCCGCAAATTTGTCCTATTCTTGTACAATAACTAAAAAAAAGAGTAATAAAAATTGATTGTGTCAAAGCAAAAGTAAGACGATGCCTATTTTTCTACAAATTCTTATTTTAGAAGCTAGATTTGACAATTGTTTTGATAGGGAATATAGAATTTTATGCAATGTGGTTCTAGGAGATTGGGTCACTTGGCCAAAATTTAGAGGTGAGGAGTGTAGTGATGTCATTAAGTTGAGGATGGCATATTGGGAGTATAAATTAGACTTTATTTGTGATTTTATTTGCTTGAGGACAAGCAAAGATTCTAGTCCGGGGTATTTTGATAAATGTATATTTACTCCTTTATTTCCATCTTTTAGATATCTTTCTAGGATTGTTTTGTTATTTATCTTTTTCATTTTGTTATTAATTGTATTAGTTTGGAATTTTCTATTTATTTAGAGTTTTAAATATATTTTCTTGTTTTTTTTTGTAGTAAAATAGCTCATGAGTAAATTCCCCTAGAAAATATTTTTGCACAAATTCCCGCAGTGTCTGATTTCAGTATATACCTTTCACCAAAATTGGTATCAATCCCACATCCCAATGTAGAATTTAATGTGCAAGTATGCGTTGGAAAGAGAATTCAATTATCTACAGGAAAAACAGATTTTAGGACCGCTTCCAAATTTCTGAATGGCCCAAAAATATGCTTGAAATCGCTGTTGTGGGAAATTACTGCAAAAGGAATGCAAAGCAATCAATTGTTTCCTCTATTGACTAGATCTAGAAAGTTAGCAGCCGCCGCCGACAATTTCTTTTTCCCTAAAACTAAATTTTTATCCCCTCCTTCTCCTATAAAAGGAGGGACACTTCCTCCTCCTTGGGCATCTTAGTTTTTCACTTTTGTACTAGCATTGTTGGAGCATCTTATTCTTGTATTCTCGTAGTTCAGCAATAAAGCAATTTTATTTCTTGAAGCATTGTTCATTCTTATATTGTGCCTCGACTCTTTTATTCCACTTTAGATCTAGAACTCCTTTTACCTTCCTTTAGTTCTGGAGCAAGGAATTAAGAACATGGCCATTTCATTGTCTCTAGCATAAGGATTAATTTTCTATATTGGGCTAGACTATGGCCAAGGTACTTTCTTCCTCCGACTCCCCCTTCTCCTCAACTATGATTGAGTAGTTCTATATCGAGGCAAGGGGAATAGCCCCTTATCCATGGTCTAATCGAATTAGTTTTAACCGATTCCCTTAGACGGCGATTGGTTTATTAAATAGATAATCTAGCGAAGTAATTACTTGGTTAGATTCATATGTTAACTCAGATGGAAATGACCATGGAAATCTGGGTTTAGAACGATTAAATGAATTCACATAGACATTTTTATGTGATCGTGGATTTATCTCTTTTCGGATGATGAACCAGGAAACATGAGCACCAGGACCAATGGGCTCATGTGGAGTTCATCTTTTGTGTTTCTTTTGTGATTCACATGACGTCGCCTATTGTCGATTAATAGTTAATTCATATTCTTATCATAGATAAGGTGGTGAAAACCCCAAAATCCTCGATTCTCTCCCTTTGATTTCAAACATTGTTTGATTCACTTTCTTTACTTCCAAGTCTTTCCATTCACAAGTTTATTTGTGCTAACAATCATTTCATTTTTCCTTGTGACAGGGACAAAATATATTCTTATTGGTTACACTATTATCTTGTGTTTCTTTCTTGCATTAGTGTAATCAATCAAACCCCCAACCCAACTTTTACTTTCTGTTCTAAATCTGAAAATACAAAAAAAAATAAGTTATTCAAATAATTGTGTTTTTAAGCAACAATATTTAAAAGTTGTCCTTTGGGATTCGACCCTTTCTATACTAGCCTTAACCGGAGAGTTAAAAGGATTAAACTCTAGGATTAACAATCTTAGTGATTGGTGTGTTAAACGACTTGCATCAGCATGCGATCATGAACTACCATAGATTCTGGTCTTCTTGTTTCAACTATTGCTTGAGCCGCAAATTAGGGTCTATTTGGAAGAAGTTATTGGGTGGGTGATTGTTGAAAAACATCATTCGTACCTCCTTAGAATATTGGTTATCACTCAATGCATGAGAAATAGACTCCTCACTTGAATTACATGTTTTGCATGTATTGTTCTTGGATAGCTTTCATTGAACACTGCCTATAGTTGGTTAAGAGGGATTCATGTAATGTCGTCTATATAAAGAGCCTAACTCTAGCCACCACATGTGTGTTCCAAATGATACTCCATTGTCCATCTATGTTCACATCCCGACTTCTCCTCAACATCTAGTATGCAGATTTTGTTGTGAATTGCCCACTGGTTGTATCGTTCCAGATACTGAGATCATTCAAACTGTTATTCATTAGAGGTTCTGGGTTTAAAATGATGTTGACCTCGCTTTGTGGCAGCCAGTGGTTCAAGAATTCAACTTCCCATTGTCCATCCTCCATGATGATGCTTTGCACTGAAAGATCAATCAGTGATTATGGTAGTGTGCATAGATCTTGTTGTTTTAGAGTTACACCCACATCGACCCAAGTATCCTCCCAAAAATTGATAGCTATTTCATCTGAGGTAAAATCTAAGAATGCCTATTGGTCATTTTATTGCATCTAATTGTCACTTGTGTGAGGTGAGATAAGTTGGTGATCTTCCCTTCAGAATACTCATTCTATCGCTGTCTCATGAAAACACACCAGATCGTCCTCCTATTGCTTGATATGTCCCACACATTTTTAGTAATAAAAACAATATTCCACTCCCGCATGGACTTAAGTCCTAGGCCTCCATTCTTTTTTGCTACTAGTGACTTTGTCCCACACCACAAGGGCCATGGGATTTGCTTTGTGGCATCCCCCATAAGAATCTTCTAATAATATTGTTGATTCAATCACATAGTGTAAGGAGCAGTACTACAGTCTGCATGGCATATGTTGGTATTGCTTCCAGAATTGTTTCTGCCAAGCAACAACACCTAAATAAGGACAATGTTCTCATCGACCATCCATTCATCATGGATTCAATTTTTGTAACAACACCAAATTTCTAGAAACATCGCTTGAATATTCACGTTTGAGCACATGATGTGTAAAGGTTTGGGCCCACTGCTCTAGGCTCTAGTAGAGTTTTAAGAATGACGACTGACTCCACAGATCACCACTATCCTTAACTGCGTGCTTTTCCCACACTCATGCGCAAGCTGGGGTCAACTTCCCGACTGGTCACCCATCCTAGTACTACTCCAAGCTTAGCACGTTTAACTATGGAGTTCTTTAGTGATGGGCTCCCGGAAAAGGAGGTGCACCTTGGTGATATGGGTAGTCCAATCATTCCTTTTAAGATCATGTTATCTGAGACCTCAAATCCTGGGATGTTACAATCTCCCCCACTTAGACTCTTGACATCCTCATCAAGGCTCAACTATATGGCCTCATAATCTGACCGCATTTCAGTGTAGACCCACAATGGCCCATGGACACCCTGTTGGTGTGTATGCCCTGAGAGCCAATCATGGGATGATTGGTGGGATACATTAAGATTGATTTGATAAACATCAAAGGCAAGCTTCCAATTTTTTCTGGTGCAGTCATATGAGATAGTGATAGAACAGATTGAATGTCTAGAGAATGACAGTACTCAATGCGTATGCTTTCAGGTTAAGGACCTGAACGATTAGATCATACAGATGCTAAGAGTTTGTACATTCTTGTTATGTCCCTAGTCGGATGTCATTGTGGAAGGTAGATAGACAGCAATGACACACAAGACTATATTGTGGTGTTGGTTGATGACAGAATCTCATTAGTCATGATATAGAGATATCAAACCAAACACATAGGTACTTGTTAGAGAACAAGTGTACCAGACAGACCCACCGTGAGTTTGACACATGGAACCATGACATGGTAGTCACAGTCAGTACTCACAGTGATGGTGGTGAGTGTGATTCTTAGACCTGAAATCACTACACTCAACACATGTCATTGGGCACACTTTGACATCATCAAACGCGGTCTTGAAACATGGGTTGTTATAAAGGTGATGATTGGGTGGCTTTGACACATGGGGCTTTTGAGGGGTAAGTGATAGATATGGGATTTGTCCCTCCTGAGGGAGTTTGATATCCAAGGCCACTTGATGAGTAGGATTGAGATAGGCGTGTGCACGAATGTGTGAATCAATATGTGATATTGATGTCTTACATATCTCGTTCAATCTACTCTGAGATCAAGAAAGTGAATGAACGTTGACAGGATGACTGTTCCATGCCTTGAGTTCATTCAGGATATCAGTGACAAAGGAATTATACATTCGCTGTAACACTATTCACAGATTGTAGGATGAAAGTTGTTCTCCAACTTTCTACTTTCACTTGGGTAGCACTGATGTGTGACTAGGCACCACTCTTTGCATGTGAAGTCATAAGTGTTATGGACTTTCACTGCCAATGTGAAATGGACTTGTAGGGTCACACACATAGGATTTAACCTGGAAGAGGAGTTTTGTCCACAAATCAATCTTTAGATTGATTACTAAAGGAGTTTAGTAGTTCAATTAAACACTCAATCAGTCGATGGCTCAATATCATATGGTTCAAGGTGTTGGATGCATTGATTGGAGTATCAGATTGATTGAAATCGCAATTGACTGATTTTGCCCAACCTGTGCTCCCACCCGATCGGCTCAAGTGTTGAACCGGTCGGCTGAGGTTGCAGAACCGGTCGGATGGAGTGTCCAGGCCGGTCGGCTCATGCCCAGGTTGAAACGACCGGTTCGAGAGTTAAACCGATCAGCTCAACTGGTGCAACCGACCAGTTGGGAAAGTCATGTCGGCAAGAATTTTCCTTTGGTTTCAAATTGCCCAATTCGATTGTGAAATAACATTGGTATTCGATACCAATTGGGAACGAAACAAGGAAAGTCTTTTTGAGCCAGATTAGGACCATGAACCGATCAGTTCAGGGCACCAACCGATCAGTTGGAGTGCCCCAAACGATCGGCTCAAGTCCAACCGATCGACTCAATGGCCGAACCGATCGGTTCAGCTGTGAACCGATCGTTTCAGGTTGCGAACTGGTTGCCTTTTGTGGAAAATCTCGAACCCTTCTACTCCTGCTTTTAGTCCCGTATTTCCTGGGATAGAGAACCCTGTCCCATGACCCTCCTATATATATAGGGGTAGTGGGGGCTTCTCAGACAACAACTCAGTGCAACCAGTTGCCTGCAAAGTTGTCGTTCTCTCTGGTTTTGGTAACCGAGAGAGTGTCCGAGCAAGTGCTTCCCAAAAAGGGAGGTGCAGTAAGGGAAGGACAACTACAGTTGCAACTGGCAGCAGGAGAGTGTGTTGGCAAATAGTACATCAATAGGAGGGTGTGACTCCTTCCACTTCCTTGTGGGACAAGGAGTGTGGAGTTCCAGGTGGTCCATGTGGACTACTACAGAGGCGGGAGGACACTGCCGCTTAGGAGGACAACTGTCATCCGACAGTCCGGTAGGAGGAGGAGTTGTCAGTCCCAGTGCGACCACGAGCTGCACAGACGCCGTCCAAGACCAGTGTTGAAGACCACGCTAAGCACGAGGTATTGTCGCTGAGCAAGCCTCGGGACAAGGTATGATTCCACAAACCATCCTTTCCTAATATATAGACGTTGACGCGTTTCCTTGTTCCGGGTTTGGGGGAGAAATTTTTTTGTTTCCGCTGCCTTCTCTGCCTCCCCTATAACACAACAGTGGTATCAGAGCCAGGTCAACTGTTCTATACTTTAGGAATATCGATATGATCGATTTTGGTTTGTCGCCTTTATTTATTGCATGCGATGCGAATAATATTGGCTTTATGCATGTCCAATCCTAAATCCACAAATCCCAAATTACATATATGATATGTATTATTAATGCACTCGATACGCGTCACCCTTAAATGAGTTTTGTGGTGGATGTGTGTAGCATGATTATGGCCTATAAACCGCTATCTGTGTGTGGTTGTTTGTGGTTACTTGCATCTCGGTCTGCGCACCGATCTTCCCTCTCTTATTCCTGATGTAACTCGAAATAATTTGAGATTCTTTCCTACCTTTGCTCCCCCCGAATGTAACTCGGGGTTTCTTCTTTTAAGCAATGTAATATAGGATAGATTTTATTTCCTGTTATGTCGAAGACCGGCGGACATCAAGACAATAGCTAAAACGATCGGTTCAAGGAGTGAACCGATCGGTTGACATTCCAGATGGTCGGTTCAAGGAGTGAACCGATCAGTTGATGACCGATTGAGGAGCGAGATGACCGGGTGGTGGACATGACGAGATGCACGATGTCCAGGCAAACCGATCGGTTGGAGGAGCCAACCGATCGGTTGGTGGCACCCAGACGACCGGCTGGAGAGTACATATCATTCATGTGATGAGTAGATCAACTCGGATGGCAAGGCACAGATGTTCATCTTGTACAGGTTGCATGTGATGTTGACCTAGATGACTGTGATTCCTCTTGGCTCGAGGAATCACATTAGGATGGCCATAATCATCGCTTTTATCGTTTGTGCATGTTTTCTGTGGGATATAGCATGTATATGATATGTACTATGTATTGTGGTGATTGGATATGTATATGTATATAAAAACCAAATCCCTCATTAAAATATTAAGTCTTATATGCCTTCCATTAGCGGCACACATGAAAAGCTTGATCGACCAAGCGTAGGTTACGCCAAAGTGTGGTGCGTCGTCTATCTTGTGGAAGTGTGAAGGGTAGACATGTAGGTTCTTCCAAAGTAGGGTGCATGTTTACCGTGTCGGCTTTTGGGTTAGACTTAACTGGTGATTCTTAGAGCGTCTAAGCCCAGAGGCAAGGAATGTTCATGGCAAGGTGTTGTGCATGTTCATTCAACAAGAGTTGCATATGATGCAATTGGCAAGAGTTTCCTACCTGAGAGATCTAAGTTGTGGGCAATCAGCCAAAGCTGACTCATGACTTGGAGGATTTCAGGATCTTGCCCACTAGAAGGTTGTACGCTGCAATCTTCCAAATTGATGGTGAGGGATATAAATTTGAAGTAAAATAGTGGGAGAGATAATTAATTAAAGGCCTAATTTTATCGTCAACTTTTCAAATCAATCAAATAAGTCAAAAGAGTTTTGGAATAAAATTGCATATATTTCCTTTTGTTAAAATAAATGGTTAATAACAAATCACTTTATTTGCGATCGGTCTTTGAGACCAACAAATTAAATGGGAATAATTCCACGATTGGTTAGGATAATGAGAAGTGTTCTCAATCAAAGAGCGAAAGCTCTAAGTCCTAGTTATACCAAGACCAGATGAACTCAATCCCACCACATCAATGACTGAAAGTATGCTTATGGAAGCATACCGAGGAAAAAATTGATGAGGAGTGCTTGATGTTGTGTTCTCTGAACTATGAGTTGCAGAGACAACATGAGACATATGATGTCTCCAAGATACTGTCCTAGTATGTCGTGACAGAAGGAGATCCAGTAAGGTATTCACACACTCAATGTGATTGGGTATGTGGAAAACCTGACTAAGAAGGATTCCATCTGAGCCAAGAGTTGGCTATTGGCATGATACTGCAAATGTTGCGAGAATCATACAATTCATGATAAGCTACAACATGAACAACTTTGACAAGTGTTGACAGAGTTGTTCGACATGTTGAGGATAGTAGACGCAAAGATGAAGAAAGACAAACCATAATCTTTTATGTGATCAAAGAAAAGATAATTCTTAAGGGCAAGGATAAGGGCAAAGCAAAGAAGTGTTATGATGCTAGCCAGCAATCCAAGCCGTCTTCAGCCTCAAGGCACATGGGGAAAGGGTGTATGAGGGATTGACCTCTATATCTGGAAGAACAAAAGAAGATGCAGGAGGGGATGGAAATCTCCACCTAAGGTATCATGAAATAAACCACTTCTTCATCTGAGGTATATGATACCAAGATATGGATATGTCATATATGATATGCAATATCCATAAAGAAGTGATGGACTTTGTGAAAGGACCAAGAAAGAAGTACCCATCATTGGAGCAAGTGTTGCTTCCATAGATAGGAGTATCTTTCAGTTTATTTCAGCCTAAAGGGCACGAAATAGAGTTGAGAACTGTTATTTCATATATTGCCAATAGATAGAAACACTTTATTTTTGCATATTGTATGACAATGATGGCAATTAATAAAGTTGATGTTTCCATCTTAAAGATATGATCTTTGTGGCAATTCCTTGTTTATCTTGTGATACATGGTATGCATAAGATAAAATGATACCTAAAGTTATTGATAACTCAAACAATTAAATTAGCATAAATCATAAGAAATTCATTTCTAGTTTCCATATGATGGATAAATCTAGACTCTTTTGGTTAGAAAACCATTAAGAGACATGAATATCTTGGACATGATTAATCAATCTTCACTAATCGTAGTGGGAGAATGATCATCCAATTAGGTATAATACATGTGATGTATTTACATACCTATTGGAGTAAGTGCTAATACTTCAAATGGTATTTAGATAAATACCAATATGAATATCTTGAAGTGTTCAAGATTATCATAGACGAAGTGCAAATTTGGTAAAGTGTTAATTCTTGATGAGATCAATGAATGAAATACTTGGACCAAATGTTTGAGATCCTTACGAGTGATTATAATAATGTATCATAGTGAACTCATGATTAAGGCATGGTGATGTCTAAATCAAGAAGGAATCATAATCTAAGGAGTTAGAGAATGATTATCGAATAACTGAATTCTTCTTAATAAATGAATACCCCACACTAATAAAAGAAATTAAGAATCACAAGGGTTGTGAGTTCTTATATCTTTAATAGATACACCTCAATTATCTATGTGATAAGTTGTTCATGTGATGAGTCAACTATCTAGATGAATATGAGGAACCGAATTTTGAGTTATGGTTTATGACCATTACATCCTAAATGACATCCATGTGAACCATAAGGTATGACCTTGATTGTAGCACTCATTGGATCATATCCATAAGTGAAAATGAGTCTTAAAGTGTTAAGACACATGGATCACATTTGAGAAGGATGATGCTTGTTGATTGCAACTTAATGACTAAGACATTTGGCATATGGATACTAAAACCGCATTCCTATGAGGAATAAAACAAGGATGTGTACATGACACAACCTATAAAGTTTATGAATCCACTAATGCAAATGAAGTCTATAAGTTACAATGGACTAAGATTGAGTACAAGCAACTCAGAATTGGATCTTTACTTTGATGATATAGTCAAAGGGTTTGACTGATATGTCAAAGATAAAGAGGGATCTGTGATTTAGTGGGAGCGTGTTCACATTCCATATATTGATGTGAAATGGAAATGTTCTAGAATGGAATTCCAAAAGTGGAAATTATCTTTAAGGAAGATAGAGATGTTTCCTATGAGATAGGAATAGAGATCTATAGAGATAGTTCTCGAAAAACCTCTTGACCTGAAGAGAGAAAGCATACATTGGCAATCTGTACTGAAGGGTTCAGTATGCACAGATTCAGTGGGAGAAAACTTGTCCATGTTACATGGAGTTAGTATCCCAAAGCCAAGTGTCCAATTCTTGTGAAGAATGCGAACACTAAGAATAGATATGGATCTATCATGTATGTAATCATCCCATTATCTTGCATGTATGACATGGCAAGAATAAAATGCATTCATCATCTTGTATGTAGGACATGGCAATATGATGTGCTCATCCTGATAACTCGTATGTGGGACATGACGAATGGATGTCTGTCTACTTCCAGTAAAGGTTACTGGAATACCATGAGAGCTTGATAAGTACTTGGGAAGTACTAGTTCTATGGTGATAAGGAAGAGTTCGATGTAAAGAGTTACATTGATGCAAACTTCCGAAAGGATAGAAAATTAATCGCAAAATATATACATGATATATGAAGTGAAAGTTTGTTGATAATTGGAAGTGTTCTAATAAAACCATTTAAAAGGGAAATGTCGAGTATCTATATGTGTTAGAGAACAACAATAGATACTATATGGATCTGGAAGTTCATGAGATGAACTTATAGATATTCCGCTCATTGATGACAAGTCTGGAATCCTTGATCATACAATGTGGCTAAAGGTTAGCAAAGGAATACTGGATCGCATATTACGACAACTCCATCTCATATGTGTGACGTACAGCGAAGAGATGTGAGACATGCAATTAAAACTGACTTTGGCAAGGTGCTGCCATTACTCACTATGTTGGCACAAGAGCACAGTAACATGTGGGACATGTTTGAAGATCACTATGAATATGATTCAAGGGTGATTTGCTCGCAGTTCAAGTGGAAGTCTGTTGGTGTGTATGCCCTGAGAGCCAATCATGGGATGATTGGTGGGATACATTAAGATTGATTTGATAAACATCAAAGGAAAGCTTCCAATTCTTTCTGGTTCAGTCATATGAGTTAGTGATAGAACAGATTGAATGTCTAGAGAATGACAATACTCAATGACGTATGGTTTTAGGTTAAGGACCTGAACGATGAGATCATACGGATGCTAAGAGTTTGTACATTCTTGTTGTGTCCCTAGTCGGATGTCATTGTAGAAGGTAGATAGACAACAATGACACACAAGACTAGATTGTGGTGTTGGTTGATGACAGAATCTCATTAGTCATGATATAGAGATATCAAACCAAACACATAGGTACTTGTTAGAGAACAAGTGTACCGGACAGACCCACCGTGAGTTTGACACATGGAACCATGACATGGTAGTCACAGTCAGTACTCACAGTGATAGTGGTGAGTGTGATTCTTAGACCTGAAATCACTACACTCAACACATGTCGTTGGGCAAAATTTGACATCATCAAATGCAGTCTTGAAACATGGGTTGTAATAAAGGTGATGATTGGGTGGCTTTGACACATGGGCTTTTGAGGGGTGAGTGATAGATATGGGATTTGTCCCTCCTGAGGGAGTTTGATATCCAAGGCCACTTGATGAGTAGGATAGAGATAGGTGTGCGCACGCATGTGTGAATCAATATGTGATATTGATGTCATACATATCTCGTTCAATCTACTCTGAGATCAAGAAAGTGAATGAACGTTGAAAGGATGACGATTCCATGCCTCGAGTTCATTCGGGATATCAGTGACAAAGGAATTATACATTCGCTGTAACACCATTCACAGATTGTAGGATGAAAGTTGTTCTCCAACTTTCTACTTTCACTTGGGTAGCACTGATGTGTGACTAGGCACCACTCTTTGCTTGTGAATTCATAAGTGTTATGGACTTTCACTGCTAACGTGAAATGGACCTGCAGGGTCACACACATAGGATTTAACTTGGAAGAGGAGTTTTGTCCACAAAGCAATGTTTAGATTGATTACTAAAGGAGTTTAGTAGTTCAATTAAACACTCAATCAGTCAATGGCTCAATATCATATGGTTCAAGGTGTTGGACGCATTGATTGGAGTATTAGATTGATTGAAATCACAATCGACTAATTTTTCCCAACCTGTGCTCCCAACCGATCGGCTCAAGTGTTGAACCGGTCGGATGAGGTTGCAGAACCGGTCGGCTGGAGTGTCCAAGCCGATCGGCTCATGCCCAGGTTGAAACGACCGGTTCAAGAGTTAAACCGATCGGCTCAAATGGTGCAACCGACCAGTTGGGAAAGTCATGTCGGCAAGAATTTTCCTTTGGTTTAAAATTGCCCAATTCGATTGGGAAATAACATTGGTATTTGATTCCAATTGGGAACGAAACAAGGAAAGTCTTTTTGAGCTAGATTAGGACCATGAACCGATTGCTTCAGGGCACCAACCGATCGGTTGGAGTGCCCCAAACGATCGGCTCAGGTCCAACCGATCAGCTCAATGGCTGAACCGATCGGTTCAGCTATGAACCGATCATTTCAGGTTGCAAACCGGTTGCCTTTTGTGGAAAATCTCGAACCCTTCTACTCCTGCATTTAGTCCTATATTGCCCGGGATAGAGAACCATGTCCCATGACCCTCCTATATATATGGGTAGTGGGGGCTTCTCAGAAAACAACTTAGTGCAACCAGTTGCTCTGCAAAGTTGTCGTTCTCTCTGGTTTTGGTAACCGAGAGAGAGCCCGAGCAAGTGCTTCCCAAAAAGGGAGGTGCAGCAAGCGAAGGACAACTGCAGTTGCAACTGGCAGCAGGAGAGTGTGTTGGCGACTAGTTCGTCAATAGGAGGGTGTGACTCCTTCCACTTCCTTGTGGGATAAGGAGTGTGGAGTTCCAGGTGGTCCGTGTGGACTACTACAGAGGCGGGAGGACACTGCCGCTTAGGAGGACAATTGTCATCCGACAGTCCAGTAGGAGGGGGAGTTGACAGTCCCGGTGCGACCAAGAGCTGCACAGACGCCCTCCAAATCCGGTGCTTAAGACCGCGCTAAGCACGAGGTATTGTCACGGAGCAAGCCTCGGGACAAGGTATGATTCCACAAACCATCCTTTCCTAATGTATAGACGTTGACGCGTTTCCTTGTTCCGGGTTTGGGGTAGAAAATTTTTTGTTTCTGCTGCCTTCTCTGCCACCCCTAAAACCCAACACACCCAACTCCCGATCACGGAATACCAGCGCAAGGGTGACTACGTCAACCATGGACAACCCTTTCCTACATGCATGGACCGCACGGCTCAAGACTGGTATACCATGCCTATGCGGGGCCCACCTACTGGAGGGGTTATGGCTCTGATTCCATTTGTAACGGCTGGGCCCACTGCTCTAGGCTCTAGTAGAGTTTTAGGAATGATGAATGGCCACACAGATCTCCACTAGCCTTAACTACGTGCTTTTCCCACACTCATGCATAGTCCGGTGCTGAAAACCGCGCTAAGCACGAGGTATTGTCGCCGAGCAAGCCTCGGGACAAGGTATGATTCCACAAACCGTCCTTTCCTAATATATAGATGTTGACACATTTCCATGTTCCGGGTTTGGGGGAGAAAATTTTTTGTTTCTTCCGCCTTCTCTGCCTCCCCTAAAACCCAACACACCCAACTCTCGATCATGGAATACCAGCGCAAGGGTGACTACGTCAACCATGGACAACCCTTTCCTACATGCATGGACCGCACAGCTCAAGACTGGTATGCCATGCCTATGCGGGGCCCACCTACTGGAGGGGTTATGGCTCTGATTCCATTTGTAACATCTGGGCCCTCTGCTCTAGGCTCTAGTAGAATTTTAGGAATGATGAATGGCCCCACAGATCACCACTAGCCTTAACTGCGTGCTTTTCCCACACGCATGCGCAAGCCGGTGCTGAAGACCGCGCTAAGCGTGAGGTATTGTCGCCGAGCAAGCCTCGGGACAAGGTATGATTCCACAAACCATCCTTTCCTAATATATAGACGTTGACACGTTTCCTTGTTCCGGGTTTGGGGGAGAAAATTTTTAGTTTCCGCTGCCTTCTCTGCCTCCCCTAAAACCCAACACACCCAAATCCCGATCACGGAATACCAGTGCAAGGGTGACTACGTCAACCATGGACAACCCTTTCCTACATGCATGGACCACACGGCTCAAGACTGGTATTCCATGCCTATGCGGGGCCCACCTACTGGAGGGGTTATGGCTCTGATTCCATTTGTAACGTCGGGGCCCACTGCTCTAGGCTCTAGTAGAGTTTTAGGAATGATGAATGGCCCCATAGATCACCACTAGCCTTAACTGCGTGCTTTTCCCACACTCATGCGCAAGCCGGTGCTGAAGACCACACTAAATGCGAGGTATTGTCGCCGAGCAAGCCTCGGGACAAGGTATGATTCCACAAACCATCATTTCCTAATATATAGACGTTGACGCGTTTCCTTATTCCGGGTTTGGGGGAGAAAATTTTTTGTTTCTGCTGCCTTCTCTGCCTCCCCTAAAACCCAACACACCCAACTCCCGATCACGGAATACCAGTGCAAGGGTGACTACGTCAACCATGGACAACCCTTTCCTACATGCATGGACCGCACAACTCAAGACTGGTATGCCATGCCTATGCGGGGCCCACCTACTGGAGGGGTTATGGCTTTGATTCCATTTGTAACATCTGGGCCCACTGCTCTAGGCTCTAGTAGAGTTTTAGGAATGATGAATGGCCCCACAGATCACCACTAGCCTTAACTGCGTGCTTTTCCCACACTCATGCGCAAGCCGGTGCTGAAGACCGCGCTAAGCGCGAGCTATTGTCGACGAGCAATCCTCGGGACAAGGTATGATTCCACAAACCATCCTTTCCTAATATATAGACGTTGACGCGTTTCCTTGTTCCGGGTTTGGGGGAGAAAATTTTTTGTTTCTGCTGCCTTCTCTACCTCCCCTAAAACCCAACACACCCAACTCCCGATCACGGAATACCGGCGCAAGGGTGACTACGTCAACCATGGACAACCCTTTCCTACATGCATGGACCACACGGCTCAAGACTGGTATTCCATGCCTATGCGGGGCCCACCTACTGGAGGGGTTATGGCTCGGATTCCATTTGTAACGTCTGGGCCCACTGCTCTAGGCTCTAGTAGAGTTTTAGGAATGATGAATGGCCCCACAGATCACCACTAGCCTTAACTGCGTGCTTTTCCCACACTCATGAGCAAGCCGGTGCTGAAGACCGCGCTAAGCGCGAGGTATTGTCACCGAGCAAGCCTCGGGACAAGGTATGATTCCACAAACCATGCTTTCCTAATATATAGACGTTGACGTGTTTCCTTGTTCTGGGTTTGGGGGAGAAAATTTTTTGTTTCCGCTGCCTTCTCTGCCTCCCCTAAAACCCAACACACCCAACTCCCGATCATGGAATACCAGCGCAAGGGTGACTACGTCAACCATGGACAACCCTTTCCTACATGAATGGACCGCATGGCTCAAGACTGGTATGCCATGCCTATGCGGGGCCCACCTACTGGAGGGGATATGGCTTTGATTCCATTTGTAATGTCTGGGCCCACTACTCTAGGCTCTAGTAGAGTTTTAGGAATGATGAATGGCCCCAAAGATCACCACTAGCCTTAACTGCGCGCTTTTCCCACACTCATGCACAAGCATGGGTCAACTTCCCGACTGGTCACCCATCCTAGTACTACTCCAAGCTGAGCACGCTTTACTATGGAGTTCTTTAGTGATGGGCTCCCAGAAAAGGAGGTACACCTTGGTGATATGGGTAGTCCAATCATTCCTTTTAAGATCATGTTATCTGTGGCCTCAAATTCTGGGATGTTACATGATGCTTCTCCAAAACCTATCAAATCATCTCTAAATCACATGTGCGAGACCTCAACACCACTTCTTCCCATTCTAATAGGTTTCCATTTGGCTTGATGGACCAATTCATGTATCAATTGACATCAGGTGCTCTATGCACAAAATAAATATGTAAGGAGATAGCAATTCTCCCTGTCTGAGACCTCAGATAGGTTTAAAGGATGTGTCATCTCTCCATTCCATAGAAATGAACATTCACCTATAGTAAGAGAGTTCGTAATCATATAACTAGTTTTTCATGAACCACAACATGAATTATTTTGACAAGCCATTATCATAATTACTTGGCATGCTAAGAATGACTAATGAGTATATTGAGAAGGAAAAATTCAAACTAATGATGATGATCAGTACAGGGAAGTCGAGAGGTGAAGTCAAAGATAAGAAGAGTTCTAAATGTAGTTGGAAACTAAACTCATATGCACTGAAACCAAGGGAGGAGTGAATGAGGAAGGAAAGTGCCACCATTGTCACCAACCTACACTAGAAAAGGAACTGACCTCTTTATATAGAGGAAATCAAGAAGAAGAAAGAGATAGAGATATCCAACTCAGGACCTAAGAAAAAATAAACTAGAGCTAAGTGAAGCAAGGGTTTCTTCCACTATAGTTGAAATTTGTCATTCATGTAATGGGCATGTAATACGATTAGTGAATTGCTATTATATAACTACCATTAATGGAAACATCATGTATCTTATGAATATATTTGATGTTTTGATTTCAAAGAAATGGTCTTTTATGGAATTGGTCCTAATGTCTCGTAGTTTATATTTGATATTTCTAGAGATAGTTATATATACTAAATGACTCGATGAATCAAACAATGAATGCCTATAGCATTTTCATCTAAAGTAGATAAATGAGAAATTCATTTCTCGAATACATAATGATGGTTATCTAGACTCTTTAGGTTACTGAACCAATAAAGATATGGAAGTCTTATTTATTGGGCAATATGACTGAACCACGTTTCAATAGATGTAGTGGGGGAGTGAGTATTCTATTAGGCCTCATACAAACTAATGTAGACCTTTTAGAATAAACACTAGAGGTGGTTAAAAGTATCTCAAAATATTTATTGATGATCTCAGTAGATATGGTAGATTGTATTTAATGAAATACAAGTCGAAATCTCTTGAAGTGTTCTAGGAGATTATGATTGAAGTACATGACCATCTTGGTATAAATATTAAAACACTTAGATATGATTGATATGGAAAATATTTTAGCCAAGAGTTTGTGGACCTTCAGGGAGACCATGATAGTGTATCATGATGAACTCCACTTGAAATGCAATGATAGTGTATCTTGATAGTGTATCAGAAAGAAGGTATACTTCCATGTTAGTTGTGGTGCATTCATCTATAAATCTAGTTGATCTTCCAATTCCTAATGGGCACATGATTTACACTAAATAATGTACCATCTAAAATGGTTAAAAAGAGACAATATGAGATATGGAATGGGAAGAGTCTCGATATGTATTTGATAAGTATTAGGATTGAAATATTATGTAAGAAAATAGTTCCTTGAAAATATTTATCTACAAATCATATAAATGTTATTTTGTTGAATACCATTTATATATTCCAATCCGAAAACAAAGCAATTGTTTCCAGGATGACTGAATTCCTTAAAGGAAATTTAATTTCCAAGGAATTAGTGGGATAAAAGCTAAATACCAATAAGAAAACATTGAAGCTAAAGTGGAACCATAGGAACAAGGAGAATCACATGTTGTTGTGGAATCTCTAGTTCCTTATGTAGCACAAAATGCATAGATTTTATAGGAGACAGCCTGAGCTTGAAAGAATATGACGTCTTATAACTCAAAAGGTGATGAGTTGGTCATCAATGATGATCCAACAACCTACGTAGAAGTTATTGAGGAACCAAAATATGAGAAATGCCTTGAGGCCATGAGGTCCAAGATGGAGTCCATGCACACCAATAAGGTATGACCTTGATGGATCCTCCTGAAGGGGAAAGACCCATAGGGTGCATTTGGGTCTTTGAGAAAAGACTGACATGAATGGTAACGTACAAACCAATAATTGTAGATTGATTGAAAAGAATTTCAAACAAGTTCCAATTGTTAAACATGATGAAATCCGTTAATCAGTTTATGTGGTTGAATCTATTAGGATCATGCTTACCATTGCAACTTCATATTACTATGAGATTTGGCAAAATGGATGTTAAAACCACGTTCCCTAAAATGAATAATGTAGAGGATGTGTACATGACACAATATGAAGGTTTTATAAATCCAACTATTGCAAATAATGTCTATAAGCTACAAAGGTAAATCTATGGATTGAATCAAGCATCTCAAGAGCTAGAATCTTCTATTCGATAAGACAGTCAAAGAGTTTGACTTTAGTCAGAATGAAGATGAAAACAATGATTATAAAATCTATAGTGAGAACATATTTATATTCCACATAATGATGGGGAATAACATCCTTATCCTACAAATGTTAAAAAGTAGATGGGAAGTAACTTCTATATGAATGGTTTAGGAAAAGTGTCCTATATGATAGGAATCAAGATCTATGGAGATAAATCTAGAAAGCTTCTTGACCAAAGTAAGAGCACATACATTGGTAAGATGTTGAAGGGGTTCAACATGCAAGACTCAATGAGAGAAAATTTGTCCATGTTCCATGGAATTAGTCTCTTAAGAGCCTAGTGTCTCAGTTCTTGTGAAGAATAAAAACACATAAGGAAGATGCCATTTGCATTCGCAATATTATGTACCCATCTCTTTATCTTGTATGTATTGGACATGACGAGTAGATATAAATCAGATGCCAGTGAAAGTCATTGGACTACCATAAAGAACATCTTCAAGTACTTGAGAAGCACTAAAAGGATCAGTTATTTGATTATGGTAATGAATAAGAGTGGGTGTAAAGGGTTATACTAATGCAAGCTTCATAAAATTAAAAAGAAAATTAATGATCATAATCTAAATTTGTGTTTGACCTTAAAATAGAACTGTAAGTTGGAAAAATTCTGAACAAGAGATAGTTGTTTAATTTTATAACATAAGTCAAATATCTTGGTGTTATGAACACAACAAAGGATATTGTATGGATCAAGAAGTTCATGTAGATGAACTTGTGGGAGGTTCCAACCATACATGGTACACTAGAAAAATTGTGACAATAATGGAGATATTAGATAGGAAAGGAATTTTAGATAGCATACTACATCGATTCCATCTCATGTGTAAGGTCATACAACAAAGAGATGTGAAAACATGTAACATACCAACTAGAAGAAAACAGTTTTAACCCGCTATTAAAGCACCAATGTAGTAGAAACATGAAGTACATGTTAAAGATCACTTGGAATAAGATTTGTTAGTATTTGTTTCTATGTGCAAGTGGGAGTCTGTTGGTATGTATGCACATAGAACCAATCATATGATGATTGTAATGGGGCATCATACACTTGATTTGATAATGATAAAGGTAATTCCATCTATTATGTTTGTCTCAATCATGATATGATGACACAAATATAATACATGTCAAAAGAATGGTTACTCAATGACATATGTCTTTAGGTTGAGGACCTGAACAATGAGATCATATGAATGATAAGATTGCATACATTCTTGTTATTTCCCTAGTTGTATATTACTATGGAAGCAAAAGTTGACAACAGTAATACATAAGACTAGAGTGTGTGTGGACTGATGGCATAGTCTCATTAGTCATGATATGTGATATGAAGTCAAACACATAGTTACATGTTAAAGAATAGTCTATTAGACAAACCTACCTTGAGAGTGATATATGGAGAACATGGGATGGTAGTCAGAATTAGCTCTCATAGTTAGATTTTGGTTCTTAGACCTAAAGACACTACACTCATCACATGTCGTTCGATGTATTCTAACATCATCCAACATGACCTTGAATAAGGGTTTCCATAAAGGTGGTGCTTGAGTATGTTCTGACACATTAGGATTGAGTGTGAGTGATGTAGATTGAATTTGTCCATCCTAAATGAGATTGATATCATGGCCATTTGATAAGTGAGATTGAGAAATGTATGGCCTGTTGTATCCTAGATGGGTAATTAGATGCTCTAGAGGAGGGGTGAATAGAGCTGAATGCACTTAAACAAAATTAATTAGACCTTCAAGATATATCACAAACTAAGGTTGCTAAATTAGAAATATGTGTGCAACTAAAACATGCATAGCAAGGGAGAGAGATTGAACATACACCAATGGACAAGCTATTTATAGTGGTTCCACATTTCAAACTAGAAGTGAGTCAGACCACTACCTAGAGAGGTCAACCTCTAGGATTTCTTAACCTTTCACCTTCATTATATTCATTATAAGAGATACAATACATGACCACCAAAGGACTTACCTATCCAATACAAAGAGTCTTCAACCTTACCAACGACTTACCCACTTTTCAAGAGTCTTCCGCCTTCTTCCAAGTACTTACCTACTCTTGCACAAGTCTTCAACCTTCAAGGAATTACCCACTCTTCTTGGATCTTCTGCCTTTAACTTCACCTTCACTCGGAGAAGCTTCCACCAAGGACTTACCCACTTGAGCAAGGAGTCATCTGCCTTCACCAAGGGCTTACCCACTCTAGCTCCAAGTCTTCAGCCTTGATCTTCACCAAGGGACGCCTTCCCTTGTTCTTCTTCACCTCTCTTAGCCAAGAGAGAGAACCTTCATCTTCATGGTTGCAAGAGAGATAGGGAGGTGGGGGAAGTGAGAGCCTCACAAGATGTATATGTAGGACTAGCTCTCTTAAAGATTTCCTACTGACTCTAACGAATGTAGCAAGTGATGAAACTTAGAGAGAGAGAGGAGGCTATAGGAAGCACTCAACTATAAAATAGGAACCTCACATAGAGTTTTGCATTGAATTCTCCACCTTGGAATGAATTCCAAGGGGTCCTATTTATAGCTGGGGATGCCTCGTAGCCTTTGGGAACACTTGAGAATGAAAACTAGCCATTTTGTGGCTTGCAATGAATTTATTTTCACTGTTTGCAACTCCACAATGGCTAGAAGCACTTTTTTTCACTTTTCCATACAGTGCAATCGGTCGAGTTTCTAGAAGGGTAACTCGACTGATAGAGTAAAAGACAAAGTCGATATTCAAACCATCGGTCGAGTTTGTCCTGGGGAAACTCGACCGACCAATGAAAATTGAATTGGTCAGGCACTCCATCGATCAGTTCTGTGAAGTGTAAACTTGACTGATCAAAAGTCATTTTCAAGATCCAATCAGGATCGGTCGAGTTTGCAACTCACAGAACTTGATCGATGAACAACCTGATGTGAATTTTGGAAAATGGATTTTGAGTGCTTAAACATTTGATCTAAGTGCTCCTAATTTTTTCTAAGCTTAATTACAAGTCATACAATCATTACAAGTGATTTACAACATGATTCTAATTGATTTACATCATATTAAAAAAACATGCACTTGTATTGACTTTGACTTGTCTTTTCTCCGATTTGATATGTGCAAGTTAGGGCATTTGGAGTGTGTCTAAACCTAATCTAAAATCACTCAAGTAGAGACATTAGACACAAATATGTGGAATGGTTAATCATCATCAAAACATGGGTTTAGTCAATTTAGACGCAAGTTAACAATGGCCTAATTGACCTTGAGTTAACATTCTCCCCCGTTTTGAAGATGACAAACCATTCCATAAATGTATTGAAAGCCTTTATGTAAAATCATACCTTTGGAGAAACCTAGGGGTTTCAATAGGATTGAGCTCATATGCTCCCACTCAATTGATGCGCATGGAGTTCGTATACTCACCCTCAATTGATGTTATTTCTCTTGCATGGTTAGCTTTCATAAAATTTATAGAATATTATGTCTTCTACTCATATGTGTTCTACACATATATGTCTTCTCCCCTTTACCTTCTCCCTTTACATGAACATGCTTCTCCTCGTCATGTAAGACATGCCTTCTCCCTATTTTGTCAAAGAAGACATACATTTCTCCCCCTTTGTCATTTCAAAAAATGGAGTTATGAGGAGATAAGAAACACCACCTATTAAAAGAGAGGAGATAACAAAAAGTTATATATGAAGAGTAGAAGAGCACAAATAGGGGCTTGTCCAATCATAGAAAGAAACCTAAGTTGAAGCATGCACTTGAACAACCCAAAAAGTAAGATAAAGTGCTACAGAAAAAATAATAAATCAAAATTTTGACCCTTAAGAAGATAGAATTTTCCCAAAAAGCATCACTGCTCATGGCGCTGCAATGAGTCTTGCTCAGAAGGCTGTTTTTGCATAAAAAACACTAGTTTTGCAGCAAAAATTGAAACTGGAGAAAAAGCTGCATGAAATCCAAAAATGCTCCAATTTCTAAATATAATGTTGATCTATGTAGCCTACATCACAATGTTATGCAAGCAACTCAATATAGTAGACATGCAATTCAATGAACAAGCTTGAGCATGTATGAGACAAGATACAAGCATAGCATATAGTGAAATACCACTAGATGAGAAAAGATGCCAATTATAAATAAGGCTATAACTACATGTATATGAACTACTAGTAGATGTTATCACAAGTTAGGACTATTAATAGGATCTAGATCATAGCAAGATATACCAAAAGATACACAAGATATATCAAGCTATGAGTGGATGTAGAGATATATCCAAACAAAGAGATAAGTGATTTTAGAAGCATGAAAGGATATAACTCACATACAAGTATGCATCATTACCAAAAGATGATTACCACTAAGAACCTCTAGGTTTTATCAAAACAAGATATACACCTAGATAGATGTAGCAAGTTATAGTACAACGGAAGCAATTTTAGACACAACCAAGAGATTCAAAGAGATCATCATCAAAAACTGCAAAACAAGTCAAAGCAAGTAATTGCAAGATATAGATATACCAATTTAGAGCAATTTGAAAGATAGAGTTGTAATCAAGATAGGAAATTTAAAGCATGGCAATATGCATATATCAAGGTACCAAATGAAAGTGCCAAAGAATAAGGCTATTGATTGAGAAAATCTAGTTGAGAGGGAAATTCTCATTCAATAAGCCAAATGTATATTATGTGCACAGTGTTATCGGTCGAGTTCTGTGTATCGACAACTCGACCGATGACATCTTCTGGCAACACCCATTGGTGCCTATCGGTCAAGTTTCAAATAGGACAAACTCAACTGACAGATCTGCTGTCAAACGGCACATATATTTTATAAAAACATATTTAAAGACATGCTAAACATACAAACCATATCCAAACATGTACAAGCAAGCTAGTAATGCACTATGAAAGCATTATAAAGAGTTTTTGAGAAAGAGTGTGAAGAGAAACACAAAATACTACTTTTAACTCAAAAAATACATGCATTGTGCACACTAGCTTGACAAAAACAAGGTAGGATAGGTTATAAGCAAGTAAAAATTTACCTTTGTCCTTACCATTCCTTTTTCCACTTGTTGTAACCATCTACACATCTCACCTTTCTTCTTTCATGTGGATTGAGAATTCAATTTGCAATTCAATAGATCAAGTCAATCCATTTGCATGTACCTACAAGAAGAAAGATGAAATGGTCCCCAATCATGTTTTTGGGTCCGAAGGGGTTAGTTTAGAAACCCAAGTCCTATTGCTCTTGGGTGCTTTCCTAAAAGGACAACAAGTAGAATAATGACCAATTTCATTGCAATAGTTGCATGTGCCCATAGTCTTGGAACTAGAGGATTCTCCATGGAATATTAGAGGTCCTTTACCTTCGTTGTTCCTTTAACTACTATCATACCCTAAACCATGTCTACCAGTTTGTTTAGTAGTATGGTGTAGGATGTCATTAAGATTCTTTTTACCAACCAAGAATCTTTACAAAGAAGATATCAAACAATCATTATCATACATAAGAGAAGTAATGGTAGAAGATGAATGATTGATATTGTCTCTAGCATGCAAAAGATCATTTTCTAAGCAAAGAGCTTTAGTTAAATAAGAATCTCTATCAATATGAAGAGCAGCAACATCATTCTCTCTACTAGTAGAATTAGAACAATATTCATGCACATTGATTTTAGCAAGCAAGGAGGCATTTTCTATTTCAAGCAAAGCAATCTTATAAAGATAAACACTATTTTCAGATTCTAATCCTTGCAAAGCAAAATCTTTGTCCTTGTTTTCAGATTTAAGAACATCAATATCATGCATGAGTGAATCAACAATTAAAGTATGCTCTCCATTAGAACTAGGCATGAGAGGTTGAGCTTCTAGAAATCTAATCTTATCAAGCAAACTAGCATTCTCAAGTTTAAGAGAGTCTACTTGGCTAAGACAAGCATTTTTGTCATCAAGCAAGCAAGAATTAGCGTGTTCAAGATCATTTAATTCTACATAAAAATTATCAACTATTTTAGCAAGTTTTTTCTTTTTCCTTTTATAAGACTTAAGAGAGGCACAAGTATCATGAATAATAGCAATTGAAGATTATTTATATAAAGACTTCAGATTTACCTCACTTGAGTCCTTACTTGTTGATACCATAAGAGCAAAATGGCATTATCCTTCATCACTAGAGCTTGAGCTTGATCCTTCACTTCAATCTTCACTTGAGCTTGAGTTGTAGGAGCCACTTGATCTTGAGTTGGAGGAGTCACTTGAGCTTGAGTGCCATTTGTCCTTCTTCTTGTACTTCTCTTCTCTTGTGAAGATGGATCTTTTTTGCTTGTGGGCAATCTTCCTTGTAGTGACCTTTCTTTCCACATGTGAAGCACCAAATGGAGGAGGACTTTCCTTTGTAGAGTTTACTCTTGGATTACATGGCATATTCTTTAACTTGAGAGGATGGATAAGATTGAACAACAATAGCCTTGATTTGAGCTTTGATTTCAACCTTCTTCATTCTCTTGAGTTCTTTCTCTTCTTGTCTTTCTACTTCCTCCTTCTTGTCAAGTGTAGCTTCATGTGCTTGTAGATTTCCAATGAGCTCTTCAATATGGAAAACCTTAAGGGACCTTGCTCCTTTAATGGAGGTCACCATGGATTCCCACCTCTCGGGGTGAGTTCTAGGGATCTTTGAGTTGATCTCTCCACTATATATAGGATTTCCTAGAATAGCAAGACCATTCACAATGGTGTTGAGCCTTGAGTACATGTTGTCTATCCTCTCCTCCTTTCCCATCTTGAAGTTTTCAAGCAACCCTCTGAGCATGTAGACTTTGCTTTCCTTCACTTGATATGTTCCCTCATAAGTGATGCATAGGTTTCTCCATACCTCATAGGCTGTTTCACATGAAGAAATCTGGTTGAAATCAGTGTGGGTCATGGAGGCATAGAGGATGTGCATGGCTCTAGCATTCAATGTTGCTTTCTTGAAGGTAGCATCATCCAATTCTTCAATCTTTGTCTTTGATAGTCTTTATGGGTTGTTCACCATTTGCCAAATCTCAAGACTTGATACTTCGATGTAGAATTGAAGCCTTCTTCTCCAATAGAGGAAATTACTCCCATGAAAGATTGGTAGGATGATCAAGTATCTCCCTTGTTGGTAGTCACCCACCTTCTCCTACTTGTTGAAGTATGCTTGGTGAAGCCCGCTCTGATACCAATTGTTGGATCCTATATGAGTGATTAGATGATATAGAGGGGGGATGAATATAGTTGAATGAACTTAAACAAAATTCATTAGACCTTCAAGATATATCACAAAATAAGGTTGCTAAATAGGAAATATGTGTGCAACTAAAACATGCATAGCAAGGGAGAGAGAGATTGAACATACACCAATTGACAAGCTATTTAGAGTGGTTCCACACTTCAAACTAGAAGTGAGTCAGTCCACTACCTAGAGAGGTCAACCTCTAGGATTTCATAGCCTTGAACCTTCATTATATTCATTATAAGAGATACAATACATAACCGCCAAAGGACTTACCTATCCAATTCAAAGAGTCTTCAACCTTACCAAGGGCTTACCCACTTTGCAAGATTATTCCACCTTCCAAGGACTTACCTACTCCTGCACAAGTCTTCAGCCTTCAAGGAATTACCCACTCTTCTTGGATCTTCCGCCTTTGACTTCACCTTGACTCGGAGAAGCTTCGACCAAGGACTTAACACTTGAGCAAGGAGTCTTCTGCCTTCACCAAGGGCTTACCCACTCTAGCTCCAAGTTTTCAGCGTTGATCTTCACCAAGGGATGCCTTCCCTTGTTCTTCTTCACCCCTCTTAGCAAAGAGAGAGAACCTTCATCTTCATGGTTGAAAAGAGAGATAGGGAGGTGGTGGAAGTGAGATCCTCACAAGATGTACATGTAGGACTAGCTCTCTTATAGATTTCCTACTCACTCTAACGAATGTAGCAAGTGATTAAGCTTAGAGAGAGAGAGGAGGCTATAGGAAGCACTCAACTATAGAATAGGAACCTCACATAGAGTTTTGCATTGAATGCTCCATCTTGGAATGAATCCCAAAGGGACCTATTTATAGTTGGGGATGCCTCTTAGCCTTTGGGAACACTTGAGAATGAAAACTAGTCATTTTGCGTCTTGCAACCGATATATTTTCACTTGCTTCAACTCCACAACGGCTAGAAGCACTTTTCTACACTTTTCCATATAGTACAATCGGTCGAGTTTCTATAAGGGTAACTTGACCGATAGAGTAAAAGACAAAGTTGATATTCAGACCATCGGTCGAGCTTGTCTTGGGGAAACTCGACCGACCAATGAAAATTGAATTGGTCAGGTACTCCATCGGTAGAGTTTTGTGAAGTGTAAACTCGACCGATCAAAATTCATTTTCAAGATCCAATCAGGCTGGGTCCAGTTTGCAACTCACAGAACTTGACCAATGAACAACCTGATGTGAATTTTGGAAAAGGTCTTTTGAGTGCTTAAACATTTGATCTAAGTGCTACTAATTTTTTCTTACCTTAATTACAAGTCATACAATCATTACAAGTGATTTACAACATGATTCTAATGGATTTACATCATATTACAAAAATGTGCACTTGTATTGACTTTCACTTGTCTTTTCTCCAATTTGATATGTGCAAGTTAGGGCATTTGGAGTGTGTCTATATCTAATTTGAAATCACTCAAGTAGATACATTACAAACAAATATGTGGAATGGTTAGTCATCATCAAAACATGGGTTTAGTCAATTCAGATGTGAGTCAACATTGACCTAATTGACCTTGAGTCAACATGGCCATACTCATGTGACTCAATATGTGATATGTGAGCTCACATGCATCTTAGATAGTCTGCTCTAGTTTTAAGAACATGGATTAAACATTGAGAGTATGACAACTCCATGCCTCGAGTTCAATCTAGATATTAGAGACAAAGGAACTATATGATCATGGTAACATTGATCACAAGTTGTAGGTTGACGTTATTCTCCAACTTTCCAATTTCTTGGGTAGCAATGATGTGTTTCCATATACTTCTCCTTCCTTGTGATGTCATAAATTAGTTATGGACATTCACTAACAACGTAACTTGGGACCTATAGGGTCACACGCATAGGATGCAACTAGAATAGGAGTTTATTTATGAATGATGTTTAACTTGATTGCTAAATTGTTTAGGTATCCAATTTAAACAAAAATAGCTGAGAATTGGTTGACTGGACTGGGAATCAATTGATTCAAGTGTTGAACTGATTGATTCAAGTGTTAGGACAATTTAAACAACATTGGTTAAACACTGTGTGGACTGTGACATGAGATGACTAGTTCACTTAGTCTAAAATGACTAGTCCATATGGTGAACTGCTCGGTCCAATGATCAATATGATTGGATCAAGGATTGATGTTGATGTCTGGCGTGGCAAATATCACACTAACAAATTCACTCGGGGTAAAAATCCCCGAGTTTTTTCCAAAACCTCATGCAATAATACCACCCGCAAGCGGACGGGTCTTATCGCAGTGTAGTTAAGGATCAAATCCCAAGAGACAAAGTTTTTAAGAATCTTTATTAATTGAATCTAGCTCAAGTAAGACAAATATTTAAAATGATTGATTTGGTTGAGGTTAATTAAACTAATGCAAGAAAGTAAAAGAGGAGAATTAATGTTTGTTCTAGTTTAATGATATGGAATCATTGGGATGGTATTGGATTTCACCACCACTGTACATGCAAACACATCCAAACACATAACATCCAGGCAAGCATCTAACTATCCAAATGGAACTGTTGCAAACCCTCCCAGAGGGACGTTTAGGCCCGTGTAAGCATCCCCTTAGGCATCAAATTTATCGTCTCCATCCGGATCATGCATTTATGGTTCCGAAGATACAACATCCAACTAAGGTTGTGGCCCTCCCCGAGGGATGTTTAGACTACAAAAGTGTCACTGTAGGCTAGATGGCTCATCCCCTCACGGATCATACACTTACGACCTCAAGGAACCCCATTCTATTTCTAGACCGAGAGTCAACTGTGCTAATCCACACACATATAGGTGATTAATCTACAAGAAAACATCGACGATAAATAATACGATACAAAATCCAACTAAGGTTGTGGCCCTCCCCGGGGGGGATGTTTAGGCCACAGAAGTGTCACCGAAGGTTAGATGGCTCGTCCCCTTATGGATCATGCACTTACTACCTCAAGGAATCCTATCCTATTTCTAATAAAGGAGTTGAACTTCGTATACAGCCATTCCACCCTACATATATAAGATTTCGCAATATAGGGAAGAACAAGATGAAAGAAAGCACGTAATCAACTACACGCATATCAATTAGAAATGAAATGAAAAGTTTATACATAGCCTTAGAAAGTTAAATGTAAAGACTTGAATGCATGGGCAGCGAGTCTAGTCCATGCACCCCAACGAAAAGGAACTACTCACTCATGGTGTGAGAAACAAGAAGAATAAGAAAGAGAGAGGAATCTTCCATGAGCATGATGTAGAAGGTGGTCGTAGCTCGGTGAAGACGATGTGGTGTTATATGTCATATCAGAGTAAATATGGACGAAGAACGAGGGATGCTAAGATAGATCGGGCAGTCTTTCTCACTCCTCCTTCCTTCTCTTCTCGGTCTCCTTGATTGCAGCACGAATAGTAGGTGAAACGACAACAATGTGGATGGAACTGGATCAGACATGTGTACATGAATCCTGTCGGTGTCCCAGAACCAATGCCCAAATGAGGACCATGTTGGTCCTATTTGTAGGCTCGGGACTGGCCCTCACATTTTTGGTGTGATTCCAGCCCAAACAGACTAGGAGATATTTTGCTCAAATGGTTTTGTGGATATGTGGCCATACAGTTTGGTACACATGTCTTTATCAAATGGTCTTGCATGCATACTTTATTTTGAAATGGTTTAGTGTAAGTCAGCGTTCAAACGGTTTTGGTTTGTTACTTTTCCAAATGGTCCTGTATTGCATATGACTAATCAGTTTGGATAAGTGACTTTTCCAAATGGTCTGGACGTGCCTTTTTATACGGTTTCATGCAATCCTTCAAACGATCTTGGTAACTTTTTCATCCGGTTTGGAAATGCCATCACTTCATTAAACGACCTGCAAATGGTCTCGCAGCCAAGAGAATCAAACGATCTCGTGCTAATAACTTTTCCAAACGGTTTTCTAGTAGCTTATCCAATCAGTCTTAGGCCAGCCTCCATTCGGTCTTGGATATTCTCTCTTCCAAATGGTTTCATGTGATCAATCGGTCTTGCTTGCATGCGGTCCTCATGCATTTGTTTTATCCAAACAGTTTGGCAGAACTTCCTCCATACAGTCTTACACAAGTCTAGCCCCCAATGGTTTTGCATGCAAGCTACACAGCCAAGCACTTTTCCAAACGGTCTTGTATTGACTTTTTCAAACGGTCTCGCTACATCCTTTATCAAATGATCTTGTATTGTGCTACCATACCAAACGATTTTGTAGCTTTCTCAAATGGTTTCATGCAGACCTCCATATTGTCTTGCTTCCATTGGCTCAAATGGTTTGGTAGCTCTTGCTCCATACGGTCATGCAGTCCTTTTCCGAACAGACATGCATGCATGCCCTTTTTCATATGATTCAGTGGTCCAGCCTCAAACGGTCCCACAGACCGGTACTCCTCAAACAGTCTTGACATTCCCAGATCTCAAACGGTTTTGAGGTGAGCATGTCCATTCGGTCTTGTTACCGTATGGATGAAACTGTATGGGCGAGACCGCATGGGCGAGACCGTTTGGTCAAGGATGCATGGGCAAGACCAAGGATGAGTGAGGGTAGATCAAGGGCAGATAAAGGTGGGTCACAACTGATTGTTCAACCTCATCAAGACCTACATGAAATCAACATAATCTCAGTTAAAACCTGATAATAGAATTAATTAAGGATGTGAACATATATATATATATATATATATATATATATATATATATATATATGTTGGGGTCATATGTGGTATTTAGTAGGATATGAACATCAATCATTTAAACATTCACATTGTTTGAAATAAAAATAAATGATAAAAAAAAATCGATCATTTCAATCAAATCTCAAAACATAGTAAATTGACGAAGCTCTGGTACCAATGTTGGGAAATATGAAGACAAAGATGCTAGCAGAAACAAAAATTTTCTTGCCATATTCCACTTAACCAGAGGATCCAATAAAAAACTATGGATTGGGAAATAAGGTTTGCAAGGTATATACTAGGTCCTGGAGCAAGTCCAGCGACTATCCTTACAGCAACATGCTTCTTTTGCATGTAGCACCCAAACTGTTGTTGACAATAGCCTTCCTGGTGTAGCACCATGGATGGTGGTTGACGAAGTCCTCCTAGAGGGTGGCAATGGCCTCCAAGCCTCTATGTAGTCTACACAGACCATTAGGAACTCCTGTCATTCTTTTAGAACTGACCAGAAGTTGTCCTTTTGATGTCAATGTGCTAGCATTAACTTGCTCTCTCTTGTGATGTCTCCCTTTTATAGGTAAGACTTGCTTGGACACTCTAGTTATTACAACTATGATAGGAAAACAATTATTAGAACATATTGTTGTGTGTCCTAAAAGCCTTGATTGGGACCCTATTTATAGGATGGCAAGGGTCAGGGTTTCTAGAATTATCATCCTCTGAATGCTCAATCCATGTTCCTTGAACTAGAATAGACTATCTAAGATGCATGTGAGCTCACATATCATATATTGATTCACATGAGTGTTGTCATACATTTCTTGAACTCACTTATCATGTGTCTAAGATATCAACTCCAATAGAAGGGAGAAATCCCATCTACATCACTCACACTCAAATCGCATGTGTCACAATGTATGCGAGCATCACCTTTATGGCAATCCGTATTCAAGGTCACATTGGATGGTGTCAAAATACATTGAACAATAGGTGATGAGTGTAGTGACTTCCGGTCTCTGAACCACAATCACCATTATCACTATGAGAGTTGACTTTCACTACCATTCAATGGTTTCCATATATCACTCTCAAGGTGGGTATGTGTGATACACTGTTCTCTAACAAGTATATATGTAACGTCCTAGGATTTGAGGCCTCGGATATAATGATCTTAAAAGGAATGATTGGACTACTCATATCAGCAAGGTGCACCTCCTTTTCCGGGAGCCCATCACTAAGAACTCTATAGTTAAGCGTGCTCAGCTTGGAGTAGTATTGGGATGGGTGACCTGTCGGGAAGTTGATCCTGGCATGCGCATGAGTGTGGACAAAGCGTGCAGTTAAGGCTAGTGGTGGTCTGTGGGGCCAGTCGTCATTCCTAAAACTCTACTAGAGCCTTGGGTAGTGGGCCCGGGCATTACAAATGGTATTAGAGCCATGAACCCTCCAGTAGGTGGGGCCCACATGGGCATGTGACATGCCAGTCTTGAGCCGTACGGTCCAGGCAAGTAGGAAAGGGCTATCCATGGTGATGTAGCCACCCTTGAGTTGGTATTCCGTGATCGGGAACTGGGTGTCCATGGGCCATGTTGGGTCTGCACTGAAATGGGGAAATATTATGAAGCCATATAGTTGAGCCTTGATGAGGACGTCAAGAGTCTAAGTGGGGGAGATTGTAACGTCCTAGGATTTGAGGCCTCAGATATAATGATCTTAAAAGGAATGATTGGACTACCCATATCACCAAGGTGCACCTCCTTTTCCGGGAGCCCATCACTAAGAACTCCATAGTTAAGCGTGCTCAGCTTGGAGTAGTATTGGGATGGGTGACCTGTCAGGAAGTTGATCCTGGCATGCACATGAGTGTGGACAAAGCACACAGTTAAGGCTAGTGGTGGTCTGTGGGGCCAGTCGCCATTCCTGAAACTCTACTAGAGCCTTGGGCAGTGGGCCCAGGCATTACAATATATGTGTTTTGATTGATATCATATATCATGACTACAGAGATTTTGTCATCAACCAACACATGTTCTAATCTTATGTGTTACTATCGTCTATTGGCTTCCACAATATCATATGACTAGGGACATAAGAAAATATATGTATTCTTATCATACATATGATCTCACTATTTGACTCCACAACCTCAAGATGTATGTCATCGAGCCACATCATTCTTTAGACATATATGATGTTATAATATCATGACATAATTGAAAAAACATATAGATAAATATTGCCTTTTTTCGTTAATAAAATAATTTACAAGATATGCCATTACAATCATCATATGCTTGGCTCATTGGGCATACATACCAACAATAAATTATTTTTTAAGAAATACAATAGTCTAGCAACAAAAACATTGTTGTCAGATGGAATATAGGAGTAAATTCCTTGGTTCCCATAGGATATCCAAAAAAATGAAATATGTTAGATTTGGGTCCAAGTTTTTTAGGAAATTGTTTCTTGAGATATGTTTCTCATCCGCAAATCTTTATAAAATATATATTGGGTCATTTCCAAGTCCATGTCTCATATTGTTTCTTTGTATCAGTTTTAGAAGGTACACATTGTAGTTTCTAGAGCATATCCCTAAAGGAAAGTTGGAAGCAAAACAAAAATCATCATGGATTGTACCATGTACAACAAGGTACAATTAGGATACACCATTATGTTTTGGTGTTTCAGGCAGAATCCATTGTAATACAATACCATAAGCCCTTATAAGGGCCTCAAAGCCTTGGATTACGCATCCACTCCCCAATATGATTGAAGTGCTCCAATTATTTTACCATGTTGATTTTGTACTTCATTCTTGAACTTCCTTGAACTTTCCAATGGTATGACTTTTATTTCAATAGACACACATAGCCAAATCTATTGAGATCATTAGTAAATGTGATGAAGTACTGATACACACCTTTGGTATTTGTTCTAAAAGGTCCACATACATTAATATATATGAGTCCTAATAAGCCACTTACTCTTTCATTGTTTCTAGTAAAGGGTATTTTTGTCATCTTGTCTAATAACTAAGATTCACATGTATAAATTGATTCAAAATCAAATGAATCTAAATATCCATATGTAGGGAAATATGGCATCAGAACAAGTAGTACAAACAAAAAATTTGACTACCATATTCCCCTTTAATAGACGACCATGTCAATAACTATGAAATGGGAAGGATCATTTAGAGGATATACCTGGTCCTAGAGCTAGTCCAGTGACAATCTCCTCATCCTTGTATGCACCCTTTCTTCAAGTCGCACTTAAACATCATCCGCATCATCCTCCTGATTGATCACCATAGAGCAAGTTGTCATTGTCCACCTTGCAGGAAATACTTCAATCGTCTAGAATAGTCCACACAGATCACCAGAAACTATTGTTGTTCTATTAGAATGGACAAGAAGTAGTTGTCCCCTGACGCCAGTGTACTAGTCACCAACTTTCTCTCCCACAATCATTATCCCTTGCTATCTCTCCCTTTATTAGGTAGGACTTTCTCAGGTTCTCTCAGTTACCACAACCAGAAAAGACAAACAATTGTCAAAAGAAATTGAGTTGTATCTGAGAAGCCCCCATTACCCCTCTATTTGTATGAGAGTTCCTAGTCTGAGTGGGAGAGGAAGGGATCCGATTTTCATGAATTTTTACATCCAATGAGCGGTGAAATGATCGGTTCATAGTGAACCAATCGGTTTCCATGTGAGATGATCGATACAACCCTTGAACCAGTTGTTTCATCATGTTTCCCAATCGCAATTGTATAAACAAATTCCAATCCAATCAATGCATGACATGTTGTGAGCACAAATCCTTGATGCAATTGAATTTCTATGTGAATTGGGCGGTTCATATCATGAACCATTCGTCTGGAAACCTTGATACGATTAGTTCACTCGGTGAACCAATCAGTTCATGCCCTAATTAATCTAGAATCCTACTAATGCAATATCCAATCACCTGATACTCCAACCAGCCAGTTCAATACTTGAATCGATCGATTTGAAGTCAAGTCAGTAATTTTTTGTTCAAATCGAGTACCTAAGCACTTTAGTAATCAATTTAATTATCATTCATGATCAAACTCCTATTCCAAAATGTATCCTCTGTGTGACCCTATAGGTTCCAATTTACATTGACAGTCAATGTACATAACTCATTTATGACATCACAAACAAAGAGTGGTGCCTAGTCACACATTATTGCTACCCAAGAAATTGGAAAGATGGAGGACCACTTCACTTTACAATATGTAATAGGTGTTACAGTGATTGTATAATTCCTTTATCACTAATATCTAGATTGAACTCAAGGAATTGAATTGTCACCCTTTTCAATGTTCAATCCATGTTCCTTGAACTAGAGTAGATTTTCTGAGATATATATGATCACAATATCTTATATAGATTCGCATGTGCATGTGCATGCTTTTCTCAGTCTCTCTTATCAAGCGGCCAGGATGCCAAACTCTCCAGTGGGTATGTCTGATAAACTATTCTCTAACCAATATCTATGTGCTTGATTTGATATCACATATCATGAGTGATGAGATTATTTCATCAACCAACCCACGCTCTAGTCTTATATGTTATTGGTGTCTATCAATTTTCCATAATAACATCTGACTAGGGACATAAAAAGAATGTACATACTCTTAGCATCTGTATGATCTCATTGTTCATGTCATAAATCTGAAGATATACATCATTGAGTAATGTCATCCTTTAGACATTCATTATGTTTCCTCATTATCTCATAACTGAGTGAAATGCAATAAATTAGAAGCTTGCCTTCATTATTTATCAAATCATTTCCATAATATGCCATCATAATCATTATATTATTGGCTCTTTGGTCATAAATACCAACAGACTCCCACTTGCAGTTAGAGCCAATCACCTAAAAAACTCATTCATAGTGATATAAACATGCCCATCATGTTTCTTCATTGCAAGTGTTAATCCATAGGTCTAGCAACATTTTGCCTTTAGTTGTTATATTGCATGTTTTACATCTCTTTATTGTATGACATCTCGTATAAGATGGAATTGTTAAAGAATGCTATATGATTTTCCTTGCATAGACAATATCTCCATTGTTGTCATAGTATCTCTACTATGTCACCAATGGTTGGAACATCTCATAAGTTCATCTATATGAACTTCTAGATCCATACATTACTCACTCCTATGTTCATAACACCAGGACATTTGGCTTATATTATAGAATTAAAATAATGGTTTGTAGTTTGGCACTCTTTCCAACTTATAACTCTTTTTTAAGATTAAACATGGTTTTATATTTTGATCATTACCTATTCATTATGGAAGCTTGCATCAGTGTAACCCTTTACACCCAACTCGTACTTATTACCATAGTGCAACAACTAATCCTTAGTGCTTCTCAAGTAATGATGGATATTTTTTATGGTATACCAATTACCTTCATTGGATTTTGACTAATATCATCTTTGTTGGGAAATATTTGCACAGAGAAAGGCAAAAAAAACCCAAAACTTTTATCGATCCATATTCCCCATAACAGCAAGATCGTGTCAACTACTATCAAATAGGAAAGATAGTTTAATGAGTTTATACCTGGTCCTGGAGCAAGTCCGGTGACTACAACTCGTTACAATGCAACTATCCTTGAGTTTCTCTTAGACAGTGTTTGTGCAACTCTAGACTTCACCATAGACGGTAGACTAGATAGCTTCTTTAGTGACTCTTGTGGTCTCTCCCCAGACTGCAGGCTGATGTTGCCCTCCTAATAGCAACTAAAGGACTCCTGCCTCTACAGTAGTCCACACAAACCAACTAGAACTCATGTCATTCAACTAGAACTGACATGAAGGATCTATCCCTCCAGTTGGTGTACTAGTCACCAATGTGCTCACCCACAACAATGATCCTCAATTGTTCTCTCTCATTGTTGTCCCTCTATAGTCTGGTAGGACTTTCTTGGGATATCTTGGTTACCACAACCAGAGAGGACAAAAATTGTAAGAGAAACAAATTCTCAATTGTGTGTGTTAGGAAGCCCCCAATACCCCTAAATATTTAGGCGGGGTTAGGGCTAGGGTTCCTAGTCTGTGGGGGATACATGAGGGAGTGGAAGGGACTATAAGATCTTAAATTTTCACAACCTACAAAATCTGAAACGGTCATTTTGCAATGAAAATGCCCATCTCACATACAGGATGGTCAGTTCACAACTCGAGCTGGTCATTTCACATGTTTCCTCATATCATATAGATTTGTCAATTCGAATCTAATTAATGCACGACATGACGTCAGCACTAATCTTTGATGTAATCAAATTTCTCCACGAACTAAGTGATCTTAGACATGCAAAATTGTCATATGGTGAGCCAAGTCGAGCCATTCAGTTCAACGAAATGAATCAGTTGGTTCACACCTCAGTTTAGACAAAACTTACCCAATTCAATTCTGATCATCCTGACATTCCAAATGGTTGTTCCAACGCTTGAGTCGATTGCTTGGCACTCCAAACGGTTGTCTAACCATGTGAGTTGATCGGTTGGCAGTGTCATCAGCTAATACGTTGCGTGAATTGAGTACCTAAACACTTTAGTAATCAATCCAGTCATCATTCAAGATTAAACTCCTCTTCTAGATGAGTTCCTTAGTGGGTGACCCTATAGGTCCCATATCACATTGGTAGTGAATGTCCATAACTAAATTATGACATCACAAGAAGAGAGTGGTTCCTAGTCACACATAAGTGGTACCCAAGTGAATTCCAATGTTAGAGAACAACTTCAACCTACAATATGTGTAAGATGTTGCAGTGATTGTATAATTCTTTTGTCTTTGATATCTGGAGTGAACTCGAGGCATGGAATCATCATCCACTCAATGTTCAACCCATGTTCCATGAACTAAGAGAAAATTTTCTAAGATAATGTGTCCTCAATATCATATATAGATTGACATGTTCATGTGCATGCATTTCTAAGTCTCACTTATCAAGTGGCCAAGATTTTAATCTCCAAGAGGAGGGACAAATCCCATCTCTATCACTTACAATCATGCCCATGTGTCAAAGATACCTAATCTTCACCTTTATGGCAACCCGTATTTCAAGATTGTGTTTGATGATATCAAAGTATACCCAATGACATGTAATGAGTGTAGTTTTTCAGGTCTAAGAATCACAATCACCAACTTTACTATGAGAGATGGCTATGAACACCAATGATGGTTTCCATGTATCACTCTCAATATGGGTTTGTGTGATACAATGTTAATTAACATGTATTTGTGTTCTTGGTTTGATATGTTGTTTCATGACTAATGATATTATGTCATCATCAAACTCACACTCTAGTCTCATGTGTTTCAGGTGTCTATCTACCTTCCACAGTAACAATCGATCATGGACATAATCAGAATATGCATACTCTTAGAATTTGTATGATCTCATTTCTTAAGTCTTATAGTTGAAGACATACGTCATTCGGTATTGTCATTCTTTAGACATTCATATTGTTTCCTCATTATCTCATAACTGAGTGAAACCATATTGAATCAGAATCTTGCCTTTATAATATTATGAATCAGATCCTTTATGTTAAATGTCATGTCAATCATCGTATGAACGACTCTTTGGGCATACCTTACCAACAAACTCTCACTTAAACTTAGAGCCAACCACCCATGAATCTTATTATTAGTGATATACACATGTCCACCATGTTTCCGCTACGTAAGTGCAATCCAGTGGGTTAGCAACATTTTTCTATTAGTCGGTATTACATGTTTCTTATCTCTTTGCTATCAGATTAAACTGTCATAACATGGGATATGATGTTCCTTGCCAAACAAGTAGCTCCATTGTTTTCATAGTACACTACTGAGTCATCAATGGTTGGAACATCTATAAGTTCATCAGATGAAATTCTAGATCCATATATCATCACTCTATTATCACAACACAAGTATATTCAGCTTCTATTGTAGAAAATTATCAATGGCTACTACTTCAGAATCCTTCCAACTAACGATATTCTTCTTTAACACATTTTATTGATATCACTTTTGTCATTATGGAAGCTTCATCAGTGTAACCCTTTACACCCAACTCTTCTTTTATTGCTATCTTTACATACTAGTAATCTACCCTTAAGTACTTCTCAAGCACTAATGGATATCTTTAATTACATTCCAATAACCCTTATTGAAATTTAAAATCATCGTGTCATGTCTAGTACATATAATATCATATGGTATAAGTACATATATAACATTCATGATAGATCCGTTGTCATAGCCTATGGAATCTTAATCATGTTATTGCCATTGTTCATAAGAATTGGAGCATATTGTTCATGAGTGATTAATTAGGATTCTCTCTCATTGAATCCTTCCATATTGAAATCGTTCAACAATTTGGTATTATACGTTCTTAAACATATGTTGTGAAATGTTCAAGAACTATCTCTATATGTCTTGGTCCTTATATCATAGGATGTTTGATGAATGCATATTCATCATTTATTTCTGCATCATTTAGGATAATTAATTATGGCTTTTTTGGCAATTTTAGTTTGATTTATAAATCAATTATACTGTCATCCTCTTGATATTCCTTTTTTGAATTCTTATGAGATTTCTTTAAATTTTCAAGAATTATTTTAGCATTTAAATCAAGACAAGAAAAGATGAAGATAGGAGGTCGTTATGATTTCCTGTAGAGTTTGATATACCTCACACCAAAACAGTCATAACATGCACACAAAAACTCCAAATTTGAAGTTTACATATGTTTTGAAAAGATAATTTCAGTTGCTACTAGAAAAACATATTTTCCAGTGACTTTGGCAATCATTTTACCATCCAATCAATCAGTCAACGTACATGTTCATTTTCCTACAGTGCCTAATTTAAGTATATACCATGCACCAAAATGGGCACAAGTCTCACATCCCAAAGTAGAATTTAATGTTCAAATATGTGTATTCAAAGGCCTATGGGAAAAGCATATTTTTAGGAATACTTTAAGGCTTATTATCATTCAAAATTTGCAAGAAACTTCAGGAAATGGAATCTGCAGAGAGAGTCAAAATTTAAAGGTCAAAATAAGACAATCAATAATTTTCTCTATAGCCTATTGAGGAAAAAAAATATTCTCTTAACCAAGACATAAAGAATTCGCCTCTTCCACATCCTTCTTCTCCCCTTTCAGGGTTTCCACCCCTCCTATAAAAGGAGGGAGGACTCCTATAAGAAAAGGGCCCCAAATTTTATACGTGCATTTACTTTTAAACAATGTCATTTTAATTCTTAGTTGTAATCTTTGCATTCAACAATACAATTTGGTTCTCCATTTTGGATCTTGTATTCTTTTCATTCTTTATTTCTTGTTCATCTCCAGAAATGGAGGATTAAGGGATCAAGCCATTTAACTAGTACCACCTAGATATCCTTGGAGACTTCTTTTTCTATGGTTTATGGCTTCATTATTCCTTTCTTTTCTTACTTTTTCCCTTATGGCTAGTGAGTAGTTCTCTTATCTAGGCGAGGGAAGTAGGCCCTTAGTTATGCGTTGATCGGATCGAGTTTTATATGACTTTTCTCAATGGATGGTTTTCAGGTAACAATTTTTTGATTTAAATGAAGTAATTAATCATTTTAATTGTGAGTTAATTCTGGTGGATGCGACCGTGGAAATTGAAACTTAGAATCCATAAACTGGTTTTATAAGGATTTGGATGATAATGTAGAAAATTCCTCTTTAGGATGAAGAACTAGGATGGATGAATGTTAGAACCAATGGGTTCACATGGAGTTTCTCTGTTGTGTTTTATATACGAATGATTTGCATACCTACTTCTATTTGACTTTACATATATCTCTTGATTTCGTTTTCACAAAGGCTAAGGTGGTGAAACCCCTAAGCCTTGATGCATTTCCCCATTTGATTTTAATTGTTTGTTCAATACTTACTTCCGATCACTTTCTTTTTAGTTCTTTCACTTTACTACTTGTTTTAGATAATTTTTGTGTGCTAACAAATTTCCTTCCTTTACGTTCTTACATTAGTGTAATCTTTTCCTTTCATTGCTTTCGTGTAATCATTTATTTCTCTTGCATTAGTGTAATCAAACCCCTCAAATAGGAATTTACTTTCTATTCAATTATTCAAAATACCAAAAAGAAATAAAAATTTAAAAATCAATCATGATAAGAGAGATCAAACTTAATAATGTTGTCCTTTGGGATCGACCCTTCTCTATTCTCCTTAACTAGAAAGTAAAAAAGGATTAAACTCTAGGATAATCATCTTAGTGAATTGGTGTGCTCTTTGACGTGTATCAATTTTGGCACCGTTGCCATGGGACAAAGGATCATTTTCTCAAACCGCAAAAAAATTTTGAAAAACTATTTTTATCATTTTTTATACCTTTCGAGTAACATTCCAAAAGTGATATCTCTTCTTTCTATTGAGTTTCCATTCCAGAAGTACATTTTTTTGTACTCAAATATTATATGTCAAACTAATAGTGCATGTGCCACCCGCCGAAGACTGATTTCTCTCCTCCAGTTTTTGATCTCGAGCCAAACAAAATGTTCCATTATTTGAATAGACAAAATAGAGCTAGGATGGATGAGGAAGAGTTTACCCATAGGATTGAGTAGGCTCTCGTTGTTCAAAGAGAACATCGTATGGCTGAGCTATTCTGCTCATGAAGTTGCACTATGTTCAACCTATGTGGTTGAGCAAGAAGTTGCTAAGAGAGAGGCTGGGAGATAAAAATAATTAAAAGATTTTTCCACTCCAAAAATTGGATATGCACAACACCCAATAGTGCCACCCCAGATCACATTTCCCCAATTTGAGATCTGCATTCAATGTATCACCATCCTCCAAGACAACCCAATTTCTCAGAATAAGGATGAGCATTGTCAAGATCACCTCCAACTCTTCACTGAATGTTGTGCCCTACATTAGATCCCAGGCATTTCTGAAGACGCCATTAGACTCAAACTCTTTAAATACTCTCTTTCATGGCAAGCCAGTAGTTGGTATAATGCCATAGAGAGTGAAGAACTGATCACCACTTGGGAGTCCTTACAAACCAAGTTCTTGGATAAATACTTACCCCTTCCCCTCACCTATAAAATAAGGGGACAAATCATTCTCTTTTCAATGGTCCCAGGAGACACTCCAGGGGGGCTTGGGAATGATTTTGGGAACTCCTTCACCATTTCCCTCACCTTGACATGTTGCAATCTAAATGCATTGAGATATTTTACCTTGATGATGATGATGACATCAAGAAATTCCTTGATTCCTCATCAAGAGGAAAAGTCATGTTTCAAAATTTGAGTGATGTGTGACCATCATCAAATTAGTTTATATATCCT
This sequence comes from Alisma plantago-aquatica, assembly GCA_963693085.1. Taxonomy (NCBI): domain Eukaryota; kingdom Viridiplantae; phylum Streptophyta; class Magnoliopsida; order Alismatales; family Alismataceae; genus Alisma; species Alisma plantago-aquatica. The sequence continues at coordinate 570,707,499 of OY856414.1, read as the reverse complement.
ATTTATTGATGATGTCCATATTATTATATTTATAAGGTATGGTTGCCAACTCTCATCGAGACAACAATGTTAGAAATGGTAAACTGCAAATCTACCTCCTAAAATTATGTTCTATTGAAGGTCTTCAGTTACAATACATATATTCCCTTTCGCATAATAGAAAACATTACGAACCTTGGGTGGGTAGTCCCAGGATCAGACCAACATGCTTTGTATCAAACGGGACAAGGTTGGTTCCAAGCTTAAAACACTTTGCCTAAGAATTGTATCTTTCTATCAACCACTTGATGAGAGAAATGTCAAATGCCTTAGGACAATTCAAAGACATGATGTGACCAAACGCAGTTGCGTTAAGCAATTGTTGGTGCCACTGATTTGCCATACCTAACACCATATTGAATTTCTGATAAGAACAGTGAGTTGTGAGCCCCTTTGTCTTCCCCCTTCTAGCCACATTGACTGATTCATCCGTAGATATCCTGCATAAGTGTACAACCAGACATTAATTCATGGAATAATAAATACTTTGCTTGGAAGATTACACCATTAGTGTCTAACACGCATGTTACTTGTCAGTATATTCTACCCAATCATTATAAAACAATGTGCAAATCACTTAACAAATGAAATCCCTTTGAATTGAAAACTAATCTAATATGGTTTTCTGCCATACCATATAATAAACTATTTACACCATTTAGCAAGCATATATTTATCAATTTCATAACTAAATTAGTTGAATGGTCACGTTACTTATAAAGCCTAATATATATGTTATGGAATACATATAAACTGTAACAGAATGAGTATTGATCTTCATCTCATATGTACAACCAGTGTCATGGGCATGTTGCTTTCTAAATTAATCAATTCTCGTAGTATAACAAAACTCGTACTATTTATCGAATATCCATTACACTACTCCACATTTGCAATAAAAACAATATTGCCCACTTGTGTATAGGCATAACAAACTATTTCAGTTTTAACATTTCACTAGACTAATCAGCATTTACCCATACCTACACCTACCACAAGATTATGCACTCCATCTATATGTAGCACACAATATAATACCAGTCCCTTGTTCACAACCCCATTCAACATGACCCACATTTTTCTTATAACAACACTTGTGGACAGCCATAACAACATTTGCACATAACATACAACACTTATTATCAACACACACCAACAACTGCCCACAACCATAACAACATCCCAAATACACTTTAACAGAAGGAGTATTGAATTTACAACCATATGCACAACGAATACCAATAGTGTCTAAAGTAATCAATGCCTAATGTCTAACACAAATCGTGGTAGGCATAACATAGCAAATAAAGCAACATGTCATAACAACAATGTCTTGTTCTCAACCCCATTTTAACACCACCCATGCCCACCTATAAACTCACTTGTTAACAACAATAACACCTCTGTATATGTCCATAACAACACACGTACATTATATAACATAGCAACATGTTTGTGATATAACAAATATGTGTAACAAAACTCGTAGTAGATATAACATAGAAATCTAAGCAACATGTCCATGATATAATAAAAGCAACATTTGCCCACTTGTTACAATGATAACAAATCATATTATTTTTAACATTCCAATAGCCTGATCAGCATTTAACCTTATCTAAACCTATGCCTAGCACGAGGTTATGAAAACACTCTACCAATAGGCCCTTGTTCACCTTAACACCTACAACATCACTCGTCAACATCCATAACAACACTTCATATGCCCACATCAACTCATGTACGTTATGTAAGCATTTTTGAGAAATCCATTCTCTCTCATAACTTTGCATTTTACTGCAGGGTTTATATTATATTTTTGTACTATAAAATACACATTAACAACCTCAACATTTAGGAACTTACAATTTAGTTTATATGAAATAACATCATAAATAGCTTGTAACAAAAGGTATATTGATTTTCATCTCATAGCAAACTAATAAACATGTACAAAAGTTACAACATAATAATGGTGATGTGCGGCCCACACAAACTAAGAAAAATGTGTAACAAAACTCGTAGTAGATATAACATATCAAACTAAGCAACATGTCCATGATATAACATAGCAACAAAGCAACAAATCTACAACAACTAATGTACATTATGGAATAACATACAACATATTAATGAAGCATATTTTCAACAATCCATTTTCTATCACAACTTCACATTTTAATCCAAGGTTTAAATTACATTTTAAACCTAAAAATGTGCATCAACAACATCATCATTTAGGAACTATCAATTTAGTTTTCCAAAAACAAAATAAAAAATAGACTGTAATAGAACGAACATTGATGTCCATAACACCTTATGTACACCTCTTAACAACTCATACACTTTTTAACATTTTTCTATCCTGCCCACCATTCACCCTTATGCACAACTACACCTTGGACGAGGTTATGCACACCCTTCAACCATAGTGCCTTGTTCACAACTCCATTTAACATGACCCATGGGCACTTATAACATCACATGCTAATATCCATAACAAAACTTACTAGTACATAACAAATCAAGTATGTCATGACATGGCACCCATAACACCTCATTCCATTTTACAAGATCACACCTTTATCCCAGGGCCTACAGGCATGGGAACCATCTCCTCTACATGCAAATATGGAAACCTCGTGCACAAAGAGGTAATGACCCCCAAAAGGGGACACGTCTAACAACATAAGGGAAATAAAAGGTGGTATAAATGTTGCTTCAAGATCGAACGACTTAGGGTTAGGTTTTTTCAAGAAGCATTTCACAGAGAGGGCATGCTCATCCAAATTGAAGGACTATTCATGGGATCGGGTTAAATCTTACTTGGCCATGACAACAACTTATGCGGCAGTGTAGCAATTGGAGGTGGAGGTGGAGGTGGAAGGGTTATTCATGTGCAGCAGTAGTGGGGGGGAGAAGCGTTACACATGTGCATCAGTGGGGGGAAGTGGATTTGGTGTAGAGAACATCACCTCACTCTCCTTCCTTGGTCAGTGTGAGAACCTGGCGATTGGTTGATCAGTACGAGAAGGCAGAATGGGATAATCAGCATGAGAAGGCTGGTCATCGGAAGTGGCACAACAAAATCCATAAACCGCAGTCAGAGGAGGTAGTCGAAAGGGGAGCTCCAGAGTGATGAATAAGAGAATGATGGTGGGAAGGGGGTATTGGTGTAACATCCCAGACCTGGGTTATGAACTAACCCTAGGTGTTTTGCTTAATTATGTGATTAGATGCTTGTCGTTATCTTTTGATATGTAATTAAAGCTTTTGAGGAACCTATATTTCTATTTCAGTCCTTTTTGAACAATGTTGTAATATTATTTTGTAAATTTTGGACTAAAGTCCAAATTACCCAATTAGAGAGGTTAACTTGAAAATTGTACATGTTAAGATGTTCCTCTAATAATGAGACATCATAAGAATGAATATGATGTAGTGGTATGGATTCTCCAAGCTTGGGCACCAAGATATAGCTTGTAGAGTAATCCTTGTGCTTTAAAACCTAGTTTTGGTGTAAAGTGAAATTTACCCAAAACATAGGGTGCAAAATGTAAAATATACCCTGTAGAGTATCTCTCATGTTCTTGACATCAAGTAGAATAAAGAATACAAGGAGGGCACCTCATTTGAATGATCAAATAAGAAAGATAACCTTAATATCTAAATAACCAAGTTTTAAGCAAAATGGCCCTTTTATACATGTATAGCTTAATAAGGTGTTTGGTTTCTTTTACTTTTAACCTTGGATAAAAGAGAGGTTTTGCATCTGAAAAGGAGTAAGAAACGTGGACAAGGGTGGAGCAAGCATGAGTGGATGGGTTTAATAAATAAGAGAAATAACTATCTTTTCTTTGCCTTGATAATACCCAAAAATATATAAGCACCTTTTTCTACAAAGCAAGGGAACATTTCCCTTGGTTTATTTTCTCATCTTCTTGCTTTGGCCGAATAAGGAGAATCTCTAGAATAGAGGAGGTTGACCAAGATGGTTTGGAGGATGACCAGATCTAAAGGTGGGTTTTATAACTCTAAACCCTAAGCTTTGCTTTTGCATCTTCTTCTCCAGGAATCGTTGCTTATTCTTCTTCTTTAGACACTTTGGTGTGTTCTTGGCTAGTATTTCCATGAAGAACAGTCCCTGTTATTGAGGTAGAAGATGATGAATATATTTCCAATGTTTATCCAAATCTTACTTTAGCAAACAGTCTTCCACCTCTTGCAAAAATGGTTTCCCAAACCGTTTGAAAGCAAACAGTTTCAACCAAGAACGCATGGAAGTAAATGGTCCAAGACCATTTGGATGCGTTGACCATTTGGAGGTCTGTTGTAAACATTATGGACTAATCACCCACCAAAAAGCATAAAGTAATTCCAAGAGAATCATCAATTGAAGGCCCATTTGTCACCTAAACCCTAATCGGGTTAGTTGCTGATTTCAACACTATAATTGAGTTGAAGTTTGGGTTGAATGACCCAAATGGTTTCAAAACTGTTTGGGGATCACCCAAACGGTCTCAAGACCGTTTGGAGGTCTAGGGTTAAGTGGGGTTGACCAACTGAGGGTCCAATGATATCAAATTGTTAAATAATTAAGTGCTGATTTTGTGACCAAATCTAGGGTTCAACCCTTAAGAGAATGACTTGATTTTTGATGAAATAATGGGAAAACGGTCTCAAGACCGTTTGGAGGATGTCCAAACGATCCCAAGACCGTTTGGGGGTCACCCAATACCGTTTTGAGGTCTTGGGTTGACCATGGTTAAGTGGTTGAAGATTGAAAGGCAACAAGTTGAAGTATAATCGATGAATGACCTAATGATCACATCTATGAGCCAAACCTTAATAGGTTGAGTTAGTTTTTGATGTTGACTTGAGAAAACGGTCTCAAGACCGTTTGGAGGTTATCCAAATGATCCCAAGACCGTTTGGGGTGAAGTCATGACAAAATTGAATGATGGTTCAATGGTTGCAACTCAATTAGACTCATGTTGATGTAGGTTGAAGAGTAATCGATTCTAAACCCTAATTCAAGTGATCCAAGACCTAATTGGTGATCAATTGAAGGTCAATTGAGGGTCAAATCAGTTGAGGATTGACTTAATTAAATCAATTGATAAGTGGCTAACAAGTGCAGGAACGATTTAGGGGTTCAACATTGGAAACCCTAATTCAATTGGAAAAGTTGAGATACTTTTTGGTCCTTGCGGTTTTGAGGTGGTTTGGACCAAAAGGTCTCAAGACCGTTTGGGAACAAACAGTCTCAAGACCATTTGGGACCAAACGATCCTAAATTGTTTGGTGCTCATGCGGTTTGAAGATCAATTTTGCCCATGCGGTTTCAAAGTCAAAGTTGTCCAAACGGTCAACAAGACCAAATTGTCTTCACCCCATCTTGGGCAAATGGTTTTGAATGTGCACTTTATCAAACGGTTTCAAAAGTCAAAGGGACCAAACGGTCAACACCACCAAATGGTTTCAAGGTCCATCCAAGACCGTTTGGTGGGTTAGTGTGCAAGACCGTTTGAGGTCTAAAAAGGTTAAGAACGTTTGATACCTTAGTGGTCAAGATGGTTTAGTGGTTGACTAACCTAAACCTTATAGATATCTAAAGTGGTTAAGAGACTAAGTAATTAGTGGATCAATGCATGTTATGAAATGGTGAACATTACAAAAGTACCCTTGATGGGATAATGTAACTAATACCCCTTGATCAAGTAAACCCTAATGACTATAATGGTGATGACATAACATATGTTGTCAATGTTAATTTGACTTAGTCTAATCAAGGGTGATGTAATCATCATCTCATAGAAAGAGGAGAGAGAAGAATCCCTATATGAATGAGAATCAAGCAATAAATCTCCAATATGTTTGAATGTGTCTAATTAGGGTATGATCCTTCATAGTGAGATCATGGAAACCCTAATTATGATGGTTAATGAATCTTAACCCTATTTTGGAGCACTAAGAGAAGTAATTCCCAAACATGATGATAGTATAATATTAATTCATTGAAATGTGAATAGTAAACCCTAATCTAGGGTAATGTGGTGTAATGTGAATAGTAAACCGTAATCTAGGGTAATGTGATGTAATGTGAATAGTAAACCCTAATCTAGGGTAATGTGATGATGTGAATAGTAAACCCTAATTCTGAGTTATGCTTTTAAGTATGAAACTCCATGATTAAATTATGAAATGAGGAATTACTATTCCTAATTTAGTTAAAGGGGTTGGTTAACCCTAATTGAATTTAAAAGGGAAAACCCTAACCCTAATAAGGGTATAGTGGTACAACCTTTAAATAGGAAAGTTATCTTTGTTTGCAACGTGATGATTTAGAGATAATGGGTTTATTATCAGATGTATTAATTATGCATGTCTTTATGAAATGGTGAACATAGCCAGGTAAGAGCTATGATGTCACATTCATTAAAAGCACATTATAAGTTTTGAATGTAATAATTTGCTATGTTGCATAGTGAAAAGAAATATAAGAGATTGACAGGATATATGAGCCATATGAAATATCAACATTGCTATTATTTTGTTTATACTATCAAATGACTTAAGGAAAGTATGATACTTGATAACAAGTGTTTTGGTGACTTAAGGGTTTGAATACCCATGTTCTTGAAACATATGGATAAATGGTTAAGGATTGATATCCCAATGATAACTAAATGTGAATTGAACTTGATACAATCAATACTCTTTCTTTATAGCAATGGTCTTATTGGTTTATGTTTGAAAACATGCCTGATGCTAAAAGAATGCCATAATGTACCTAAATAATCAAGTTTAATGATATCAAGTAGAGCCCTGACCATAGATCCATCATTGTCAGAAGTTAAATGATGGTGAAATAGGTTTTCCTAAGGGAACTCCTGGAGAGCATACTTTTGAGTATGTGGGGGTTATGGACGTGAATATCCTTACGTCCTAATGTAGGATTTGATGAGAGATGCATTTTTAAATCTCTCAATCCTTCAGTATATGTTTATGTCAGGTTGATATATCACTAATCTCCTGATGATTTTATTAATGCTGCATCGATGAGAGATAAACAAGAAATCCCTCGATGGTGAAGAGAGTACAACATGCCACTGTAACTCTAATAGCGAAGTTGCCAGAATACCCTGGAAAGCTATTTGAGCACAGACATAAGATGTCCTGCATGTTCTTCCTCATACTGACTGGGGAGGATGAGGTCATAGGAATCCGACTCTTCTGATGACCTATGTATGTACCGATTGTGATTTTGTAATGGTCGGTTGGAGTATGAGAGGTGTAACTCATCTCCTCAGGGCATAAATATGTTTGTAAAATATAATCAATCGTGTAGCATAATTGCTTAGGTTGAACTACGAGAAACAATGATTGATGTTACATTGTTATAGTGCTCTAGTTAAATAACTAGTATACATGTTGTTCATATTCCTTATTGTTATATGTCTTTTCATTCAATTAAGTTATAATTGAAATGATTTCTTAAAAGGAGGTTGCTTCACCTATTTACACAATGCTAAACCTTTTGTTGAATGTTTAAAATTCTACTGCTTAATGTTATTTCATTATTGTAATAAAAATGCTTCTGGCGAAGAGTTATAACTCTCACTGGGACAATGATTCAATTGTCTCACCCCCGTGGGATTCAACTATTTAGGTAAACGCCGAGGACGAAGGAACCAATCAGTGGGTGAACAACAACAACAACAGCAGCAACATGACGGATAGAAGTGATTCTCAGGTGGAGACATTGTCTGTCAAGTCTTGTAGATAGAATGTCCTATGTGTCATCTCTGTACTCTCAGGTCCTAGGAGTCAGTAGATGTTTAAAGATAGATCTGAGATTTTTGGCTTAATGCATCGAGATTTTTGTATCTTGCCTTGTACATCTAATAAGGTGGTTGATGTTTGTAATACTCGAGATGTGATATTACATAGATGTAATGATGGATCAGTTTGTAAACCACTTATCCTGTTATTTTATGAAAAAGTATTATAGTTTGTGGACCTTTGTGGAAAAAGTTTTAAAATTTTGTGATTTTTAGTAATTCCACTGCTAGTTAATCGTGTTCACATTCGTTGATCTCATTTCCCGAGAAGTATCGTCACAATTTAGTGGTATCAGAGCTCTAGGTTCACTGAGTCTATAGAGACATAGGACTTAGGATGTCGAGTCTGTTCTAGTGTCTTCTTCTCATTTAGGAGGAGAAGATAAAACTAAGGATGTATGGACCACACGAAGAACATGAGGAAAACATTGCAGAAAGTAGTGTTGCTGCACCCAGAAGAGGTGCAAGAGACCCAGATAGAGAAGAACTTGTGCCTGAGCTACCCCAATTCAATCCAACTGACATGGGGAACCCAGCCGTCCAAGCCATGTTTGGACAGTTTATGACTGCCATGACACACATGACTAATAGGATGCCTATACCTGCACCTAGGGCACCTATCCATCCTGAAGGACAAGGAATCGACAAGACATTTGAATGACTTTGCCAAATTGGATCCACATAGTATGCTGGAACAGCTGACCCAGCAGATGCTGACTTGTGGTTAACTGAACTAGAGAAGGCCTTTAGAATCCTAAACATCCCAGAAGCTGAGAAGGTTAAACATGCTGTATCTCTTCTCAAAGGGAGTGCTGGTCATTGGTGGACCATGGAAGAACAAAAGAGGGTTGGTGTAGAGGTTGTATGGGAAGTTTTCCGATGGGAATTTATCAACAGATATTTCCCTAAGACGTTTGTGGATGAGAAAATCTCTCAGTTGGAGAGGTTAAGACATGGACCTATGAACATTAGCAAATATGAGGCTAAGTTCATGGAGCTGTTGCGGTTCTGTCCGCACATGGAAGCTACAGATGAAGAAAGAATTAGGCATCTTGAGAAGGGATTAAATGCTGAGTTGACTACTCCTATGTCTGCTCTAGAGAATAGAGAAAGGTTTTCTACCTTCATGGAGTATATCAGAAGGGTAGAAAGGTCTATGACAGAGAAGAGACAGACCCATAACAAGAGGATGTATCCCCAGTTCCAAGGATCCTCATCTAAAGATTTCAAGAAACCTAGATTTTTTGCGCCTACACCACCACCTAGATTCAGTACCCAGACACAGTGGACGTTGAATAGGGGTATAGGACAAAGCCTACCACTAGAAGGAGCTCGCAGTTCAGCATCTATGTCGGTTACAGGACCACCCAGACCACAACAACTGAACAAAAGTTGTTACATATGGGGAAAGATGGGACATCTGATGAAAGATTGCAGGGCCAGAGAAGTGAGTGTGACACAAACTCAGAGGCAAAGTCAGTAAGTATCCCAAAGGAGACAATTTCCAGGAGGATGTAGAGGACATGAACAAGCGTCCCAAGCTGGATCATCGACACCTAGTCAATGAACATTGAATCAACTACAGGCAACAACAAGGTTTTATGCGATGAATCCACCTGATGCAGTGATCAACCCTCGGGTTGTGGCAGGTTAGATGGAATTGTTATATTCTGATATGTCTACATCTTGTGTTGTATCTGTTTTAATTGATCTGGGTGTTACACACTCCTTTATCACTCAAAGAGTGATTCTTGATTGCAATGTAACTATAAGTTATAGAGCAGATAGTTTGTTGTTAGAAACTTTGTTGAGGGGATCTACTGTGTTGCATGAGGTATGTTCTCCCTGCATCCTCTTCTTTTCTAAGTATCGCATTCAAGTGGAGCTTATACCGCTTGAGATGCATGGATTTGATGTAATCCTAGGAATGGATACCTTAGAAAGGTATAAGGTTGTCTTGGATTGTGTGTCCAAGCAAGCTGTGTTCACCAATGAAAGTGACACACGGATCTTTCAAGGAGAGAGAAATATTTTACCCACCTATCTTGTGTCAGCTATGGTTGCTAAGAAGCTTATGAGGCAAGGATGTTATGCATTCTTGGCCCATGTGGTAGATACTACTATGGATAGTCCTAACCCTGCTGAAGCTCCTGTAGTCAGGGAATTTGAATATGTATTTCATGAAGAACTTCCAGGTTGCCACCGCCTCGAGAAATTGATTTTGAGATCAATTTTATCCCAGACACGCAACCTATAGCACAAACACCATATAGGATGGCGCCTGCTGAAATGGCAGAACTCAAGAAACAACTGCAAGAGTTGCTTGAGAAGGGTTTTATCTGACTGAGTACTTCACCCTGGGGTGCTCCGGTCCTCTTTGTTAAAAAGAAAGACGGTTCAATGTGGTTGTGCATTGATTACAGACAATTAAATAAAGTAATGATAAAGAATAAGTATCCTCTACCGAGGATTGATGATCTCTTTGATCAGTTGCGTGGTGCAACCGTCTTCTCAAAGATAGATTTGAGGTCAGGATATCACCAGTTGCGTATTAAGGATGGTGACATACCTAAATCTGCCTTTAGGATGAGGTATGGTCACTATGAGTTCACAGTTATGTCGTTTGGACTAACAAATGCACCAGCTACATTTATGGAACTCCTGAATAGAATCTTCCGACCTTTTCTCGATCAGTGTGTTGTTGTCTTTATAGATGACATCCTAATCTATAGTAGAGATGCTCAACAGCATGAACAACATCTTCGTCAGACTCTAACTTTGTTAAGAGAGCATAAGTTATATGCTATGTTTAGGAAGTGCGAGTTCTGTTTACCAGAAGTTTCTTTTCTGGGACACGTGATATCTACTTTGGGTATACGTGTTTGATGAGTGCATACTCATCATAATTTTCAATTACCTTTTTGAAACAAATTAATATCCATTCCACATCTTTTCACCCTATTATGAACCATAATGCACAAAACTACTCAGTGATTCAATAATCAAGGTTTTAACTAAAATATCTTTCATTTTATGCAGGTGTAGCAGGCAATTCCATGCAAACGGTCTCAAGACCGTTTGGATCTATGCGGTCTCAAGACCGTTTGCCAGAACACACAAAGAACAAGTCGCCCAAGAAGCCCATGCGGTCTCAAGACCGTTTGGTCCCATGCGGTCCCAAGACCGTTTGGTCCCATGCGGTCCCAAGACCGTTTGGTCCCATGCGGTCCCAAGACCGTTTGGTCCCATGCGGTCCCAAGACCGTTTGGTCCCATGCGGTCCCAAGACCGTTTGGTCCCATGCGGTCCCAAGACCGTTTGGTCCCATGCGGTCCCAAGACCGTTTGGTCCCATGCGGTCCCAAGACCGTTTGGTCCCATGCGGTCCCAAGACCGTTTGGTCCCATGCGGTCCCAAGACCGTTTGGTCCCATGCGGTCTCAAGACCGTTTGGTCCCATGCGGTCCCAAGACCGTTTGGTCCCATGCGGTCCCAAGACCGTTTGGTCCCATGCGGTCCCAAGACCGTTTGGTCCCATGCGGTCCCAAGACCGTTTGATCCCACGCGGTCCCAAGACCGTTTGGTCCCATGCGGTCCCAAGACCGTTTGGTCCCATGCGGTCCCAAGACCGTTTGATCCCACGCGGTCCCAAGACCATTTGGTCCCGTGCGGTCTCAAGACCGTTTGGTCTCGCGCGGTCCCAAGACCGTTCGATGCAAGCACAAGGATCGTTTGAAGAACTAAAGCCGCGCGATCACGCCAAAGCCAGACTGATCAAAGCAAGACCGTTTGGCGCTCAAACGACCTCCAAACCGTTTGATGCCCAAGCGGTCTCAAGACCGTTTGGCACCCAAACGGTCTCAAGACCGTTTGGCGCCCAAACGGTCCCCAGACCGTTTGGCGCCCAAACGGTCCCCAGACCGTTTGGCGTCAGATCTAAAACTATAAATAGACCCCCAGGGTCCCCATTTGAAGCATCGGTTCCGGACGCCGAAAGGCTGCCAGAGCACCATCCCGATCAAGTTCCACTCCACCTACAGCTGGTGTTGCGTCCAAGGAGGCTAAGAAGGAGAAGAAGACGGAGCAAAGAGCGCATCTTCTTCACCGGGCTGCGTCCACCTTCTGCACCGAGCTCATGGAGGATCTATCTTCTTCTTCTATCTTTCTTGTACCTCGCATCATGAGCGAGTAGTCCTCTTTCGCTGGGGTGCGGGGACTAGCCCCACTGCCCATGCAAACCATGTTCTCTTGTTAAACTTTCCATGGCAATGTATATAACTCTTCATTTTGTCGTTTATCATTAAGCTTGTGAGTTGGTTATGTGCGCGTTTCCATCTTTGTGCTCCCTATGTTGCGAGAACTTCAATGCATAGGTATGAATGTCGTTTAGCATGTTAGACTCCTTGACGAGAACTTCCGATAGGATTCCTTGAGGTAGTAGGTGTAGGATCCGCGAGGGGACGGTCCGCCTAACCTTCGGTGACACTTGTGTGCGCCTGACGCCCATATGGGGGGTTCACAGCCTTAGTTGGATTTTGTATCTTCGTGCTTTTCGTCGATGTTTACACGTACAATAGTCGCTTGTTTGCTTTACGGTTTGCGCGGTTGACTCCCTGATTAGAAATAGGATGGGATTTCATCGAGGTCGTAAGTGTATGATCCGCGAGGGGACGGTCTGCCTAACCTTTGGTGACACTTGTGTGCGCCTGACGCCCGTATGGGGGGTTCACAGCTTCCGTGGATTTCTGTATCTTCAGAGCCGTAAGACGTATGATCCGGATGGCGATGAGAAATCGGCTGCCTATGGTGACGCTTACGCGGACCTGACGCCCGTATGGGGGGTTCTGCAGCAGCTCTACTTGGAGTGTTATTTCGTGCCTGGATTGTTCGCGAGAGAGTATGTTTGTGTGTGTAGCGGTGGTCAAACCCGGTACCATCCCAACGATTTCATATCATTGATCTAAACCCATCTTTTATTCCACATTTATTTTCTTGCAATTAGTTTAATCAAACCAAAATCAACCTATTGTTCTAAATATTAGTTTTACTTGGGCTAGATCTAACTGACAAGGATTCTTAAAAACGTTGTCCTTTGGGTTCGATCCTAAACTATACTGCGATAAGATCCGTCCGCTTGCGGGTGGTATTGTTGCACTTGGTTTTGGTAAAAGCTCGGGGATATAAACCCCGAGTGAATTTGTTAGTGCATTCAAAAAGCCACATCAAATTCTGGCGCCGTTGCTGGGGACAACGGAATCAGTCAGTCAAATCTAGTTCTTTTAAGACTAATCTAGGATTTTGTTTTCTTTTTGAAACTATCGCTCATCTACTTGATCTTTATTCTACTTCAAGGATCTCACTTTCAAACCTTTTCAAGTTTCAGGTGCTCTCGACGATTAGTGCATGCACCGTTCGGATAGTCTCGGACTGACTGCGAGCTTTGATCCCGAGATCGATAGAACCTTCCATCGTCAGATCCGAGAGAATCAAGCCAGAATGGCGCAAGAAGAAGAAGTAGCCCGTAGGGTGGCTCAAGCCATCAATGCGCAGAGAGAGAGGTTCATGCAAGAAGCTAGAGCTGCGGTTCAACAGGAGATATTAGCAGCACAAGCAGCAGCGCAGGCAGCGGAACTTCAGAAGGATCTTAGAGAGTTCTCTATCCCAAAGGCTGCGAATGTCTATCATCCGGTGCAGCCTCCTCCCATCGAAGCTGCTAACTTTGAGATTAGAGCACATTGGATAACTTTGCTTCAGAACAACCCATTCTACGGTAAACAAGCCGAAGACAGCCAAGGTCATCTTCTCAGATTCATTGACCTGTGTGCTATGACGAAGCAAAATGGAGTCTCTGATGATGCTATTCGACTCCGTCTCTTCAAGTACTCTCTGGCTGATAGAGCCATTAGTTGGTACAACTCACTTCAGAGTGATGTACCCATCACCACCTGGGAGCAGCTTCAAAACGCCTTTCTGGAAAAATTCTACCCCCCATCCCTTACATATGAAATCAGGGGACGAATCACAAATTTCACTCAAGTCCCAGGAGAAACTCTTTCCGATGCTTGGGATAGGTACAAGGAGCTCCTACGTAAATGCCCACACCATGGAATTCCTAAGAACCAGCTGATCGAGATATTCTATAGGGGTGTGGAAGATGATGTCAAGATGTTCCTTGATTCCTCGTCCGGAGGGAACTTCATGCGGCAAAGTTACGACAGCGCATGGAGAGTTGTCACCCTGGGAGCAGAAAATCAAGCCAACTGGGGCAGATCTGTTGGTAAAGGAGTCCTAAAGGTAGCTATGGCTGATGCTATCCCAGAATACAAATCTATAGCTGAAACTTTGAAAGTCTTGGTCGCAAAGCAAGATCACATAGAATCATCCCTTGCTGCGATTGGAAGAGGACATTCTCCAACTAGGCAACCAGAACAAGTCAAGTCCACTTCTTTGTTTTGTGAAGCGTGCAAAGGCACTGACCATTCAACACTATCATGCAATGTTCTCTATGATGTTGTTTTAAGCAATGCCTGTGGACAAGGAGATAGTTGCGAGATGGAAAATATTAATGCTATTAACACCAACCCTGGGCAGAACTTTTACAATCCAAATCAAAATAGGAATCACCCAGGCTTCCAGTATGGAAATCCTTCAGGAGCTATGAACTCACATCAATTTGTTCCAAATAATCAACCAAGAGGCCCATCTGGGTATCAGTTTAATCAGCAACAGAACTTTGGGAATCAAGGAAACTTCAAGGGAAACTTTCAGAATAGAAACTATAACAATTATCAGAACAACTCTCAGTATCAAAACTTGAACCAACAACAGGGTCAAACAGGACCCATCCCTTCTGATGACAAGCTATCTACCATCGAGAAGTTATTGCAAACACAACAAACGATGATAGCCAATCAACAAGCCCAGCAGAAGGCTATTGAAACTCAACTAGATCAACTTGCTGCTAGTATTAAGCCACAAGCTGGGATCTTCGCTGGACAACCTGAGAACAATCCGAAACATCCGGAGCAGCTGAAGGTTATCGCCACAAGATCAGGGAAAAGTTATTCGGATCCACCAGCGAAAACAACTATGGATATCCCTGAGGAGAATGAACCCTTGACTGATCAAAACTCAACAACATCAGAACCGCAACCGAAGGAGAGAAATAATGATAAGGGGATTTCTGAGAGACCTACCGATGAAGAAGTAGAGACTCCTGAACCAGAAATTCCTGTATATAAGCCTCGTGTCCCTTTCCCATCCCGTCTGAGGGAAACCAAGTTTGATACTAGATTCATCAAATTCAAAGAAGCTATGAAGAAGCTCCATGTTGATATACCATTCTTAGATGCTCTTAATGAGATACCAGCCTGGACCAAATATCTAAAGTCGCTTCTCACCAAGAAGTACATCACGGAAGAATGTGAAACTGTGAAATTGGCTGCAACTACATCAGATATCATATTAAGCAAGATGCCGAAGAAACAAAAAGATCCAGGATCCTTCGGAATCTCATGCCACATTGGTGATTCATCATGTAAGAAAGGATTGGCAGATCTTGGCGCAAGTATTTCTATTATGCCGCTGAGTCTATGCAAGAGATTAGGATTCGAAGAATTGCTTCCAACTGCTATGACAATCCAACTTGCGGACAATTCAGTAAAAAGACCGCTAGGAATTCTCGAAGACATCCCGGTCAAGGTAGGCAAGGACGCATATGTCCCATGTGATTTTGTTATCATGGACATAAAAGAAGACACCAAATACCCTATTATCTTCGGTCGTCCATTTCTCGCTACTGCTAGAGCTCTTATCGATGTTGAAGCCGGAACCTTACTGCTCAGGTTAGGAAAAGAAACTCTGGAGTTCAAGGTCTTTGAAAGCATGAGAAGACCAAGTATACAGGAGGAAGTCTATCTGATAGATTGTGTTGAGCAGATGTCACAACTTACTCAAGAATATCACGAGTCATGCGATCCTTTGGAAACTTCTCTATATGACCTTTTTAATGATGAACCTACTGACCAACAAGAGAAGGATTGTGCCAAACCTCCCGACTCTGCTGAGGAGAATCATGAATCTACCTATGAGGAATTAAAGGTTACCGAAACCCCAGAAGAAATCAGTGAAAAACCAGAACCTCCTGAAATGAAGCCCTTACCTGAAGGGCTGAAGTATATGTTTTTAGATGATCTCAAAGTTTGTCCTGTCATTATAAACTCTGGTTTAACGACCAAACAAGAAGAGCAACTTCTGGAAGTATTAAAGGAGAGCAAGAAAGCCATAGGCTACAAAATGAGTGACCTCACAGGAGTCAGCCAAGCCCTGTGCATGCACAGAATTCCCATGATGGAAGACCATAAACCAACAATCGAGCATCAACGAAAGTTAAACCCGAATATGAAGGAAGTGGTCCGTCGTGAGATCATCAAACTCCTTACAGCTGGAATAATATACCCGATATCGGACTCACCATGGGTGAGCCCAGTTCATGTGGTACCCAAGAAAGGAGGTACTACCGTTTTAAGAAATGAAAACAATGAGCTCATCCCCACTCGAACAGTCACTGGGTGGCGGATGTGTATTGATTATAGAAAATTAAACAAGGCCACTCGAAAGGATCATTTTCCTATGCCCTTCCTCGATCAAGTCTTAGAAAGATTAGCCCATCAAGAATATTTCTGTTACTTGGATGGTTACTCTGGATTTTATCAGATTCCCATACATCCAGATGATCAAGAAAAAACAACTTTCACCTGTCCCTTCGGGACATATGATTTTAAAAGGATGCCATTTGGCTTGTGTAATGCCCCTGCAACTTTTCAACGTTGCATGACTGCCATTTTTGCCGGGCTTACTGAAACAGTTATGGAGGTTTTCATGGACGATTTTTCCGTATATGGTGACTCCTTCGATTCTTGTCTTAAGCATCTCTCCATGGTCCTCAAACGTTGTGAAGAAGCACATCTGGTGCTAAATTGGGAGAAATGCCACTTTATGGTAAAGGAAGGCATCGTCTTGGGCCACAAGGTAAGTAATAGAGGAATTGAAGTTGATAAGGCCAAGATAGAAGTCATCTCTAAACTGGCAATCCCCACAAATGTAAAAGAAGTTCGCGCATTCCTTGGTCACGCTGGATTCTATAGAAGGTTTATACGTGATTTTTCCAAGATAGCGAAGCCAATGACTAATCTTCTTTTAAAAGATGCTGATTTCAATTTCAGCGAAGAATGCATCAAAAGTTTTGATACGCTGAAGAAAGCTCTTACAACTACCCCCATTATTAGAGCTCCAGATTGGGAGCACCCCTTTGAAATTATGTGTGATGCCAGTGATTACGCAGTGGGGGCGGTCTTAGGACAATGCATTGAGAAGAAACATTATGTTATCTATTATGCGTCGAAAACCCTCGACGAAGCTCAAAGGAACTATGCTACTACTGAAAAGGAACTTTTGGCAGTCATCTATGCCTTCGATAAATTTAGAGCCTATCTTACTGGTTCGAAGGTAATCGTTTACACAGACCATGCTGCTATCCGTTACCTTATGGCAAAGAAGGATGCTAAGCCAAGGCTGATCAGATGGATACTTCTTCTACAAGAATTTGACCTGGAAATAAGAGATAAAAAGGGGACGGAAAATGTGGTTGCAGACCATCTCAGTCTTATCCACACTCTGGATGCTGACGGGATCCCGATAAATGACTCCCTACCGGATGATCAACTCATGAGCATCTCGGAAGCAGTACCATGGTATTGTGACTACGTAAACTACCTTGCCGCCGGAGTCATCCATCCTCAATACACCGGGAACGGTCTGAAGAAATTTATGCATGATGTGAAGCATTATTATTGGGATGAACCATATCTTTTCAAACTCTGTGCGGATGGATTGTATAGACGTTGTGTCGCCAAAGAAGAAGCCCATTCCATTTTGGAACAATGCCACTCAGGACCCGTAGGTGGGCATATGAGCTCTAAAAAGACTGCCATAAAAGTTTTGCAATGCGGATTTTTCTGGCCAACTTTATCCAAGGACTGTTATGATTTTGTCATATCATGTGATAAGTGTCAAAGAGCTGGCAATATAACCAAGAGAGATGAAATGCCACTAAATATATGGCAAGAAGTCGAGATATTTGACGTCTGGGGAGTGGACTATATGGGGCCATTCCCATCTTCTAATGGATTCTCTTACATCCTTGTGGCGGTGGACTACGTCTCCAAATGGGTTGAAGCTATACCAACCGTCACTTGTGATTCGAAACCAGTCATCAAACTATTCAAAGATATTATCTTCCCACGGTTCGGAGTGCCGAGAACCGTGATTTCTGATGGAGGCTCCCATTTCATCGAAAGAAGCTTCGAAGCTCTATTAAAAAAATATGGCGTCTCACACAAGGTAGCTTCTCCTTACCATCCACAGACCAGTGGACAGGTAGAAGTCTCTAATCGACAACTAAAGGCTATCCTTGAGAAAACCGTTGGGCGTAAGCGAAAAGATTGGGCGACAAAAATCAACGATGCCCTATGGGCTTATCGCACTGCTTATAAAACTCCCCTTGGTACTACTCCTTTTCGTTTGATATATGGAAAAGCTTGTCACCTTCCGGTCGAATTAGAACATAAGGCATGGTGGGCAATTAAACAAATAAACTTCGATATGAAACAAGCGGGTCAAGCTAGAATTCTGCAACTCCATGAGCTGGATGAACTCAGAATGACAGCCTATGAGAATGCACGAATCTACAAAGAACGTACAAAACTCTGGCATGATGGACACCTGAAAAGAAAAGACATTCAAGTGGGAGACCAAGTTCTGGTTTTTAACTCAAGATTAAGGATATTCCCAGGAAAACTTCGCTCACGCTGGTCTGGACCGTACATTGTCAAAAGCATCTCTCCTCAGGGCACTTTCTCTTTATGGAGTGCAGAGTCGGGTGAATTCATAACCAATGGCCACCGCCTGAAGAGATATTTCACCACAACAGACATAGGCACCAAATCAACGCTAGAACTCACCGATCCTAAGGATCCCACATGAAGACGAAGGACTCTGTCGAGCCATCGACATAAAACAAAGGCGCTTGTCGGGAGGCAACCCGACCAATAAATCTGTTTTACTTTTCCTTTCCCAATTTTGTCTTATAGTTAATTTTCCTTAAAAATAAAATTTGCCTTATGGATAGTCTTCTTTTCAGGACACGAGATCGGATTGGTGCTGATCAGAACGAACTCATTCTCGGCAGTTATTCCTGGTGTTTCCTTTCCCCTCCATCTTGAATTTAGGGTTTGCTCGAGGACGAGCAAATCTCTAAGTTCGGGGTGGAGGGTGGGTGGTATGTATTCCACTTCCACATACACACCCTCTTTTCATACTCAATATGTCTCTATCATAAAATTTTTCAAATTTTGAACAGATACCTGATGAAATTTTGACTTTTGTTGATAAAAATGTAACTAACTTTTTGCTATGCATCTTCTATCATAACATCCTCCTTAGTCGAAGCAAATCCTCCAGAAGGCTGACTTTTGAAACTTGCCTGAAATCATCCTGTGAAACTTATGATTCCTAACATCATAATTCCTTTTACATAATGATAAGTATCTGTCAAACTAATAGGGATCAAACACGTCGCGCTTCCTAACTGACTAGTGGAACAATGGCTCAGAAACCCCACCGGATCCGCATCAAGTCATTATTTGAGCAGAGTATGACAAAGAGAATAACCCGGTTTTGAATTGTAAATCAAGTTGCATCCTGATCTGAACTCTCTTCTACACTTCTTCTATCATCTTCGTATCCCTCCATCCATAAATACCACCAAAATAGCCAAACTTGTGCCAAACCCTAAGTTCGGGGTGGCACGCCACTTTCCCCATATCCGCTTCTTCCATACCCCTTCCAATAAGTAGGGGCGTACCACCAAAAATGCAATCTCGAGTCGAATAGAGGAGAGATCTGCAATAAAAAGATGCCAAAGTACACACAAAATAAATGCAATCTCGAGTTGAATAGAGGAGAGATCTGCAACAAAAGATGCCATAGCGCACACAAAAAAATATGCAATAAATGAAATTGCAAAACAAATAAAAATCTCGAGTCGAATAGAGGAGAGATTTTCTTCTTCCTTTCATACCACCTTTCACTCCTTTTTCTACCTAAGGGCACAATACATGCCCTACCATCCTTAACAATACCAGTGTCAGATCAAATGCATACTTGTTGATTCTGCGGGTATCTCAGAACTCCTACGACACTCTTTGACATGCTTGGTGTTAGAAAAGGCGGGGAGGAAGCGTTGTTGGGAAACGAACTCGGGAACGAAGCTATGGAAAGACGTGTTTAGTGGTCCCAGGAAGTTGAGGTACTCATTCATACTGAGCAAAAAGAAAACACTTGTGATGTGAAGATGAAGAAATCACATGGATCGAAAGTATTTCATTAGGCAACAGTTTCAAATTTTATGTTACTCGAGGACGAGCAACGATTTAAGTTCGGGGTGTTTTGATGAGTGCATACTCATCATAATTTTCAATTACCTTTTTGAAACAAATTAATATCCATTCCACATCTTTTCACCCTATTATGAACCATAATGCACAAAACTACTCAGTGATTCAATAATCAAGGTTTTAACTAAAATATCTTTCATTTTATGCAGGTGTAGCAGGCAATTCCATGCAAACGGTCTCAAGACCGTTTGGATCTATGCGGTCTCAAGACCGTTTTCCAGAACACACAAAGAACACGTCGCCCAAGAAGCCCATGCGGTCTCAAGACCGTTTGGTCCCATGCGGTCCCAAGACCGTTTGGTCCCATGCGGTCCCAAGACCGTTTGGTCCCATGCGGTCCCAAGACCGTTTGGTCCCATGCGGTCCCAAGACCGTTTGGTCCCATGCGGTCCCAAGACCGTTTGGTCCCATGCGGTCCCAAGACCGTTTGGTCCCATGCGGTCTCAAGACCGTTTGGTCCCATGCGGTCTCAAGACCGTTTGGTCCCATGCGGTCCCAAGACCGTTTGGTCCCATGCGGTCCCAAGACCGTTTGGTCCCATGCGGTCCCAAGACCGTTTGGTCCCATGCGGTCCCAAGACCGTTTGATCCCACGCGGTCCCAAGACCGTTTGGTCCCATGCGGTCCTAAGACCGTTTGGTCCCATGCGGTCCCAAGACCGTTTGATCCCACGCGGTCCCAAGACCGTTTGGTCCCGTGCGGTCTCAAGACCGTTTGGTCTCGCGCGGTCCCAAGACCGTTCGATGCAAGCACAAGGATCGTTTGAAGAACTAAAGCCGCGCGATCACGCCAAAGCCAGACTGATCAAAGCAAGACCGTTTGGCGCTCAAACGACCTCCAAACCGTTTGATGCCCAAGCGGTCTCAAGACCGTTTGGCGCCCAAACGGTCTCAAGACCGTTTGGCGCCCAAACGGTCCCCAGACCGTTTGGCGCCCAAACAGTCCCCAGACCGTTTGGCGTCAGATCTAAAACTATAAATAGACCCCCAGGGTCCCCATTTGAAGCATCGGTTCCGGACGCCGAAAGGCTGCCAGAGCACCATCCCGATCAAGTTCCACTCCACCTACAGCTGGTGTTGCGTCCAAGGAGGCTAAGAAGGAGAAGAAGACAGAGCAAAGAGCGCATCTTCTTCACCGGGCTGCGTCCACCTTCTGCACCGAGCTCATGGCGGATCTATCTTCTTCTTCTATCTTTCTTGTACCTCGCATCATGAGCGAGTAGTCCTCTTTCGTTGGGGTGCAGGGACTAGCCCCGCTGCCCATGCAAACCATGTTCTCTTGTTAAACTTTCCATGGCAATGTATATAACTCTTCATTTTGTCGTTTATCGTTAAGCTTGTGAGTTGGTTATGTGCGCGTTTCCATCTTTGTGCTCCCTATGTTGCGAGAACTTCAATGCATAGGTATGAATGTCGTTTAGCATGTTAGACTCCTTGACGAGAACTTCCGATAGGATTCCTTGAGGTAGTAGGTGTAGGATCCGCGAGGGGACGGTCCGCCTAACCTTCGGTGACACTTGTGTGCGCCTGACGCCCGTATGGGGGGTTCACAGCCTTAGTTGGATTTTGTATCTTCGTGCTTTTCGTCGATGTTTACACGTACAATAGTCGCTTGTTTGCTTTACGGTTTGCGCGGTTGACTCCCTGATTAGAAATAGGATGGGATTTCATCGAGGTCGTAAGTGTATGATCCGCGAGGGGACGGTCCGCCTAACCTTCGGTGACACTTGTGTGCGCCTGACGCCCGTATGGGGGGTTCACAGCTTCCGTGGATTTCTGTATCTTCAGAGCCGTAAGACGTATGATCCGGATGGCGATGAGAAATCGGCTGCCTATGGTGACGCTTACGCGGACCTGACGCCCGTATGGGGGGTTCTGCAGCAGCTCTACTTGGAGTGTTATTTCGTGCCTGGATTGTTCGCGAGAGAGTATGTTTGTGTGTGTAGCGGTGGTCAAACCCGGTACCATCCCAGCGATTTCATATCATTGATCTAAACCCATCTTTTATTCCACATTTATTTTCTTGCAATTAGTTTAATCAAACCAAAATCAACCTATTGTTCTAAATATTAGTTTTACTTGGGCTAGATCTAACTGACAAGGATTCTTAAAAACGTTGTCCTTTGGGTTCGATCCTAAACTATACTGCGATAAGATCCGTCCGCTTGCGGGTGGTATTGTTGCACTTGGTTTTGGTAAAAGCTCGGGGATATAAACCCCGAGTGAATTTGTTAGTGCATTCAAAAAGCCACATCAGTGTTGACCCTAAAAAGGTAGAATTTGTCCTGAAATGGGAGCAGCCGAAGACGCTGAAAGATATCTATAGTTTCTTAGGGTTGGCAGGCTATTATCGGAGGTTCATTAAGAACTTCAATTGTATAGCTTTACCCTTGACTAAGTTGACCAGGGAGGATGTTCCTTTTGTTTGGAGTGATAAGTGTCAACAATCTTTTCAGCTGTTGAAGGAGAGGTTGACAAGTTCACCTGTGCTTGTATTACCTGAACAAGGGAAAGGATATATAGTTTTCTGTGATGCTTCTAAGAATGGATTAGGATGTGTGTTGATGCAGGATAAACAAGTGATTTCTTTTGCTTCCTGACAGCTTAAGAAACACAAGGAGAATTATCCAACACACGATCTGGAACTAGCTGTTGTGGTTCATGCCTTGAAGATCTGGAGACATTATGTTTATGGAGAGACATTCCATATTTTCATAGACCATAAGAACCTTAAGTATATGTTTTCTCAGCATGAGCTTAATATGAGGTAACACCGCTGGATGGAGTTAATCAAGGACTATGATTGTACAATTGATTACCATCATGGGAAGGCCAATGTGGTTGCTGATGCTTTGAGTAGGAAATCAGCAACACCAGCCCTAGATAGAGCACAACTGAATTCCTTGGTTTGCTCTAGGAGACATATGCTTATCTCCTTAAGGAAGGACAATGTACAGTTAAAAGTATCATTAATAGCCGGGTTGTTAGCCGAGATGCATATAAAACCTACTTTGAGGGAACATATCAAGGAGGCACAACAAGTTGATGTTGCAGTTCAACTGATTAGAACAGAGTATGGTAGCGAGAAGCGAGATGGTTTCCATGACTAAGATGATCAAGTATCCTGTTATCATGGTAGGATGATAGTGTTGGATGTGGATAACTTGAGAAAGTTAGTCCTGGAAGAAGTTCATTCTTTGATGTATGCTATGCATCCAGGAAGCACCAAGATGTATTGAAACTTGAAAGATATGTATTGGTGGCCTGGTTTGAAGAAGGACGTTGCTGAGTTTGTTATGTGGTGTCATGTGTGTCAGCAAGTTAAAGATGAATACCAGAAGCCTGCAGGAACAATGCAACCTTTACCCATACCACAGTGGAAGTGGGATCATGTAACCATGGACCTTGTGGTTGGTCTACCTAGGATAGCCGAAGGACATGATTCCATTTGGGTAATAGTTGATAGGTTGACGAAGACAACACATTTCTTTCCTGTCAAAACAACCTATTCTGCTGAGAAGTTAGCATAGTTATATGTTAATGAAATAGTATGACTGCACGGAGTCCCAGTTACAATTGTTTCTGACAGAGGTCCCCAGTTTACGAGTCATTTTTCGGAGCGACTTCATAAAGCTTTAGGCACACAATTAAGGTTTAGTACAACCTTCCATCCTCAAACAGATGGACAATCAGAAAGGACTATACAGACCTTGGAGGACTTTCTTCGAGAATGTGTTCTTCAGTTTACAGGGATTTGGGATCTACACCTAAGCTTGATAGAGTTTGCCTACAACAATACCTATCAACATAGCATTGACATGGCACCTTATGAAGCTTTGTATGGTAGACGTTGTAGATCACCCTTATGTTGGTATGAAACCAGTGAATATCAACTTTTAGGTCCTGATCTTGTGCAAAGACCACCGAGAAGATTAAAGTAATACAACAATAGATAAAAACTACACATGATAGGTGGAAATCTTACGCTGATTAGCATCATAGACCTTTAGAATTCCAGGTTGCAGACAGAGTTTACCTCAAGGTCTCACCTTAGAAAGGAGTTCCTAGATTTGGAAGGAAAGGAAAGTTAGCTCCTAGATTTATGGGGCCTTATTCAATCATTGAACGGATTGGAAGAGTAGCTTATAAGCTAGAGTTACCACCAGAACTACAGAAGTTACACCCTATGTTCCACATTTCCATGCTTAGGAAATGTCATCCTGATACAAAATCAGTTCTGCAACCTATGGAAGTAGAACTCAATGATGATGTGTCTTATGAGGAAGGACCTGTGTCGATCCTTGATAAAAGAATTAAAAAGCTAAAAAAGAAAGACATAAGTCTTGTGAAAGTCCTTTGGAATCATTGTGGTGTTGAAGTAGCCACATGGGAACTAGAGGAAGAGATGAGAAGGAAATACCCTCCTCTTTTCTCTTAATATGTTTTGTTGATTTCAGGGACAAAATCCTTGTAAGGGGTGGATAATTTGTAACATCCCTGACCTGGGTTATGAACTAGCCCTAGGTGTTTTTCTTAATTATGTGATTACATTCTTGTGGTTATCTTTCTATATGAAATTAAATCTTTTGAGGAACCTATATTTCTATTTCAGTCCTTTTTGAGCAATGTTGTAATATTGTTTTGTAAATTTTGAACTAAAGTATAAATTACCCAATTCGAGGGGTTAACTTGCAAATTGTACATGTTAAGATGTTCCTCTGATAATGAGACATCATAAGAATGAATATGATGTAGTGGTATGGATTCTCCAAACTTGGGCACCAAGATATAGCTTGTAGAGTAATCCTTGTGCTTTAAAACCTAATTTTGGTGTAAAGTGTAATTTACCCAAAACATAGGGTGTAACATGTAAAATATACCCTCTAGAGTATCTCACATGTTCTTTACATCAAGTAGAATAAAGAATATGAGGAGGGCGCCTCATTTGAATGATCAAATAAGAAAGATAACCTTAATATCTAAATAACCAAGTTTTAAGCGAAATGGCCCTTTTATACATGTATAGCTTAATAAGGTGTTTGGTTTCTTTTCCTTTTAACCTTGTATTTTTAAAAGAGAGGTTTTACATGTGAAAAGGAGGAAGAAACATGGCCAAGGGTGTAGCAAGCATGAGTGGATGGGTTTAATAAATAAGAGAAATAACTATCTTTTCTTTGCCTTGATAATACCCAAAAATATATAAGCACCTTTTTCTACAAAGCAAGGGAACGTTTCCCTTAGTTTCTTTTCTCATCTTCTTGCTTTAGTCGACTAACGAGAAGCTCTAGAACAGAGGAGGATGACCAAGCTGGTTTGGGTAAGCTTTGATCATCACCTAGCTCGAATTCTTAGAGGAAACCCTAATACAAGGTTGGTTTGTTAGTTTTCCTTGCACAACTTTTCTTTCTAGCCATCTTCTCCATCCAAATCTTGAAGAACGAACCTTGGACAACCTTTGGAGCTCAAGCCACCATTAAAGCTACGAAGCTTGGAGCTCTATATTAGATCTAAAGGTGGGTTTTATAACTCTAAACCCTAATCTTTGCTTTTGCATCTTCTTCTCCAAGAATCGTTGCTTATTCTTCTTCTTTAGACACTTTGGTGTGTTCTTATTAGTATTTCCATGAAGAACAGTCCCTGTTCTTGAGGTAGAAGATGATGACATTATTTCCAATGTTTATCCAAAATCTTACTTTAGCAAACGGTCTTCCACCACTTGCACAAATGGTTTCCCAAACCGTTTGAGAGAAAACAGTTTCAAACCATTTGAAAGCAAACAGTTTCAACTAAGAACGCATGGAAGCAAACGGTCCAAGACCATTTGGATGCATTGACCAGGCATTGACCATTTGGAGGTCTGTTGTAAAAATTATGGACTAATCACCCACTAAAAATCATCAAGTAATTCCAAGAGAATCATCAATTGAAGGCCCATTAGTCACCTAAACCCTAATCGGGTTAGTTGATGATTTCAACAATATAATTGAGTTGAAGTTTGGGTTGAATGACCCAAATGATTACAAAACCATTTGGGGATCACCCAAACGGTCTCAAGACTATTTGGTGATCACCCAAGACCGTTTGGAGGTCTAGGGTTAAGTGGGGTTGACCAATTGAGGGTCCAATGATATCAAATTGTTAAACAATTAATTGCTGATTTTGTGACCAAATCTAGGGTTCAACCCTTAAGAGAATGACTTGATTTTTGATGAAATAATGGGAAAACGGTCTCAAGACCGTTTGGAGGATGTCCAAACGATCCCAAGACCATTTGGGGGTCACCCAAGACCGTTTGGAGGTCTAGGGTTGACCATGGTTAAGTGGTTGAAGATTGAAAGGCAACAAGTTGAAGTATAATTGATTAATGACCTAATGATCAAATCTATGAGACAAACCTTAATAGGTTGAGTTAGTTTTTGATGTTGACTTGAGAAAATGGTCTCAATACCATTTGGAGGTTGGCCAAATGATCCCAAGACCGTTTGGGGTCAAGTCATGACCAAATTGAATGATGGTTCAATGGTTGCAACTCAATTAGACTCATGATGATGTAGGTTGAAGAGTAATTGATTCTAAACC
This sequence comes from Alisma plantago-aquatica, assembly GCA_963693085.1. NCBI lineage: Eukaryota > Viridiplantae > Streptophyta > Magnoliopsida > Alismatales > Alismataceae > Alisma > Alisma plantago-aquatica. The sequence continues at coordinate 570,680,527 of OY856414.1, read as the reverse complement.
ATAATTCAAGTGATCCAAGCCCTAATTGGTGATCAGTTGAAGGTTAATTGAGGGTCAAATCAGTTGAGGGTTGACTTAATTAACTCAATTGATAAGTTGCTAACAAGTGCATGAACGATTGAGGGGTTCAACATTGGAAACTCTAATTCAATTGGAAAGGTTGAGATACTTTTTGGTCCTTGCAGTTTTGAGGTGGTTTGGACCAAAAGGTCTCAAGACCGTTTGGGTACAAATGATCTCAAGACCATTTGGGACCAAATGATCATGAACCTTTTGGTTCTCATGCGGTTTCGAGATCAATTTTGCCCATGCGGTTTCAAAGTCAAAGTTGGCCAAACGGTCAACAAGACCAAACGGTCTTCACCCCATCTTGGGCAAACGGTTTTGAATGTGCACTTTATCAAACAGTTTCAAAAGTCAAAGGGACCAAACGGTCAACATCACCAAATGGTTTCAAGGTCCATCCAAGCCTGTTTGGTGGGTTAGTGTGCAAGACCGTTTGAGGTCTAAAAAGGTTAAGAATGTTGGATACCTTAGTGGTCAAGATGGTTTAGTGGTTGACTAACCTAAACCTTATAGATATCTAAAGTGGTTAAGAGACTAAGTAATTAGTGGATCAATGCATGTTATGAAATGGTGAACATTACAAAAGTACCCTTGATGGTATAATGTAACTAATACCCCTTGATCAAGTAAACCCTAATGACTATAATGGTGATGACATAACTTCTGTTCTCAAGGTTAATTTTACTCAGTCTAATCAAGGGTGATGTAATCATCATCTCATAGAAAGAGGAGAGAGAAGACTCCCTATATGAATGAGAATCAAGCAATAAATCTTCAATATGTTTGAATGTGGTTAATTAGGGTATGATCCTTCATAGTGAGATCATGGAAACCCTAATTATGATGGTTAATGAATCTTAACCCTATTTTGGAGCACTAAGAGAAGTAATTCCCAAATATGATGATAGTATAATCTTAATTCATTGAAATGTGAATAGTAAACCCTAATCTAGGGTAATGTGATGTAATGTGAATAGTAAACCCAAATCTAGGGTAATGTGATGTAATGTGAATAGTAAACCCTAATCTAGGGTAATGTGATGATGTGAACATTAAACCCTAATTCTGAGTTATGCTTTTAAGTATGAAACTCCATGATTAAATTATGAAATGAGGAATTACTATTCATGATTTAGTTAAAGGGTTTGGTTAACCCTAATTGAATTAAAAAGGAAAAACCCTAACCCTAATAAGGGTATAGTGGTACAACCTTTGAATAGTAAAGTTATCTTTGCTTTGCAACGTGCTGATTTAGAGATAATGTGTTTATTATCAGATGTATTAATTATGTAGGTCTTTATAAAATGGTGAACATAGCCAGGTAAGAGCTATGATGTCACATTCATTAAAAGCACATTATAAGTTTTGAATGCAATGATTTTCTATGTTGCATAGTGAAAGGAAACATAAGAGATTGACATGCTATATGAGCCATATGAAATATCAGCATTGCTATTATTTTGGTTATACTGTCAAATGACTTGAGGACATTATGATACTTGATAACAAGTGTTTTGGTGACTTAAGGGTTTGAATACCCATGTTCTTGAAACATAAGGATGAAATGGTTAAGGATTGATATCCCAATGATAACTAAATGTGATTTGAACTTGATACAATCAGTACTCTTTCTTTATAGCAATGGTCTTATTGGTTTATGTTTGAAAACATGCCTGATGCTAAAAGAATGCCATAATGTACTTAAATAATCAAGTTTAATGATATCATGTAGAGCCTTGACCAGAGATTCATCATTGTCAGTAGTTAAATGATGGAGAAACAGGTTTTCCTAAGGGAACTCCTGGAGAGCATATGTAGCAACACATCCCATTATCACACAGATAACGAGGTGTTACGCGAAAACGTGCGGAAATCACCATAACCACAGTTAATAAAAAACACGGGTTAATTAAAACTGATTGCAGAAAACTGATAAACTGTGAAACCTATTACATTCCAGTCCATATCCTGCAAGAGAACATGTTATATACATATCCATACAAGCCTGGATACATGTCCACAGCTTAGCGCAACAGCTGTCCTGTCATAACCATGAGTTCATCACCTATTATATACATAAAGGCCCACATCCGGCCAGCAGCAGGATATACAAACGATATCGGTCGTACATCGTAAAACAACGTCAAACACCGCCAAGGACCTGAGAGTACAGGGATGACTCTAGACTCTACACCAAAACATCAAAACAGCAGCATCTCCAAAGCTTGCCTTCTACATATCTTCTCGTTGCTCGGCCGCAACTCTGCGACCACCACCACGACAAGCTCGACCACCTAAAAAGGGTGAAAACTAGCGGAGTGAGACAATTGAACATTGTCCCAGCGGGAGGCATAACTCCACGCCAAAACTACAAAACCTCAGATAAGATAAAGCTTATCTCAGCAGATTATTGATAAAGAATATAACAAGAACAGTTATAAGTAACAAGCCATCCTCAGACTTAGCAGCTATATCAAAAGGGCATATAACCACTATATTTCCCAATGGAACATGATTGACAAGATAGATTCTATGAGATTCACCACAAAAGGGTAATGCGTAAACAACTATGATATAATTAAAGTTAACTACAAAAACAAGGCCTCAACCAATGTTTCGTATTTGTCTTATCAATACATACTAAACGGTTGTATTACGTTTTATTATGCCCTGAGGAAATGAACCGTACCGTTCAAATCCAACCTTTGGCTGCGAAGCCCATAGCTGGTGCCATACAAGGTCAATGGAAGAGCCGGAATCCAAGACCTTCTCCGCCTCATGGTCAGTACATGAGAACACAAAGCAGGACCGCAGTCTCATGCTTGAAGTGGTCATAAGCCACAGGGTCAGCTCCACAGGCTACCCTCTGCCTAGTCCGCCTCGGTACAGGTCACGGCACTAGAAACTGAGCCACGTGTCTAAACACCGTGCTCGGAGCCATGAACGCATTCATGCTCAACATATCACATATCTGGAGCCATGGGCCATGTTCACCATGCTCGTCACACATCCGAGTCTGCAACCGGAGCTGCACTCATTTCACCTCTCTATTTTAGGCTAGGAGAAACCTCGCATATTCAAACATATGCGCTCCGGGTTAACCCGCAGGAGAACCCGTTTCATCATCACCCTATCCTGACTGGTGATGAATCTATGGCCAGGGCAAGCTACATTATAAATTACATTGTGATTACTTAGTATCTTTTAGATGGATTGCAAGATTCAACCAAGTTGTATAACATGCAAGATATAATAGAAAGGTAAACAACATAACTCAACATTATGCATTTTCTACAATTTACATCACACTGATCCATCACAAGGATATCACATCACATGTTATCACTTGGCCTCTTGCCAACCATCCAGATCCATCTCAAGGATCATCACACAACCATGGGATCTCAATCCCTCATCACATAGTACCTTAGCCTCTCAAGGCTTTCATCATCATCATGGAACATCACACACCTGTCATCACAGTGTTCATTTACCCAATTCTCATAGCCTTTCATTGGGCTAAGCATTACCTGCATGGTTAGCATAATTCATTAACCAAATGAATAATCAAGAGACTACAATTACTACCATAGGGTGACAATTAGGGTTAAGTGCATTGTCAGCTCATCATCACAACAATAATCATATTCATGCCTCATCTCAAGGTCACACGTGTAAGCACACTATCAAGTAACCCTAATGCATGCTCAAGATCACATTGTCAATAAAGAGATAAAGTAGTGACATTAATACGCATGTACTTTAGCACAAGAACATAATTCTCGTTATTAAGCAATGAATCGTCATAAGAGCATCATAACAGGTCGTGCCCTCACCAAAGATGTCAACAACCCTCACTAGAAGTCACCCCGGGCAGACCCATTCCTATCTAATCCCTAGTGGGCAAGCAACTCATGTGTCGGGCGAGCAGACACACTGAGCGGGCCGGTTAGCAAACGAGCAAAGCAATGAGCCGGGTACTGAACCGTGCAAGGCAAGCGAGCGAGCAGGGTAAAGCATAGGCGAGCAGCCCTGTCGGGCGACACACGCAAAGGATGTCGGGCGTGCACTAGTATTGGGCGAGCCAACTAGAACCGGGTGAGCAAGGTAGTCTCAGGCGACACGACTGGGGCCGAGCGAGCAGAGCTAGGTATTGAGCGACACGCGTGCCGGGCGAGCCAAGACATAAGCGAGCAGGGCGAGTCCGAGTGAGCAACAACACTGGGCGACACAGCTAGTGTCGGGCGAGCAAGACTATCAAACGAGCCAAAGCTGCTGGGCGACACAGGGGCATGCAGGGTAAAAGCAGGGCGAGCAGGGTTACTGAGCGAGCAAAAAAGAGTGTGTCGGGCGAGTGAGCACTGAGCTTCACTGGGCGAGCAGCCCTCTGGGCAAGCAGAAGAAAAACTTGACTCACTCAAACCGTGCAAGAGAGAACTAGGGCAAGGGCTATCAGGCAGCACCTCCCCACACATCTCAACTAAGGTTCAAGCCATCTAAACGAGCTCACCATCTTGCCCAAGGTGAGAGGAGAGTCTTGCTCAAGTCACTAAGTCATGTGCTCACCTCAATTGGGTAGGAAAGAGGGGTGTTGCTCATGGCATTAGAGCTCAAGCTCACTCATCTAGACTAAGGGGAGAAAGGAGTGTTGCTCTCCT